>VZRH01007516.1:326650-408744 GCA_013397555.1 Urocynchramus pylzowi
GGGTGTCGGGGGCCCGGGACCGCAGCTGGAGGACTCCAGGAGGAGCTGTCTGGGGTGGTGCGGCTCGTCCTGCTGTTGTTTTTTTCTGCCCGACGAGCTTTTCCTGCTTTTCGCCGTCTTTTCCGCTGCGCAAAGCCAAACGCGTCGTTTAGCCTTCCCGTGGGAAGCGCTTGTCATGTCAGTAATGAAGCCTGTGCGTAGCTCTTCCTCCTCCTCTCCCGTTGCCTAGCCGGTAGCTGTGAGTTAAGCAAGCAAGTACCCAGCATCCCCATATCCTTGAACTGTAAGTAGATCTGAGCATCACCTAAGCTCCGGGGATTTTCCTGCTAGGCAACAGTAATCCCCGATAATTGTGCTGGTCTGCACAAGTTAGATTTGTGAGCAGTTCTGCTTTGGGGTTGGAAACCAAAGTTCGACTAGGGCTATTTCTCAGCTGTGGCAGCTGACAACCAGTGTACAGAAATGGATATTTTTTCTCCTTTTTGTTTGTTTGTTTGTTTGTTTGTTGTTTTTGTTTGTAGTAACGTGTTTAGGCTGAGCTATACAATTTTAAAGACAGACTTACTGAAAAAAATTCAATTGGTTTTATTATTAATGCTGTGAATAAGAATAATACTTATTCTTCCTAATGAAAATTAAACACACTATTTCATGTCAATGTTATTTGGCTAAGTTACTGAATTACTGAAAATGAATTAATTTGTTCCAGTTGAAAATAACTAAGTTTATTCTTTTTCTTTTAGAACCATAGAAATTGCTGATACATGCCATTTATAGTTCAGAGTGAAATTGAGAGATGCCTTGAATGTAATCCTCTGTTTTGAGATGTGTGGGAGTTTTCAGGATTTTACTGTGCTGTAACATTTCCTATTCTGGACTCTGAAGCTATATAACTGATAGGATTTATTGTGTACCCTGTTGTCTGTAGAAAACTCTGTTTTGATCTTTACTCAGTTTCTTGCTTGTAGAAGTTCTTTTTTTTTTTCTTTTATATCTATTAATCTTCACAGGCTTTGTGTTTTATCTTGTAACCCGTGTATGCAAGACTGTTTTTTATTTAACATCTGATACATTGAAATAATGTTGTGGCTGCCCGCCCCTATGTACTTCATGTGTTACTCTAAATTGGGCAGTAATAAGTTTAAAATATTGACGGCTTAAAACTAAAAAAACCCCTTGTATTTACCTTTTCCTTATTTTGGGTGATGGATATGTGTTTACTTCAGAGTGCAGTTTGTTTTAGAAAGCCCAAGGTCTTTGCTACTTACTTTTTAACTGGTGAAATTTTAAAAGGCTATAGGGGAGGTACACAAACACCTTTTCATATTTGAACTGCTTGAGGTTTGCAGTGGCCTGTCTTCTTTTGGTTTTGGTTTCCACGTGTATCTTCAGTGAAAGTAGCATATTATGTCACACACTTGGCATTTACCTCTTTCAAGGTGTGAATGTGCTTGGTTGATGTAAAATTACTTTCAATAGCAATTGCAACAGCAGGGTAGCTCATTTTTCCAGAAATGTCAGATACATTCGGCCCTAATCCTCCTAATAGCAAATGTTTTGACAAAATTTTGATTATACAGACGAGTCAGACACTTGAAACTTCTCAGTTGCATCTGTTCTATTTTTGGCAGATATTGCCGAATCTGAGGAGGGGAGGTTCTTGTTCTGCTCGTGAGGCATCTTGTGTTACTGTAGTTTGCAGCACTATGTATCCTGAGTGAGGTGGTGAATGGAAAGCACGATTAAAAGCTTTTGCAGTCCAACTGATTAGTGTTAATCCCTCCAACTGCAAGCGTACCTCAATGTTCCCGCTATCAATGCGGGCCATTGTTTATGGTAATGAAGCTAAACACGAAAGTATGTGTTACAGTGAGAATAATAAAAGATGCCCACAGACTGCTGAAGGGGGGGGCAGGAAAACTCTTGAAGTAGGGAAAAAAGCCAGCCCAAACAAAACCCTCCTGTTTACATAAACGTTCTTATTTAAAAAAAAAATGTCTTCAAATGGAACTTTGATACTTTTACGGAGAGGGGAGGAAAAACTTCATGTGTAAAAGTGCTGTGAAAAGCACTGAGCAGTACAGATTTGAGAAAAGTTTAAAGCAGGGAAACTACAGAACTTTTGTTCTCCTTCTCTAGCATGTCTAGAACCATTAAGAATCTTTCATTAAGTTAGAACCCTGCTTTGTTTTCACACCACTGCTTTGTTTTCCCACTTTCTGACACTGAGATATAATACTGGGGGCATTCAGCTAAGCAATGCTTTCTCTCCATCTTGATGTCATTGCTGAAATGACTGCTCTTTTTATTCTGAGAGGTGGTTGTTTTGGAGAGATGCTGGGGCAATGCACTTTGGTGAATTTAGTCTATGGCTCTCTGTTTTCAGAACAGGGGATCTAATTGTTTAGTTTTTCTGAAATATGTATTTCAACTAGATTAATTTTTGTAACTTCACTAGTTTTTCCACTATGTTAAAATACTAACTTCTACAATTATGTTGCAGGTAACCATGTCATCCTTTCAAGAAGTTCCATCTTCAGCTAGCACTTTGCAGACCTCCAATTTTGCACATGTGATTTTTCAAAATGTTGCAAAAAGTTACCTTCCAAACACGCATCTTGAATGTCACTACACTCTGACCCAGTTTATCCATCCTCATCAGAAAGACTGGGTTGGTATTTTCAAGGTAAGTTATGCTTGTTGTATTGCTATTTTTCAAATGTTTGCTTGCTCTCTTGCAAGTTAAAAAAATAAATCTCAACAATAGTGAACTTTAAGTTGAACATCACTTAAGTGATGTATTGGTTCCTGCTGTTAGAGTGTCAGTTTTGTAACAAAGAGTAAACTGGAGACCAGAACTAGAGGTGTGAATCCAGCTGGAAGTCTGCTGGAATAAAGAGAAGGTTTCATGTGTGCAGAATTAAATGGCAATTATTTGAGAAGAGATGTGTGGTTACAGAGTGGTGTTGTGAACAGGATTGAATGAAGAATGTGATACTGTGTGTGAAATATGTGTGCAAAGAATGACAACTAAGCTGGAGATAACCTGACCCACACCCCTGACTAATTTTTATTGTTAGAACAGGCTGAACAGTATAGATCACTAAAATTATTCAAAACACATCCTTGGAAAAAAGATATTTGGAGATATTTTCAAAGGTTAGTAAAGCTTCTTTTATGGGATTAGAAATTGATTAATTCTTAGAGCTACTTCTGTTTAAGGCCTTGATTTGTCTATCTTTGTCAGTATAGCTCCTAATAGATGACGCTTAAATTCCTTCTTTGCGTTTTATTTAAGGGAAGTTTTAATTCAGGCTCTATTGAAGTGATGCTTTGGCAGTGGGGAGGGGAGAAGGATGACAGACTAATTTGTTACTGGAGCACTTTTCCTGTAGATCTCAGTTCACTGTTTAAGAATGTAAATGATCGACATCGTTGTAATCTGCAGATTGTGAGTCTTTATTCAAGCTAAATTACTCCTCTGCAATATAGAAATACTGTGCTATGTAACAAAGCAGAAGTGTTTTTACTGTATAATCACTAAATTGTGTCAGGGATGCGTTAGCTTACAAAAAGGCACATTTCCCTAGTAAGACATTTTTGAAAATAAGTGTGTATGTGTCCTATTTGCAAAGTTTTGACAAATGGTGTAACTGAGAAAACACTTGAATGTTTAGTTCATGGCATTTTTGAAATGTAAAAAAACCCTCTTTATCAAAACTTTATAGAAGGTTCTGTTTATATTGTGTGTAAGCATCTTGAAATTATTGAAATGCAAATGTAATGGCTTTGTCTGTTGGCCTAAGTGAGGGAGGCAGTCAGGCAGGATTCTAGAATTACTAATTAGGTAAAAGAAAAAAGAAGTTGGGAAACAGTTTTTCAGTGATCACACAAAATGCTGTGTACAATGTACAGGCATCTGATTTCATCTTGACTGTGATGATAGTTTTCTTAAACTATTGGTGTTCTAATTTATTCTACTTTGACAGAGGCGGGTAATACTTTGGCAGTCATTTGAGGAACATGTTGAGCTGGCATAAGGTAGTGCTACTGCTCAAAGAAACATCTTTAATGCAGGGTGGCTTGTTTCTTGTGCTTCCTCTTTATGTGAAACAAGATCTTGTGTGGCGAATCACATTGAGGTTAAGACCAGTGTTTTGTGACTAGATGTTTAAAATGGAATTCCCCAACTAAATTTCCAGTTTGCCTGATTCACGTCAGTATAAGGGAAGGAAGCATTGCAAGATGGCAAGAATAAAAATGGTTTTCTTTTAGTGGTTATATCAGCTTACACTAAGTATTATGAATATACTTAATATAGTTACAGTACACGGAGTTAAATAGAGCCAGCTGTCTAACTATATCTGTGTCTACAAATATGTATGTGTAATGTTTGCAGTCAAATAAACTATGAAATCTAGTCATCTTGGGATAGATAATAGAAGTTGTACTGTGATCTGAGTGTAAAAATGAGTGAACTTCTAGAGAATTGATTGTTCATGAGCAAATAAAAAAGCATCTGGAGGTGGCTTGAAACCTAATGAAAGCAGAAAGGGGTTTTATCATTTACTTCTCTTAAACACATATGAAGGTTGCAATGCATGGTTAGTAAATTGAGCCTGTGATTGAGAAAAAAAAAGGACAAAAGGAAATCTTGACTAATTATGAGAACAGTAATTAATGATCTTCAATATTGGCTGGTATGCAGTGAAAGTGGGGTTTCTATGAGAGAACTTGAAGTGTCAACTCACAGACTGTTCATGTAGAGGGAATAAAGTCCACTTTGTCTTTTGAAGTGCCTAAGTTGCTTAGAAAACAAATCTGTTCAAGGTGGTGTCATTTAACCTTTGTCTGAAATTGCACAGAAGGTAACTAGTGTTGTAATAGTGAATAGTGGACAGAGGAAAAAGGCACCTAATTAAAAACAAACGAACAAAAAAACCCAAAAAAACTGTCAGCCAAAAACCCCAACAAACAGTGGAAATTTCAGACTGGTGTAGAAAATAAATATGAAGTAAGATTCTTCCTGCACTCTGTGGGCATTCTTGTTTTTGGTTCTAATGCTGATATTTTTTTGAATTTTAGGGGTCAGAGGCTTCAGCAATATTCTGTCTTTTTTTGCTCTGCTGGCTGGATAAGAATTTTTTTTATTGAACTGAAAAAAAAAAAACTTAGGTAAAAAATTAGGTACCTTTTTAAAAGAAATTAAGTACCATTTATTTAGGATGTGGGTGCAATTCTTTAGCAACAATGATGTCTTGAGTAAATATTGGTTATATATATCCTTATATTATTGCATTTGTTTTGCTTGTCCAGCTGTTAGTTCAACTGCACAGTGAAATGGATCAGTAGGGTGATCTGCCAGGAAAATACAGTCTCTCCTCCCTCAGCTTTTACCATCTTATTTCGTAACTGGCTTGGTTCTTCAGTTTGATCATGGTGTGGTGCAATGGGCAGCTGTGCTGGTGTCACTGTGATGGAAACAAGGGGACTGGGAAGGTATATATAGGAAGGGCTATGCCTGCTTTATTGGCGTGGCTCCTTAATATGGAATGACAATTGAAGCTTCTTTTTCAAACTTTTTTAGAGTTCTCTTCTTAATACCAGCTTACTTGAAGTTGTGAAAGTTAAGACTCTACCAGCTTCTCTGCATATGCTGTGGGTGAAATGTGGGTGTTTTTTTGTTCCCAGTGTAAGTTGCTAAATGTTGAACTTCAGTAATAATGAGCTGAAGGCTCTTTGAGGTTAAAACTGTTCCCAGGCAAGTAATTTTGTATTGTTTAGAAAAATGAAGACCCAGTCAGTGTTCATAAACTGAAAGAGTAACATTGCATGTAGGAGAGTTATTTCAGATGTACCAGTTTTTTTACAAACTAGATGTATCTAAATGCATATACTAATTCTGGCATTGGACATCTGGCAAAAACTGGGAGAGGTAGGAAGTTCAATAATGAAGATATTATCCTTTAGAGCAGAAGTTCTGCATATGCATTTTTTATTGGTTTTGTGTTTATTTTTCTTACTTGTCCCCTACAGGAGAAGAGTCAAACACAGGTTTTGACTCAGTCTTCAAATCTGTTGTCTGTCATTGCTGCTCTGTGTTTTTTTTTTTTTTGCTTTTATGGTATTTTGGAGAGTCATCTGTAATCAAGTGCTAAAAGGTCTTGATCACTTATATCCTTGCATGTTACCAAGAAAAAGAAAGACATTTTTTTCAGAAAAGTACTGGTGTAGTATTTGGCATGGACATCTGGAGCCCGAGTTCCTCTTCATGCAGTTTTATGAGAACTAGAATTTGAGATCAGCTTTCTCTCTGCTGAGGGTTTCTGTGTGGGATAATCTCATGGTTCCTAGTGTGGAGTCAAAGGTGAGAAGACTTACCATCCTTAATTGATTTCATAGGAGGTCTGTATTCGTAGAGTGATCCAAGACCTCTTTATTTGTTTCTGCTCATCTCTCAGACTCTGGAGAGGTCTTTAATGTAACCCAAATCTAAACCTTTGAAATGAGGAAAAATAAAGAATGTGTGCACTGCATCTGGTTGCAAAACTGGCCTGTCTGTAGGTAGTCCTAATTTCCGGTGAGGGAAGTCTACATCTCATGACTATAAAATAAAATAATCATATGGCTGAGTGATATTTTTTGCATTATTAATACATAATGTCCAGATTTGCAGAAGTGTTTGAAAAGCCTGCTTGGTTTCTAGGAAGCAGCGCCTACCTCTTTGTCTGGAGCATATGTCTGCAAATAGGGCTGTCACATGTTCAGTATACAAGAGAGGCAGCTTTACTCCACACCTCAGAGGCACAAGGAAGGGCTCTTGTGGGCATTATAAAGATATCACATCAAAAGAGTAGTGTTAAAGGTGTAGGTGCTTGTGTGTTGTATCATAATACTTTGTGAATTTCTGAAGATACAATTTACCTGAGACAAGCATGCTGGAATGACCTGCAATATCAGCACATAATCAATCTTACATATGTTACGTTAATGAGTTTGGTCTTGCAGTGTCATTAATTACTATTCCATCAAAACTTTTCTGTTCCTCAGTTCTAGTTGATACATTTTTCTAAGTAATCTACATTACCATTCTTCTAGGATATTGACAAGTTGTAGGCATGCTTTGATATTGACTGTCTCAGGGTACCCCTAGAGAAGAAAAGGAAACAATTTATTTCTTAATTTCTATGTTTTTAATATCCACAATTAAAAATGGTGAGCCAACATTTGGGCAATCTAACATATGGAACAGCTGAGTAACCAGAATTGGTAAGATCTTAGTAACTTATTGAATACAAAAAGTACCTCTTACTCAGAGATAGTACTCAGTGTTTTCAAGACCACATCTGTTTGTGCATCAGTGCAGTGCCTTTGTTTATAAGCATCTTAATTTCTGTCTTTTCAATGGCCTTATTTATAGGAGATCTCAGAATTAAATTATCTGTGGTCAAAAACTTTGTAACGCAGTTTAACATTGTATGTGCTAGAGACTTCAGAAACAACGTGGTGTTTGTGTTGTATGAAGGCAATATAGCTATATCTCTGTATAGTACTCTGTATTTAGTCTCCTTTGGACTGCAAATAATAGTACAGCTTGTGTGAGTCAGTTCAATATCCTGATTTTGTTGTAGATTGATAACTTAAGCAACAATTACTTCCATACAGATTACATTCTGAAGTACAGCAAAACATCTGGATGTGTTATTTGTCTCATGCATATAGAAATACCATTTTTCTGGCATGGAATCATCACTGCACAGCTGGCCATGATAGATACAGGAATGTGCAGTGCACAGTATGTCCTGCTGTTAAAATAGCTGGGAAAAGAACTATTGGAATTCAAAATGTTTTTGAGAATTGCTGTATCTGTGAATTAGAGTGATTCTGTTGGTTTCTGGTTTACTTTCTTTGGAAAGACAAGTAAATAGTACTTGGCATGAAAAAGAAAGTTCCTGGCAACATTACTTGCGGTTTCTATATGAGATGAAGAGAAGGATAATCTGGATTTATATGATGTTACCTTTGACAAGAAATTTTAACATTTTTTTCCAAGTGTCATTAATTTTCTAAAACTTTTGGTGCAGTAGGTTATAGAATTGGCATAACAAAGTAGTTGCTAGCTGGTAGCAATTTTGAAATAAAATATTGTGCTAATTGATAGTTTTCATGAGATGTGGTAGCAGGAGAATAGTTCACTTAAACCCCACCTGCTATTTTTTAAATACATTTCCATGCTTATCTCCTAAAGTAAACAGTAGCTTTGTTACTCTTTGATCTGTCATACTTTTTTTTTTTTTTTACAGTAATTTACATATACAACTGATTTACTTTTAGGGAATTTATATTGTTTCTGTCTTTATTTTGATTTATACCTAATAGAGGAAGTTGATCCTGTTGTCTAGGCACTCTGTCAATGTCATTTTGACACATTCCTCTGAACTATGAGGTAGAAATATAACCAACAAGAGATGATCATAACTCAGGATTCTGATAGTACCTTGATACTCCAACAAATACCATATGTTTGCAATAGTCCAAATTAATGTACGTGTTTGTAACATTCAGCAGAGATGGACTTCTTCAGGTCTGGGACTGAGAAAGCATTTTGAGATTACAGCTTTTCATAAAGAATCTAGAGTACTTTGCAGCCATCTTCTACCCAAGAATGTCTCAGCCTTGGGGCTCCTGTTGTATAACTGATTTTAATCCCAGTGTGAGTAGCAAGGTCATGTCTGAAGTAAAGGCTTAAGCATCTTGGCTAATTCAAAGTTGCATGTGGTATAAGGTGATTACAGACGTACTGAAACCTCCAAGGTTTGACTTTGCTTACTTATTTTGAAATGTCTATGCCTGAATGTTACTACAGTGTGCTTAATACTTAAATAAGTACTTTTCCTTATGTCCATGTTCTGAATTTTTTTGTACAGTGTGATTCTTTCAGAACTGCTATCTAGATACCATTATTTGGTGGTGATGCCTGTGTTCAAAAGTACATTGCGTCAATGGCACATCAGTGTTAACACTTAGCATTAACTCTCAGTAATTTTGGCTGGTATGAGCTTCACTGCACCCAGATGTTTTCATTTTACTATCTGCTAGTTGCTTTAGAAGAACTTGGTGTTTGTAGCTGCCTGTTGTAGATTATATGCTACAGTAGCACAGGCATTGCTGTCACTTTCAAATAACATTACTTTACTCAGGGTTATGGCCCAAACCAAGCCTGCTTGGAGAAATTTCTCTATGATACTGGTCCCAATAGAGTTTTGTTTAGACACCTGTGCTGTCTGTGGTTTGGGGCAAAGTAAGTTACCATGTGAAACATGGAAAGGCTGCTGACTTTATGTTGTCAGTAATAATTAAACGTATCTATTGTCTGTAATTTTGCCCAGAACCTTATCTATTGTCTGTAATTTTGCTTCTTTCAGAGGTAGCGTATTGTCTTCTTACAGTACTTAGGATGTTTTGCCAAATTTCTTTCTCAGCTATTTAATTTACCTTTTAAATTAGAAAAAGAGCTTACTTTTTACTCTGATAATTTTTTTTGGTCGGGTTTTTTTTTGTGATTTATTTTTTTTAAATTGGATTGTAATTGGATTGTAATTGGGTATCTACAGTAAAAGCCTGCTGATTATGCCCAAGTTGGTTCAGCTAAACAAGTGTTTTCCTTGGTTTGTTTCTTTGGCTTGTTGATGTTGTGTAGATGGGTCAGGCACTGTTAATGTAGCAGAATGAACACTGCTGTTCTTTCAGCTGTATAACAGCTTTCTGAGGCCAGGGAACAAAATGCCAAGTGAGTCTCCCATGCTGATGGTCTTTCTTTAAGGCACTCTGTGTCCAGATGGAATCAACTGACTTTACCAAGTGATTATAAAAGGAAAGAAATTTAACAAAATGGAAAATCAGCAAACATTTATTTTCCACGTTATCTGAAACTCAAGAAATGAAACAAAGTTGGAAATAATTTTTACACTGAAAACACCGTGGGGTTGTAAGGTAGATCTTTCGCTTTAGAAAAGTTTACATTCTGTGTGAGATGAACCAGATGAGAGTTGAAAAAGATACAGTGAAATAAAATGGTTATTGTTTTCCCTCAGGTAGGTACTGGGTAACTCATTATTGCTATACAGATAGGCACTCCCTATTTATGCTCCCTCCCTCATCCCCCCATTTATTTTTCTACTTGGCAAATTTTTTTCAAGCTGTTCTGTTGAAACATACTGTGGGTGAAATGTAAATATGGGGAAGCTAATCTCACTGTGCAGTGTGACATTGCAGTGAGAAAGGGGCTTGTATCTGTGGGGCAGTATAGAAGAAGAAAAGACTTTTGTGATGACTGCGTGTCTATTTGTTAGTAGAAGGAAAACCTGTCTAGTGTGAGTATTATGGGATATCTGAGTGTCTTGGTTTGTAATGACAGGTGTCTGCTAAGGAAGGCAGGAGCCTCCCCTGAACTGGAAAATGTAAACTCCCTCCCTCTGAATTGTTATAATTTTGAAATTAAGGGGGGCTTTCAGGTAAAGATATGGCAGCAGGAATAACAGTTCTTTATTAGGGAAGAAAATAAAAATAAAATAAACAGTAATACAAAACAACACTGACAGAGTCAGAATATGACCTGACACCCTGTTGGTCAGGGTGCTGGTAGCAGTCCAATTTAAATGGTGGCTGCAGTCTTCCTGGAGTGGCAGATGTAGTTCTGTTGAAGCAGTGATCCTGTAGAAGGGTGTAGCCTTCCTCAGAAGATCCAGTGGTGGTATAGATGGGCCTGGTCTTCCTCTGGGAATCTAGTGGAAAAGGCTGCAGCTCCTCTGGAAATCCAGTGGAAAGGCTGTCCTGATGTCCCAAAGTCTCAGATTATATCCAGTTAGGAATGCTTGGCTCCTCCCTCTGGGCGGAGCATCTCACAATGGGATGATATAGTTTTTATCAGTTATGCAGTGAGACTCAATGGCCCATTAACAGCAGATGTCTCCCTGGAGGGTGCATTGGTTTGTGGAAGAGATGAAGAAAACTGCCCAATTAACAGAAGATAACTGCCACACTTCTAACAGATGGGAATAGAATATCCACATTACCTTGCAGTCTAGGACACTGAGTTGTCCTTGCTTGCCCAGCCAAATTGCAGAGTACTTGTTGCTGGACTCTTAAACTTTACCAGACTTCAGCATTTCCACTGCGGCTGCTGAGTTGGTTTATATGACTGAAAAGTATTTATGATGTCCTAAATTTAAATAAATATTTTTCCTCAAAAGTAGGAGATAGGAGTATCATGAGTGTATTACTCTGTAGTGGCCTATTAAAGCTTCCCATTTTATGGAGGGAAAATTAAATTAAATGAGGTTTCAGTTATACCTTGTACATAACCTAATCTGGATATGACATTTTTGTGGGATAAATTATGTGTAGTCATGTTTTGGTTTAAAAACATAGCTGAGAAGTTAAAAATAGGGTTTGGTTTCTGGATTGTTAATCTCTTCATTAACTTCTGGAAGGAAGGCAAGAATGTTTGCATTTATGCACAGCTGTCTAATTTAAAAATGTATTTTGGAGCGGAGTTTGAAAGAATTAAATGTAGATAATATAGAAGAATGTGTTTAGTAGCAGATGCTTTATGTCTAACTCAGTTGTAAAATGGATTTTTTTCTTTCTGTTGCTTTAGGGAAGTTGCATCATCTAAGTCTTATGTGCTCTTTTGACTGAGAAATAAGAATGTATCTTTTTTTTTGAGTTTTGAACTCCAAGCAAAATATTTTCAGTGTTTTCAGTGAATTCCTTAAACTTGTAACGGTATCAGCACAGTCAGTCAATGCAGATGGCTGCTGTACTCATCAGATGATGAACCCGAGCTCAGGCTTCACAACGAGTGAAGTGTAGTGAGTGTAGTTTGACAGGTAATTCTTCATTTTTCTCCTCTGAACTTCAGAAGGTTTTATGTCAGACTTCTGTAATTTGCAGTGTTTGTATGCTTGAATGTGGATGTTGTAATGGTTGCCATGGCTCGTGCCAGGTTTTCAAGTCGGACTAATAAACTGCCTGTTTTGCTCTTCTGGCTCAGAGAAAGTTTCTCAGTGTGCCCTATAGAAATTTCTCATTTATTTAAGATTTGTGATAGTAAATACTTCATAGTTTGACTGGAACTTGGTTTCATGTTGTAGTCTACTTTTTGTTGACTGTGGTTTTGTTTTGTTGTTGGTGGTGTGGGTGTTTCTTTTTTTTAATGGTTGGTTGGTTTTTTTCCAACTGATATGTGAAGTTAACTTTAACTTTGGTTTCACATTTTGGTACATAAGAATGTGTTCTTCATGCCAAGATAGATCTGTTAACTTCACATGAGTTTTCAGCAAGAATTAAGTGTGGGTTTCCACATCTTTCCCCTTGTTACTGTCTTTTAACAGCTGCTAAGTTCCAATTATTAATGTAAATAAATATGATTGGAGCTTCATTATTTTTCATAATTTTCATAAATTTTTAGAACTTGCTTAGTAAATGAAGAAAATAAAAAAATGATACAGTATTATTGAAGACTTATTTTAAATATATTTTTAGAATAGACATAATTTCTCTCAATGGCTTTTTTTCATTGTTTTGAATTTCAAATGCAGAAATGAAATTTTCAAATCATTGTAACAAGCATTTGTTTGTTTTCTATATAATGTTTTCATGAGAAGAAGTGCTCAGTGTTAGTCATATCAGCTGTTTTGGCAGTTGAAATAGTCAAACTCTTGTTCTTATCGACCTGCCATTTTCCTCCTGTCAGTGTAGTACAGGTAAGGTGTTCACATCAAATGGGTTCTTGTGGGGGATCTGGACTCCTCTCCCATTTCAGAGACTAACCTGGAAGATAGTCTGTATTACTGGTAGTAGGTTTTGTTTGTATCATCAGCAGTAAGACAAACAGTCTAGCTTTTCTGATTCTGAAATGAAACTATTTTTCTAAGCTGATGTGCCCGATGTTGCTGAGGATGCTGTTTGTTTTGCTTCCAAAGCTACAGGGTTTTATTTATCATATAAACTCACTGTGGGGCTGCTGACGAATATTCCTATCTTCTCTTCATATTTTTCACTTTTTATTGATTTCTTTTGTAGCTTTTGCCACTAGTTCTAGTTTCTCAATTTTTATTTACTTTCCCTTAAGCGGTGTTGAATTTTATTTGTATAGTTTTAACCCTAGTTAAAGTTTAGACACCTGTTGGTTTTCTTTCTGAGCTGAAATAAATATCTATGTCAAAGATCACATTTAAATCATCGCTGAGCCATCCAGTGTGTGCTGTAGTCGTGTATCTGTGATAGTATAACCTATTGCCATAGAGAAGCTTATGACTATGTATATGTAGTATATAGTACAGTATTTTGTAGTTTGGAACCACTGTGTGCTCCATGCTAGGCTTATTAAAGAGAATATTGACAAAAGATACAAAGTACTAATATAAAAGTTTATTAAAACCTGTTGATAAAAAAATAGATTTCTTTTTTTTTAAAGATCTGCCTCCTACACCTAAAACATGGATTACTTAAATTTGTTTTTATTTCATTCTCAGCATATCATTATGTGGCTTTGCTCCTTGTTTGTGCCATCTAAGAAATAATCCTGTGGAATTTAATGATATTTATTATTGTGTAGGAAGGATGTTAAAAAGTGTTACTAAGTTAACTTGCTTTAGCTGCAGAATACGCACCTTCCCCTTTTAAAATGCATTAAGCTGTGAGGAAGATGACATTTGTTCATACTTCCTTCTCTGCATTGTCACATTTTGACATGTGCAACGTGTAGCAGGGAAAACCCTCATTTTCTGAAGTTCTGTGCAGTGACAAGACCTGTTGGGCAATGCACATCTGCTGATATCTTGTGTGTGCCCATTAAGAAAGGATGGAATGTCATAATCATAAGAGTGTAAGACAGGGAGCCTTGCCAGGGGAAAGAGATGATGGATGAGAGGAAATGTGGGGAATTGTTACAGAAAATACTTGTGGGGTAAACTTCCTTGGGTACTCCCTGCTAGCTCTTGATGTGTCAGTTTTCTCTTTACCAGTTGTCCACAGATTACAGTTATACTTAAAAATACAGCACCTGCTGAGAAACAGACCAGGAGGGTTATTTGTTTTCTATATAATTATTCTTTTTGTTTGTATCAGTATGGCTAAGGCTTTAAGTGACTTCAAAAAAACCCTTTTGTCGATTGCTACTACAGGTAGAGCATTGATAAAAATAACTTTTGGTTTCAGGGCAAATCACTAAATTTATGAATCAATATGTGATGCTTAAGAAAAATACAAAAAGGTGGAATTCCAGGAATAAACCTTTTATTTTTGTGTTTATGTTCACTGGATTTTGTTTCTTCTCTACGTTTTCCAGTGTTAGTTATCAGAAGGAACAATGTTATTTTAGGCACTAAAATAGCATTAGAGCAATGTGTGCGTATTCTGGTTTTTAACAGATGAAAAGATTATTTCAGTTCTATACAGTATTTGTTCTGGACATGAGAATTTCGTTTCTTTTCTGAAACTAAAAAGATGATGTTGACTTTTCGCTCACCGAGAGCTGAATTTAGAAAGCAGTGTGCTTTGGTTTAGAGCAGCAAATAATGGTATATGCTTCTCTTTTCTGAAGTGAAATCAAGTTCAGAATAAAAAAAGGGTAGTAATATCTGAGTTGGATTTGAAGACATGACTAATGTGAAAATTTGCAAAATGTTTCCTGTGAACTTTTGTTGGGAAAAAATTGTTTTTACTACCCTCAAGTTACTGGAAGAGTTTTCCTTGTTATTTCTGAGATATTTAAAAGTGTGGCAACAACAACCCCAGGAAGTCTCATTTCATTGACATTTTTAAAAGCTGCTTGATAGGAGATATTGTAGAGAACTCTTCTTTACGAAGAATAGCCCTAAGATGTAGTAGGTAATTCCATTCTAGTGGATGTGTTGAGCATCTGCACTGCTTCTCTTCAATAAGTGTTGCCTTACAGGAGTAATGAGAATTTCACCTGGTTTCACTGTTGTTAATCTGTGTTTTTTTAGAATATAAAATAGGCTTCATCATCTTCAACATTAGTTTCTTCCATACTTCTTAATAAAAAGTGAAGAAGTGAATGGATATCTATGGAATAATTGATTCAGATTTTTTTAAATTAATGCTGTGTATTAATTTGCATACAAGAAATGTGCGTCTGTATACATATATAATTGCTGCTTTGCTATTGAATTACTTTCACCTCTGATGTTCTCTTTGCCTATCTAAACATGTTCTCTTTTTTTTTTTTTCTTTTTTAATTGAAAATTCATTTAAACCCCCAGCTGTTAATGCTTCTAAAATATACTGCTGCAATGTATTCTTTATAAAGAAAGACTTCTAAACTTGGAGTTTGGAAGTGTTGCCTATTGAAGCAATGAAAATCATGATAGGTAATTTAATTTTTTCTTGGTTGTTGTGTGGTTTTTGTGTGTGGGTATTTGTTTTTTTCTTCCTCCTCTTGAAACAGTCTTACCTGATAAAAATTGGGAAACAATTTATTCCTTAATTCTTCCATGGCATTATTCCCACTTACTGATAAACTGTACAACACCTTTGAGAAGATTTTTGTTTTGTTTTGTTTTGTTTGGTTTTTTTTTATCAGTGAAATAAATCAGGTATATTTCTTCTTTTCCTTTACCATTATGCTGTTATTAATATCCATTGCTTTACAGTATTTCAAGCCTGTTGGGATGTATGTCTTCATAGGGTAGAATCATAGGCTCATAGGATGACCTGGGTTGGAAGGGATGTTAAAGAAGATATAGTTTCAACCTTCCTGCTGAGGGCAGGGACCCCTCTCACTAGACCTGGTTGCTCAGAGCTCCATCAAACCTGACCTTGACCACTTCCAGAGATGGGGCATCCACAGCTTCTCTGCGCAACCTGTGCCAGTGGCTCACCACTGTGTAGAACTGCACTCTCAGGAAAAGTCTTAAAGCAGAAGGTTTTTGAAGTTAGCAGAAGGCTGTACTGGCTTAGCTGAGTTATGTGTTCATGCAGATGTGTGTTTTTTCTTTCCAGACGTAGTGTGCATGTATGAGAGAGTTAGCATGCCGGTGAAATGCTGGTCTTTAGCATTGCAGAAGTTGTCAAGAAAATTCAAGTGTCAATTGTGATCTTTTCAGTAGCATAGAAAGCTTTTATTTTTTCCCCTCCTTTTTGTTTTCTGAATTTGGACTGTGGACACAAAGGAATCAACATTGGCAGAACCTACACTAAGAAAATTTCATTATAAAATCAGGAATTAATATTTTTGTATTTTTAATACAGAAATGTGTATCTTAATAGAAAAAGGATAATGTACCAAATAGTTTAACATATAGTGAAAACTGTCTGGTGTTTTACTTTATATAGACCCTTTTATTGCCTTAGACCCATTTACTGCCTTATGTAACAAGCTTAATAAAATTAATGCTAAATCTTTGACATGCTTGTTAAAATATTCCTGATTTGTAAACATTGTTAAGTATCTTTTTATTGCATTTTGAAGCAGAAATATGCATATTACAGTATGTTGTGAAGGCCAGACCATGATATCTTAACTGTGTATATGAGTTTCTTCTGTTTAATGTTTTCTCTTTCTGTTCTTAATTTTTTTATTCTTTTTTGTTGTGGCTTATTCAATTTTAGGTTGGTTGGAGTACGGCGAGAGATTATTACACGTTTCTTTGGTCACCTATGCCAGAAAATTATGTGGAAGGATCAACTGTTAACTGTGTGCTGACTTTTCAAGGTGAGTATCTAAGTAAGATAAGGCAGTATCTATCTGTATTTTTCAGCCTACTCAGCTTTTTAAATACTTATTGGTTCATTAAAGTGCTGATCATTGTATAACAGTTCTGGAGTTTAAAAAAGATAAATTGGAGGATAATTTTCAACATTTCACTGTGGGAAGTTTAGTCTTATTTTAGCTGTCAAGGAAAATTGTAAGAAAAAGTATGTGACTTAGTATGTTTTTTACGTAGTAATGGCAGATATTCTTGACTGATAGAGAAGCTCTGCTGGAAACTATTAAAATAAAAGTGACTTCATTTAACCATCAGCAGGTTTTTTTAATCTTGGCCTCTCTTAGTGCATTATATCTTTACAGAGTCTTTAGTCTCTGGAGCTTAAACATTGATGTGAAGTGATTCTTGTCAAAGAATAAATAATATAGATGATGGTTTCATGAAGGTTCATAGTAGTCAGAGTTGCATGGGACCTTTTGCTGCAAGGAATTGATGGAAATGTCTGAGGCATTCAAGAAAAGAATAAGGAACAAACCATAAAATGTTACACCACTGTACAAGTCTATAATATAACTACATTTTCAGCGCTGTGTGTGAGTCATACCCTCTCCCTCCCCTTTGCAGTCTCAAAACAGTCTAGTAAAGTGCAACAAAGGAGATCAAAATTAAGAAATAGCTTCTCTGTAAAGGTGTGGAGTTAAAAAGATGAAAGCCACACTTGTTAAATAAAAAATGGACAATGACTGTGGGTTATGACATGGGAGGTTTATGTCTGACATTAGGAAGAGCATTTTTCACCATGAGGGAATAGTGCAGCTCTTGAACTGGTATCCTGGATTGGAAGGATGAGAATTCCATACAGTTATTTAGACACAGCCACAGTAATCTTAGTTGTTGACAATAGCCTCTTGAGTGGGAAACCTCACAAAGTGACCTTGTAGACTTCCTTCTGCCAGGTTTTTCAGGCTGGGTAAGGGAAATAATGTGAAGTGACTGATGTCTCTAAAATCAGCTACCAATGGCATGCATAGATGAACCATTCTATGTATACAAATAAATAGGAACCATTGATGTAAGCTACCAAATGACAAGTTCAAAATAGAGGTAGATATGATACTTTTATAACACAGTCAACATGCAGAACTTGTTGCCACAGGACATGACAAATGTTGAAAATCTACACACATTCAAAATTTCATGTGAGAAGAGCACCTCCACTGTATGAATGCGTTTCTGCATACAAACAAGATTTTATGTGCAATCTTACCTTCTTTTTTACTTCCTAGTCTTGGCCTTAGTCTTTGTTTGTGTGTGTGTTTATTGCTTAAAACATATAAAAAAATTAAATAATTTAAGTCCTGAAATGATGATTGTATTAGCTTGTTGTCTTATTAAAGGCTCAAATAGTGGTAGCTTTGATGAGTTCAGTTCTTTCTCTTGCCAGGTCTTTTTTTATTCTAGTGCTTTCAATGATGATCATATCCACATGGTCTGATAACCTGATAACCATTTTATAACCTTGAAGCTGATTGAAAACTGTGTGTGCTCTGTAGAAACTGGAAGGAAATAATTAATTTATTTTACAGTTACCAAAGTTCACTGAATGAATTAAATTGGGTTGGACTGAAACAAAAAGTGATCTAGAAGAGTAGAACGATTCTGTTCAGTAGAACTGCCATTATCAGTCCTTTGTACATAGAAATTTTACACACATAAAGAGACCAAGTATCTCTGTCCCATCTGTTACATTCCATCCTGACAGATCTCCACTTTTATAGAGCTGCCAGATTGAATCTCCATTCAAACAGTCTCCCGGTTGTGTTTGGCAAGATATTTTAATGTTGCTGAGATGAGATCAGTAGAGCTTACAGGAGCTTAATTATCTGAGCTAAATAGTAAATGTTGTGCAGCATGTTAAATGTGGTTGTTATTTTTATGATCAAGTAAGTGTGCTGGAAGAAAATAATCAGAAATCTGTTTCTCCGGTACATGTTAGAACAAGAAAAAAGACTTTCAGTAGTTTTAAAATCAGGTTGTCTAAACCAATATTAAAATGTGCTGAAGCAGCAATGTAGATATTTCTGCATAGTTTCATCTTACTTAAACACTGAATCAGGTAAATTGAACTACAGTGCTATATAGGAAAGTGTAGCCAGCCCAAAAGCATGAATCCTGATGTTTTGAGATTCAGATACTGTTCCCTGAGCGACTGTTAATAAAGTTAAGACTAATGGAAAGATGAAGTTCTTGATACAAGTGCTGTCTACACAGCAGATGTAATGTTTTACTATTTCTAGGAAAGGTAGCTAAGAGTACTGGGAAAAGACTTTCAGGAATCTGGAATAAAAATTGGTGAAAAGTTAATGATAAAGTTAGAAAGGCAGAAGATTGAAATGTGGCGAAATAAGAACTGAAATGGGTGACATCACCTACTGGTCTGAACACTGGGTGAGCGTTTATTGTGTTAGTATCATCCTCAGGCTGGCTACAGTATCCAGAAATAAATATTCTGAGTAAAACTGGCTCGTTTTCTTACCATTAAATTGGGTAAGGCATGGGTCTTGAATATACTAAAGGTAAAAATGTCAGTAGTTCTCTAAATGATTGTTTAACATTCATAAATCTTACTCTGTGAATCTGGGTCATGCAAGAGGTTTGAAGCTTTAGTGGGCAACAGTTCAGTTGGATAGTCACACAGAAA
Organism: Urocynchramus pylzowi; assembly: GCA_013397555.1. NCBI lineage: Eukaryota > Metazoa > Chordata > Aves > Passeriformes > Fringillidae > Urocynchramus > Urocynchramus pylzowi. The sequence continues at coordinate 346,088 of VZRH01007516.1, forward strand.
TTCTTCTGAAATAATTTGCTTGCACCATGTACCATTACATAGCTTTAAGAAAGAGGATTTATTCTTACCTTGTTAAGTCTAGAAGAATTTTTTTCAATTAAAAAAAAATAAGCTCTTTGTTAAACTCCAGGCTCTTACTTTTCAGCTGATATCATCCATTCAGAACATTTCTGTGCTTTGGCATGGAAAAAAAAAAAAAAAAAAAAGTTTGTTTCACAAACCCCTGCACCCCAAAACAACAAAAAAAGTTGTTTTTTGTGTTTTTGTACAAAACCCTATGTACAAGTGGTACCCGATGAAGTTGCAGATGTTTTGTCATTGCATATTATTTTGTCTTTTTGTGTTGTATTTGGTTGTGTATGTATTTCAAGGCCAAAACATCCCTTATTCTCTGTTCTGTGACTGTACAGCAGTCACACGATAATGTGGTCATGATGCAACTTCATAGCATCTGATTGCTAATGATTCTGTTTCATAAATGTATACACAGCAGCTATTACCTGATGTATGTGAGGTGATGTGTACATACAACAGCTATTGCCTAACACTGTTCAATCTTTGCCTTAAATGCTAGTAGAAATTGCTGGGGAGTGAAGGTTACTAAATAGGATTACTTTTTCTTTCTGCTGTTTTGGTAGTACGTTTATGCCTTACTGAGGCAATGAGCATGAAATCTGTAAGTCAAACATGATGTGGTAATCTGTCTGCAGATGGAGACTTGTAAACTTGTGTAGAATATTTCTTCAAATATGAATTTATTTTGATAGGATATTATCTACCAAATGATGATGGAGAATTTTATCAGTTCTGTTACGTGACTTACAAAGGAGAAATCCGTGGAGCAAGCACGCCTTTCCAGTTTCGTACCTCTTCTCCTGTTGAAGAATTGCTCACTATGGAAGATGAAGGAAACTCTGATATGTTAGTGGTGACCACGAAAGCTGGACTTCTTGAGGTTTGATACAAAAATTCTTAAAATGCTATTTTTTTTTGTACTATATACACACAGTCACAGATACTGCAGAAAAAACTAGTAGGAAAAGACCTGCATGTGTCTGTGTAATGTATATATTTCTGCCTTGTTCTATAGTTTTGGTTGAAGTTCAGAACATTTGCAGGTTAAACAAATCAAGATGTAAAAATGTGTACCACTAAGCATAGAAAGAGAAACATAAGAGTAGATACTGCCCTTCACTCGCATCTGTTGTCACCAACTAACTGGAGGTGGGGAAGATACCCTTTCTGTGAAATGGTGCTTCTTGTAAGGAAAAAGAGTTATGGAATCAGTATACTTTAATTTTTGCCCAAGTTAAGAGCCCTAGAGACTAAGCTGAATAATTGCAGCTGCCTAAATATATTAGAGTAGCTCTTATTTTATTTAAAACAGTTTTCTATGTGTTGTGTTCTTTGCTAGAGAGATGTGATTGTGCTTATATCCAGAGTCAAGGTGTTTATATTTTCTTATTGCTGTTTGTAGGCTGAACACTATTTAAACTCAAACAAACAAAGAAGAAACCCAAACTAACTTTTGTTTGAGTTGCTTCTTGGAAAATTGTTCAGTGCAGTTCCCTTACCTTGACATCAGACATTTTATCCTGTTAGGTGCATCTAGGCACATAGGTGCATGTATTTGATTTATGGGATAAGAGATAAGGAGATAAGAGATAAGAGATTTAGTACGGAGATACATCTGGGATATTTTTGCTTTTCGGATATGTACTTGTAGTACTAAAATTAAATAAGTTCTCAAGTATTTTTTATGATCTTTGTTTATAGAACTGTAGAATGGTTTGGGTTGGAATGAACCCTGTAATGTCATCTACTCCAACCCCTTGAAGTGAGTAGGGACATCTCCAACTAGATCAGGTTGCTCACAGCCTCATCCAGCCTGACCTTCAACTTTTCCAAGGATGTTGCATCGACCACCTCTCTGCGCAACCCTTTCTAGTGTTTCACCATCCTCACCATAAAAGTTTCTTCCTTATATCCAATCTGAATCTATCCTCTTTTATTTTAAAACCTTCACCCCTTGTTCTGTTACTACAGGCCTTACTAAATTGTCTGTCTTTTTTATAAGCTCCCTTTAGCTATTGAAAGGGCACAGTTCATGTTCCAGGACTTACTTTTCAGGTGTTGGTGGGGTGTGGGGGGTGTGTGCATATTCATTTTTCTCAAGAAATTCCTCAAATACTGCTGTAGAAAGAATGTGTGTCTCTACAGTCAGCTGTCATTTTTTCACCGAGCTGCCATCATCAGAATTAGCTCTTCCACAGTTGCTGTCACTTGGGAACAGTAAAGGCACTTCATTTAAGGAAGGAAAACTTGAGGATAAATGAGGACACTGCAAAGTATGCTATCTAATGGTAGTCTGGTACTATGCAGTAAAAGCAATTAAACTTCAGAAATTTGAGAATAAGGAGAAAATTGTAATAACCTAACCGGGGAGCACACAATTTGTGCTTCTGCTAAAACACTGGAGTAATTAGTTACCCACTTGTTTGAACAGAATGAAGGGGAGAAAAATTACCAAACCCCTTTATTTTCCTTTTTTTTTTTTTTTTCTTTACAGTTTAAAATTGAAAAAATAATAAAAGAAAAAGAAGAGCTGTTAAAGGTAACTTCTGTTCTGGAAAAGGAAACTACACAACTCAGAGATCAAGTTGAACAACTGGAAAAAGAACTTAACCATGAAAAGCAGAGATGTGAACAACTGCAAGCAGAGCAAAAGGTTAGTTGTTTAACTGATTAAAGCTGACTCATAATGTCTGTATTACTGCTTTTTCAAGAGCCAGTCAAACTGTGTGAAAATCAGCTATCAAAACCCCTCAGCAGTTAGATAGACATTTACAATAGAATAGGTCAGTCCTTATTAACCTCCTGCCACTATTCCTTTTATGCCATAAAATGGCTAAAATATTTAAGGCTTTTGGTACCAGGCTTGGTAAGATAATCGATGACAACTGTTACCAGATGTTTGATATTTAACTGTGGAATTCATAGTGGAAAGTAGTTGATAATTTAAAGTTTGCTTACATTAATTTAAAATGGAGAAAGGCTTTTCAAAAAAAGCTCTCCTTAGGGAATAACTGCATAGAACACAGGCAGTGGTAAAAATTTTTGGTATGAAAAGCAAAGATCAACAGAGAATGCTTCTGCCAAGGTATGTAAAGAGTGAAAAGCATTTAATAACTGACTTCTCTTAAAAGGTTTCACAACTCAAAAGGACAAGAAGCATAAACCTAAAAATCTGTTTAAAGTGTTAATTAATAGCAAAAATGTAAGTGTAGCCTAAACCAAAGCCAGCTTAATTTGGAATTCTGCATGTGGTAAGGAGGAAATCTAATACTATAAAAAGGGCACCAAAAAGTTGGACCTAATCTATCTTTAAGCTGCTGCTTTTTAAAAAACCCAGCTTTTAGGAGAAGATTAAAAACATGTGGGAGGGAGGTGGTGACATGGACAAATTTGAAGTAATGAAGCCTACATAATTTAGCTGTGGACAGCAGTTAATAGACTATTTCTAGGTACTAGTATGTACATGTCAACAGTCCTGTGTCATACACTTTTAACAGGAATTTGTTGTGAGAACTTGAAAATGTTAGTGCCTTGTAGCATGCTTTTGAACAGTGAATGAAATGGACTGGAGTGTTGGCTAAGGAAAAAAAGAAAGGATAAGATGTTGTTTAGAAAAAAAACTTTTTCTATTAAAGAATGATTTTAATTTCACATGCATGGGAGAACTAGCTCAAATTGATGAGAGAAGGATATAAATTCACATTTCATTGATTTACACATCATAAGTGTGGTGGATAAATCTGAGTGAGCTACATAGATACTGTTCATTGTCCCTTGAGGCTCTTATTTAAAAAAATGTTTGAAAACAACTGTCAGTTCCAACCCATGTTAGCTTTACAATTCCATTTTAGAACAGTTTCTGAAATGGGATTCTGATTGCTGTCACTCAAGGATGCAGTTAAACTGTATAGGAACAAAAATGTCTCAATGCTTTCTCACATTTTGCAGTGAACATCTCTAATCCAGAACAGTTTTGCCTCTAAGATACCAGAATTTAGCAAATAGAGCTTAATTTCAGGAATGTTTGGGTTTGTGGTTTTTTTACTGTCTCTTTTTTTTTTCCTCTGCTGTTGTTGTTCTGCTTTGGCCTTGTATTCTCATGAAGAGAGAATGCAGTGTGACAAACTTCTTACTTGTATTTAGCTACAAATAGATATCTGACCTAAAGCTGATGCAGCTCTTTGCCTGGCTAAAATACTGTGGAAATTTTTTAACTTAGGCAATTATTTTTTGTCTCTAAGAATTCGATGCTGTCTTATTTTACATTTATTTCCTATTGTCTGTTTTCCACTTTTTTAAAAAAAGAAACATATCTGCTGAGTTGAAAAAGTGTTCATTTGTCTATGTATATAAGCAGCATATAAAATGAGTGTTATTCCTGAAAATTAAGTGAGCATCTACTAAATCAGGTGCAGTAAGTTAGTGTTTTAAACATTGGAAATTTTAATAAGCAATGCTTTATGTGTGGCTCTCCAGTCTTAGAATGACAAACTCTCCTTGTCCCCCCAGCCCAGTATACAAAATACAGCAGTAGATCACAGGATTATGTAATTTATGTTTGCTGGGAATACATACTGTGCATTAGTGGATTGTTTTAAAGATTCCTGAGAAGCAGTGACACAGCACTCAGCTGGATTTCAGTACCTAGGCTTTATTTTTCTTGTGACTTCTTTAAAAAATAAAGCATCAACCACACCCAAAAATGCAAACCAAACAAGCCCACAAAACACCCCATTCCAACTGACCACTAACACAGGTCTTACAAAACAGCTCCTGAACACAGCCCCCAGATAATCTAGTGTGCTTTGTGTGATGTGAATAGTTGTTATTGGCAATAAACCTAAGCAATGTGATAATTTGGATGTTTTTATACTGGACTACAGGGAGTAACCTTAGAAGTGATAAGTAATCAGAATGTATTTGTATTTTCTGTAACAGCTGAATCTTCACAGGTGCTTATTGTTGGCCACGTTGCTTTGGCTTGGCTTATAGGTTTTTTGCCTTTGGTGGTTGTTTTAACTAAATACTGTGGAGGCTTTTTATTTTCTTCTTTTGTTTCTAGCTCTCTTTTTTTCATATGCATGTGAATTTTTAGTTATCCTCTACAAACTTTTAATACAAAAATAGGTAATAAGTGGAACAGACTGATTTAAAATCTGTATTTTAAAAAATCTTAAACTTAGGCAAAGGTTTAACTTTTTGGAATTCTACTTAAAAAATCTTCCAATATACTTTAGAGCATATTAGACTAATGAGCAACAATTAATAAAACAAAATAGGCCATATAAGAAAATATAATTATTGTATATACTGGATGTCATTGCCTTTGTAGTTTAAGGCAGCTATAATTGATAGAAATGTATTTCTGTTAAAAGTAGAGGTAAGTTACATTGAACTCGTGTGCAATCTCTTAACAGTGTTTTTTTTTTTTTGTTGTTGTTTGTTTGTTTTTGCAAATACTTCCATCAGGAAGTGCACAATATATTTCTGCTTGTGCAAAAAGCTCTCAAAAAATCCACAGTAGTACAAAGAACTGTGTTTAAAAAGCAGTAATTGCATGTGTCAAGGAAGCGGATGTGTCTGTACAGGTATTCGATCCCAATTGAGTGCAGAGCTCTTTATGCTGCCAGTGTATTGGCAACTAAAATTTGAGTATTACATTTGTATTGTGATAAGGGAGCCCTGGAGTTATGAACCCCTAGATGCATAATACTTGCCAATCTGCCCAATTTCTGAAAATCTTTCTTCGTTTCTTCAGAGGAAATTATGTGGGTATCTTACCTCATGTGTTTTGTCTTTTGATCAAATCCATTGTTCAGCTTGTTCATTTTTGTAATTGAATTGAACAGAATGTGGATGGTGTAGTTAGGGGTTGTAGTACATAAGTTACTTTACTGTGGTGCAGTGTAACAAATAGAAGATTTGGAAACTTGGAAAGCTCCAAGTTCCTAATATGAAAATGTTTCCTTAAAAAATGGTTCTATTAAAATCCCCTTTTTATTCATATGCCTTTAGACTACTTTCTTCTTTTTGGTGTTGGTCTTTATCAGTACTTTATTTTCAGAAATAGCTCAGAAGTAGTTTGGAGCATTGAGAAATGCTTCTGTAGAAGCATTGCTTTCTTAAAAAAGACAGGATAGTTGTAGACCTGACAATGCCACAACTAATCCCAATTAGTGCTTCCCTCCTACTCCTGATTAAATGACCTCTCTTCACACCTAGTTACTCTTACAGAATTTTGGGCAGTGGAACTGGTGTCTTCTCTGTCTGCTTTTTGCTGAGTTGGGGTATTTTGTAAGTGGTTGGGGAAAATATTTGGAAGTGATAAGCTAAAAGTAGATCAATCTTTTAAGAATATGGCTTTTAAGAATGTCTTCAGGTGTAATACAATCAGTGCTCCATCAAGCTTGACTATTGGGATCTATGCATGTTTTCAGGTATTGAAAAGATTCCCATTTTTTGAGTTTTACAAATAGTTCCTGTGTTTGTGGCATTTGAAATTAATGGCTACAGCGCACTACAGACTTTGGTTTGCTAAGGTGCCCTTGCTGTTCAGGAGATAAACAGTTTTGTGTTGCCTTCTTAAAAGGCAGCCATGTTATTTCCTACCGAAGGCAGGAGGAATAAGCACATTCAAGACATAAAGTCATTATGTGCTATTAGAGTTCCTGAAACAGATATTCCTGTAACACGTTACTGCACTCTTGTCCCTAAAGGCTTTTTTTTTTTAGATTTGGTTAATTTTTTTAGTGCTTTATCACATTAATAAAAAAGATTAGTATTCAACACATGAATGATTCCGCAGACAATATTTTTTCTTGATGTTGCCACCGTCACAGAAAAAAAAGATGTTTGCAAGACACATAGCTTGGCATTAGTCAGTGTTTGCACTGACAGGGCACATGCTGTCCAGCCCCACTTTTTAGTGTGTACCTATGGTTTATTACCACTAAGTTGTGTTAATAACCCCACCCTGCCAAAGCTTGAGATATTGTTAGGATGAGGGACAAATTCAGTCTTTATTTCTTTCAGGTTGATCTTTTTCCTTGTATCCAAGGCCTGCTTAATGCAGTATGTAGTTGTTCTGATGGAATCAGTTTAGAGAGGGTATAAATGGCCTTTCCTTTTTCCTGCCCCCAAGCATGAAAATTTCCTGCCCAACTTGTTTTGCCTTTTGAAAAGGGCTTGCCGTAGGCATGCTATATTTTCAGTTAGAGAAAAGCATAATATTCCTTTGCAGCAGTTTTCATGTCAGTTAAACCATTCCTACTGTTTTTTTTCCCCAGATGACATTAAAATAGTTCTTACTGAGTGTGAAGATTTAACTTAATCTGTTACTACTCTGTGTGGGAATTCAGAGTAAATGCGAAATTATTGGAAATGTTTCAGAAATGTCACATCTCTTTCTTAAAACCTTCTGTTAGTGTTCCAGAGTTACTCTGTTTTTACTAGGGTGATGCTCCCTGGTAGCATACTTTTATTTGGGATCATGCTACATATACAACTTGCAACTCTAGCCATATAACACTGTTAAAATAATGATGTAGCTACACACTATGATTATTTTGCTTAAGAGAATGACACATTATACATGATTACAGAACTGTTTCAGGTGTCTTTTAATATTTTAACTTTTCCTTTGGTTTACTTTCATAAACTGGAACCTAATCAATGTGTTGAATAACATTATTATGCTTCTTTTATCTGTTTATATTTTGCTTTTTAAAAATTGAAGGAAACAAACTTTTTTTAAAAAGGGAACAAAAGTTTAGTATGTTTTTATTTAGAAAATGATAATATAAATATTTCTAATCTTCATCTTAGACATTATGAATATAAAATGTGTATAGCTTTGTACATGATAAGAATGCTTTTTGGTCTTTGTGTTCCCAGTTTTGTGTATGCTTAAACCACGTGTAAGGTTGTGGCAGCAATGCACTTGCCTACTATTCTAAGATTCAGTCTTACTGAGCTGAAGAAGGGAAGCATGTAGTAATCATTGTGTGTCTTTCATTGGTCATTCCTTTGATACTCTGCAACCATTCAATTTTGTGAACACTGGTTTTGTGCTTTTGTAGAGAGCAGAGCTTGCAAAAGATGCTTTTGCAGTCATTGGTCTCCCTCTAGTGGGAAGAGGGCACTTCTAAACTGATTTCTTTAACGTGACAGTGGTGACAAGTCTCATTCCTCTTGCAGTAGTTTCTGTGTTTAGCTTGAGTCAGAAGCAATGGATTTGAAGACTGCCTTTTCATCTTTTGATCTTGTGAACATTTGAATAGTGTTTTTGCTATGATGCTGGCATAAATTGACGCAGAAGTGAATTTACTGACTTGATAAACTTGCTCTTTCATGCTTTTTGTAAATTTAGTTTACCATTTAACTTTTTAAAAGTGGGGTTTTTCATCTATCTGATAGGGAATTTTAATAAGGCATCCATGTAAATTCACATTCTGCTGACAGTTTCTACCTGCACAGTAGCTTTATTTATTTGAGAATTTTATTCAAGTATCAGGGATTCATTTAAGCTGGCTTTTGATGCCATTTTATAAGGAGAGCTTCTCTGCTTAGACAGTGAAAAAACACTAGTGTGCAGTGTGATAATGTCAGCAGTATGAGTAAGCAGTGCAAGTGCCCAGTTCAGCCTGAGTGCATAGAAGTAAGTGAATCAATTGGTTTTTCAGTGTCTCTTTAGACCAGGCTCTGTTCATACTGTTCATGTGTGCTGCATGTATGAAAACCTGATGGTCTGGAAGATGCATTGTTTTAGGGGGAAAAAGCCCTCCAAAAATTAAGTAACAACAAAACGTCCAAAAGGCAAACTGCCCCCCAGCCCAAAAAGCAAACCTCCCCCCAGTTTAATTTAATTTTAGACACAAATTAAACACTCTTAATTTGCTCAGGTTTGTACCAGCAATTACAGCACCCTTGGGTACTATAAACATCATATGAAGAGAAAACCCTGTTTCATGTTTTTTTGACTGTTCTGTGTATGAATATTTCTGAAACTGGGCAATTGAAAATTATTTCACTGGAAAATTAAATAGTAACTTGAGATAGTCTACAATTCAAATTATGTATTCATGGAAAAGACTTTGCAAAATCAATAGCTTATAGTGAAATTATAGCATGTTTTAAGAAATTAACATTCTGACATGTAAATACATGCTGCGAAATCAGTGTGTGTAAATGCTTCAGCTGCCTCCTTCAAAAACTTGTATGTAATCTTCATGATAGTAATTGAGTGACTGATGTAACTTAGATGAACTCTTACAGACTTAGTTTTGTAGACCTTACAGACCTTAGTTTTGTAGTTTTGATCACTTTTATGATGTTAAAATACTACCGCTGTGACATCTTATATTTTCAAAATAGACTGACTGCGGTGTTTTTTACAGCAGTATTTCTATTACAGGTCATAGTCACAAGGATAAAAGATTAATGTCATTGAGTTTGTTTGGAATTGGTTTGCTCTTTACTGAATGCTTAATTTTCTTTTAGAAAGAAAAATTACAACTTGAGGTTTCATTTCAGAACTTTCATGTCATGTATTATGGGCAGACTTGGATTTTGTACTGGTTGCAATGGTGCTATGTTGTGTTCATCATTCATACTCAGAGGTCCTTTAAACAGAGTATGATGTCAGACAAGTGTTTCACATGATTCTGTTGGAGCTGCTGTGATTTCAGTGGGATAAAGAAAAGGATTCTTCAGATAGTTGATCTAAGCCCCCTAAATTCTCTGTAGGATATCAAGATAATGGTTCCTCTGACATTAAATTACATCCAGATAAATCAATCCAGCTGAAAGGTGGTGCTGCTTTTTGTTTGTTTGCTTGCTTTTTCTTTTTTTTTTTAATTTATTTTTTTAAATATATTGCCTTGTTTTTAGTGACTTGACCTCTTCAGTGTGAGCTGCATAGCTCTTTTTTAACTTCTCACCCTTCTTCATTACAGTGTGTGCATTCTCTAAAAAGTGAAAAAAAAGGCTGCAGATACTAGCCATTAATCAAAGGTGAATGCTTTAGGTGGGGGATGATTTTGAAAAGGCTGGTAGGGAGTTCTATGTGTTATGGAAGGGGAAGATGAAGCATAAAAAACCATGCTGAGCATTGCCATGCTGCAAGGTGTCACGTCTGGAAATAGTCTTGGCTTGTATCTTTCAAGTATTTTATTCTGTCTGCTGGATCTCTCCCTACCTTCAGTAGGTTTGAAAAATGTGTTGTTTGTGCTAATCATAGGAAGGGATGTCTGTACCATTCCATTAACCAGACTGTGCTCAGCAATGTTTTACTGCTGTTGTAAAAATCCATTAGAAGTAAGAAATAAGTAGGGAAAGCATGCTGTTCTTCATTGTTGAACGTGGGGATTTTTGCCATGATTTTCTCTTATAAAGATGAGAATTTAGAAATATCATGGCTATTCCATTCTCAAATGAAAGATTATTAGTCCTTTTGCAGAGGAAATTTATTTACTAAATGTATTTTAAACATGTTTGAAGGATGACCCCCGGCATGATCTTTGCATATCCTTTAGGTAGAGCTTACCATAGCTTTATGAGGACAGTGCTGCATGGAATTACTATAAAATTATTTTTAAAATAATCAGTCTTAAATCTTCTGCCATTTTAGAATAGCAGTAAAGATTTTGGATACTTCTTCTTGTTCCCTATCTGAATGTACATCAAGATTTTCAAAGTGGAATTTTGATTCTAGGGAAATTTACCTTACAACTTATTGAATTTTTGTTGTTTCATTTTACTTATGAGACTCCTAGTAGTTACAGGAGTTTTTGTTTTGATAGCTTCTTCTTTTGCAGCAGTAAAGCTGATTTAAGTAATTTCTGGTTGCTTACTCTTGACCCTTGTAGTGCAGTTTGCTTCCCACTTCCACCTTTATGGCTGTTGCAACTCTAGGGTAGGAGATGGGGGAGCTGCATTTGTAATTGGATTAAAAATAACCTTAAAATTGTTGAGTGTTCTTAAACCAGTTCATTGAAATGATTCATGCTCTTGCTGTGCTTTTTTTATTCCTCTGTTAAGAGAGTGGAAGAAAATATATAATATTGGTAGATGTACCAGATAAAATAAATGAATTAATGCAATGATTACAGAAAGTAATTATCTTTTTTGTAAGAGGGGTTGTACATGTTTTTATTATATTCTTACCCTTTAGACTCCTTCAAAACACAGTTGAAGACTACCTGTAAAGTAGTGTAAGACCACTAGTTTTAAATTTTACAGGCTCTGAAACCACTGTAACCAGTGTATGGGACTAGGGATTGCTGCATCTAAGTTGAATTACTAAGAATTCTGTAAAATAACAAATCGTCTCTAAAAATTAATCCCTTTTTTTTCTTTAAAAATTGTAGGCTTTAGTTATATCTAAACAAGTTTATTAGGTGAGAATCTGTTAAGTATGGAACTTTTACATTTTAGTACCATGTCCCTTTAGAATAACTAGCAAAGCAGCATCAATTGTAGTGCTGTTTGTGGAGGCTATTTTTTCAGGCTATTAATTCCTTTTAATATATGTTACCTTTGGCAGCCTGTTTGAACTGTTTGTACAGTTTGTATATATAATGTATCAGATTAAATTCTTTTGAAGGCACTTGGGTTACAACAGTTACAGTTATACCAAAGTGGTGTTTAGAGAAAACACAGATATGCATTGAAATAGACTTTTTACTATACTAGGCTTTCAAAACAGGGGCAAGTAATTAGTCTCCACTGCACTAGGGGAGGACAAGCAGTTATAGAGTGTGTTGTTGCTGCTGGTTATATAGCAAGTTTTACTTGGAATACTGACTTTAATTAAAATATCCTGTTCTTGTTACACCAAGTATTTATATTTTTGATTGCAAGAAACTCTTCAAAAATAAAGACCTTAGGAAAGTTGTGGGTTATCTTCTCCAATGCTATTTTTTTAAAAAGATGGCAAATTCATGATCCCTTGAAATTCTTTTTTATATTAAGATACACAAGAAAGCCATTCAGAGTTTAAATAATAGTAATATATTAGTCCTTTTCTTTTACGTAGCATCTATAACAAAAATGAAAATCTACATGCTGGTTGAGTGTGTAGCAAGTGAGTGAGTCATCATTTGCCACTCCTCAATTCAATACTGCCTACCCCTCAACCCCCTACCCCCCAAAAAAATCATAATGCTCAAACTTCTGTTTAGTTGCTTGTAAAAGTGAGGCTTAATTATACTTGTGAACAGTGTATCTTGACAATTAATGACTAAAGCCAGTCCTCATTATATTTTATTGTACTTAAAACATTGTTTGTTAGGTTGGAATTTGGTCAGTAGGGGTTCTTTGTAAAGTCTGGCTGATGTGTTTCTCTTGATGTAACAGTACAGTCTTGTTATTTCAGGGCATTGAGCTTTGTTTAAAAATGAATAGATGAAGTAGTGCTGTAATCTTCCAAATCTAGAGCAGAAAGACAACTTGTACCTTAGTAGCTACGCAAACACTCCTAAGTCATGCTGTAGTTAGGTATGTTGGTCAGTCTGTCTTGACCTTGCTTTACACTTTGATTCATATCACTGTCATGGTTGATAATATGCTGAGCTTTATCATACTTTGATATCAGAAAAAGGTGGCATATTATCTCAGTATGTGTGATTTACTTTAGTGTTACTTATTTTTTTCAAGAAAATAGTTATATTGAAAAAAACCCCCATTTTTGGCTTATTTGAGATAACTTGACCTTAAATGGCTGTTTTGCTGCAGTGGAGATGGCATTCAGCTGTCCATTGCCTTAGAACAATATGGACGTTACTGTAATTAGATAACTAATGTAATACTTAACAGTGGTTTCCCATCTTGTATTTGTCAGTTTTCTGACAAAGGAATCTGTTTTGGGTGTTGTCATTATCCTCTGTCTCAGCTTCCATAAATACCACAATGGTTGCATGAGCTTCCTTGAGCTATGTGAGACATTCTATATGTTCTAGCTAGGAGAGTGTTACGTAGTAACCAGCTCTAAATCAGAATTTTATTTTGTTTTGTTTCTCCTTTTGCCTGCAGTTGTCTTTACTGTGATTTGCTACTGTGGTGTAACTGTCTGGAAAAATGCAAGGTCTTCTTTTTAAATAAAAGCAAGTACAAAGAGAAAGAAAAGTTCTTTGTTTTCTAAGCTAGACAGTCAGTGGTTTGTTTGCCTAAAGGAAATAGGCAAAAGATAGGAAATAACTTGTTTATTCTGCACTCTGAAGTCTTTGGTAGGCTCTGAGCAACTGAATGCTTGTACAAACTCCTTATTGACCCTTTATTAATATATGAACTGTGCATAGCAATATTTAATATATATTTATTTATGGATACTTGAAATGGGTTTGTTATACATTTTAAGGAAGAGAAGAAATCTAATGGCCATATTTTGGCATTAATTCAAATAGCATGTTTTACTTCTGAAGAATCACATTCTTAAATGGCATCTATTTGCAACTTTTTAAAAAGGAAAATATTCAAGCATCAGAAGATTTTAAAAGGGAAAATAATGATTTGAAGAAGAAGCATGAAGAGGCTGCTTCAAAAGTTCTCCAGCTTGAAGAAGATATCATGACTGTTACTCAGAAAGCCATTGCAAAAGAAACTGAGTTAGACAGGTACTTAGTCTTTTGTTCCTTACCTTCCTTATTTTGCTTTTTTTCCCCCAAAGATGTTTTTTTAAACTGACAATATTTATTATATGCTTGGCTTTTTGTATTAATAGTTCTGTACCATTAATTTTTCAATGTTTTAGTCTGAAGGACAAACTGAAGAAAGTGATGCTTGAGAAGGAGCAACTTGAATGCGTGTTAAAGACAGAAAAGGATGAAAAAGAACTTTATAAGGTAATTTTATTACACGTACCTGTATACACTGGAATGAAGAGGTTTGAAATAAAGGTAATAATGTTTTATGGAGAAGTCTAATAAATTGAATTTGTTAAGGAAAAAAGGAAATGGGTAACTTCTGTGAACATATCTTTAAGATAGTTATAGATGTTCTCATATAAAAATGAATGAGGAAAACAGCATCTGAATTCAACCATGTTATAAAAAGGTCTCTAAGAAGGAGAATGAATCACCAATTTATTAAAGCTCAGACATAGTAACAAAAAATAATAGATTCTAGTGAGGAAATTCTTTAGTTATACAGTGCATCACCCAGTAACTGATCATCTTTAACACACCTTTTTCATACCTAAAATACTTCTTAGTCATTTAAATTCACTCTCCAGACTTTGTTTTCTAAATCCCTCTTCTTGAGCCTTTTGTATAACACTGAGAAGCTTTAGTAGATTCTCTATTGCATGGCTGATTTCTTTTGCTGGTATTGAGAGACACCCATACATAGAATAAAGTACACTGCCACCCTCCCTCCCCCCGAAGCAGAAAAAACTTTATATGCTAAAATAATGAAACCCATAGGTTGAGTGAAACAGATCAAGTATATTTAAAAGATTATTTCTGTTCCTAGATTATAAAATCTTAAAGCATCTTTTACAAGCATGGAATCCCTTTTTAAATAACACAGATCTTCTGGTCTGAGTGGAAAACACTTGAATATAGGAGTTATTTTGCATTATTGTAGTTAGAGTTGTTAGAAGTAGTTTGCTGTAGTTGAAAATTAATATTCCTGATGGAGACCTGTTTGCTTGGATGGGCAGTTACTACTAGAAGTTTAATTTCTCTTTAGTTTTCTTCAAGTAATTTCTCTTTTGCTTGTACTTAGTTGCCCAGCATTTGTGAAGAGAGGAGTGAGTCCTCTGAATAACTTAATATGATGTGGAGAGAAATTAGGGCTTTTACTTCCAGCTGTACAGTGGAGCTGTTGTTAGGTGGCCATGCTGAAAGAATTCCAGCCAGAAAGTTTGGGCTGAAGGGCAGTGATAATATCAAATATTTAATTTTTCTCTTTACCAGTTCTAATCTGCCTCAAGTTAGAATAGATTAGAATTTAGTAAGCACATAAATAGATAAGTGAGCAGTAGTTCTAACGTGGAAGAAGTTTGACATGTTTTAGCATCATTGCAGATACACTTGAAGAATACAGAAATAGAAAACACCAAACTAGTAAAAGAAATCCAGACGTTTAAGAATTTGGATGCAAACAAAGAAAACATGATATCGTATTATAAAGAGGAGGTTGGCAGATTACAGCTATTAATAGCTGAAAAAGAAAATATGAAGAAAGCTATTTTGCACTCCTCATCAAACAAGGTAAGCAGTACTCAATATAATTGGCCTGATTTGAATGAACATATCTAATGTTGTATGTGCTTGACAAAAGAAAGGAAGAAGTTGAAGAAATCACCAGGGTATAGGCTAAGAGGCATGAGGATTATGATGTTCTCTGTAGATGCAGAAAATGGTGAAAAGTCTGAGATCTGTTTTAGTTGTGCACCTTTTGAGCTTGTTGAAGTCTCACATGATAAACTGAGATTAACTATGCATGGAAAGGTAAATTTTGAGTTCAGTAAAAGTGGTGTGCTCCTGCATTACTTTTAGCTTCATGAAAAATGCAAGGAGGTTGAGGAAAATGTTTGTAATGTAGCTGTGTTGAGACTATAGAGGGTGATGGAGAAGAAAAGAGGAGACATGGAATGGTTGCTGAAGGACTTGTTAGGTGAATGTGCTGTCAAGCTACAGTGCTGACTGAGAACTCTGCAGTGACAGTAGGGTTTTGAAGGAAGAGGTGCCTTACTATGCCCTGTGGCAGCGCTGTGGTTCGCAAGCAATGTGGTGTAACAGGAGAGTGAAATTGCTGAAGAACTGATATTTATGCTGTCCAAGGTCCACGTGGGGTTGCTTCAGACTTAGTTCTAGTTGGGTGCTATGGATGCCTGTACTGGGTTTGTGTAGGTTTTGGTAGCTGAGTGGCTTCTGTGAGAAGCTGCCAGAAGCTTCCCCTGAAAGCCAATGCCTGACAGAGCCAGTGCCAGCAGGCTCCAAGATGGACCCATCACTGGCCAAGGCTGAGCCTGTGGGTGATGATGGTAGTGCCTCTGGGATAACAGATTAAAGAAGGCTATGGGAGGGGGGAGACTGTGTGAGAGAAATTGCAGCTGAAAAGAAGAGTGAAAACTTGAGAGACAGAACTCTGCAAATATCAGGGCCAGTGAAGGAGGGCAGAAGGTTCCAGGTGTTGGAGCAGCCCATGGTGAAGACCTTGGTGAGACAGGCTGCCTCCTGCAGCCTGTGGAGGACCCCGTGCTGGAGAAGGTGGATGTGCCTGAAGAAAGCTGTGACTCTGCACTGGAGCAGGTTTGCTGGCAAGACCTGTGACCTCACAGGGCACCTGTGCTGGAGCTGTCTGTTCCTGAAGGACTGCGCCCCATGGATGGGATCCTACACTGGAACAGTTCGTGCAGAACTGCAGCCTGTGGGAAAGATGTGTGTTGGAGAAGTTTGTAGAGGAGTGTCTCCCATGGGAGGGACCCTACACTGGAGCAGAGGAAGAGAGTTCTCCCCCTGAGGAGGAAGGAGCAGCAAGGACAACGTGTGATGAACTGACTGCAGCCTCCGTTCCCCATCCTGGCTGTGCTGCTGGAAGAGAGGAGATAGAGAATTTGGGAGTGAAGTTGAACTTGAAAAGAGGGGTTGGGGTCTGGATGTGTTAAGATTTGGTTTTATTTTTCATTGTCCTATTCTGATTTGACTGGTAATAAATTAGATTAATTTTCCCCCCAAGTTGAGTCTGGTTTTGCCCATGACAGTAATTGCTGAGTGGTCTCTCCCTGTCCTCATCACAGCCCACAAGCCTTTTGTTATATTCTCCCCCTTATCCAACTGAGGAGGGGAATTGTGGAGTGGCTTTGGTGGGCACCTGGCATCCAGCCAGGCTAAGCCCACAGTGGAATAACCATTAGGTGTTTTTTCCTGATGTACATCATCCTCCATTTCATCCAAAAGGAATGCAGTTTCTGTGCCCTGAGATTGTTCTCTGATCTACAGTGTGATAGGCAATAATGAAATTTACTGGGAGTTTTGCTTTACAAATGTGCTCTTGATCCAAATTAGAGTGTCAGTTTAGACATAGCCTTTGAGGCCAGCATGGAGAAGTCAGATTATGCAGGCATCTTTCTGGTGTATCTTGCCAATCTTCTCACAGCTAAGCAACTTGGAGCTCAAAAGACTAGAAATTGTTTTAAAGTAATATGAGTTATGAATATAATCTTGAAGAGGAAAAGTAGTGCTGTTGAGAATGGACATAGAGTTTAAAAAGGGCATACTGTCTAGCTTTAAGTTACATCTTATTTTGGTCTCTGTCTTGCTTTTCTGTTTCTGAATGTGTTAAATTACTACTATGTTTTATTTTGAAGGGAGTGGAAATGTGTCAGTACTGAAGCGACCAAAAGTTTGTTATTTATTAATCTTAAATTGCTTTTGGTGTTTCTGGTGAGATCATTAATAGTTTTATCTCACACTGTGAAACTGCAGATATTTACTGAAATATGCTACCAGTGTATCATGTGCTGTAAAAATAGCTAGGAGACAGGACTTCAGGGCACCTACTTGTCTATCCATCTTCATAAATGGTTACAAAATGTATTAGTATTCCTCTGGACTTATATGATATTAAAAAAAAAAACCAAACAAATAATGGACTAGAGATAGCTGAATTTATGTCTGGACTCAAGAATAAGATGATTATGCCATCAGGGAGCCTAGAGGCAGTGACTACTTTTTATAGAAGCTTCTTTAAAAAAAAAAAATTAAAATTATATTTTATAATCCTGGCCTTCTTGGAAGATTGAGAAGCTGGTAGTTCAGCTTGGTCAGTTGGCTGTTGGGTTCCCTGTGTGCTTAGTGCAACATGCTGCAGCTTGCTCTTCATTACTATTTGTTCTCTCTTTCCTCTGGAAAGCTTGTTGTGCAAGATCTTGGGAAATAGAGCTGTGAGAAAAACATCCCAAAGCTGCTTTACAGTGTTTTACATCAACCAATTGTAGGCATTGTAAAACCTCTTGTTTTGTTGATACTTTCAGTGTGTTTCTGTGGGATGAACTTTGCTTTTGATGCTGGAGTCCTACAGTGATAAGATCATAGATGTGGAAAACAGACTTTTTTTGGTCATACATTTAAAACTGAAGCTGAAATTCCAACAAAAATCCAGAATTGAAGCTTCTATTTCATAGTGAAACTATTTCACTATGAAATAAAGTTTGCCTTTATTTCACAGTGAAATTAATTTGCACATCATTGCTGGCAAAGAAGACAAGTGGGGAAAATAGTACTTGTGTACTGACTTCTTGATTTAGTAGTTTTGCTAAAGCCACCAGGAAAATGTTGCTTTTGCTTTCAGATGTTTATAATCCCTTTATTTAAGCTTTGAATTAAAAAAGATGAATTCTCTTCCATCTCTTCTCTTTCCTAGGACGAGGCAAGTATTTTGAAAGAGCAGCTTCGGAAAGCTGAAGATCAGATTCAGGCTAGCAAACAAGAAGCTGTTCTCATGTCAAAAGAGCTGAGTGATGCAGTAAATGTGCGGGACAAGACGATGGCAGATCTTCACAGTGCACGGCTGGAAAATGAAAAATTCAAAAAGCAACTTGCTGAAGCTTTAGCTGAACTCATAAAAATCACAACTTTGAAAAATGAACAGGTAAATTGTCAGTATTTAGTATTGAAGTTTGTATGTATTTATAAATTTTTTACTGGGAGTAAAATAGATTTATGGATGATTAGTGCA
The DNA here is from genome assembly GCA_013397555.1 of Urocynchramus pylzowi. Taxonomy (NCBI): domain Eukaryota; kingdom Metazoa; phylum Chordata; class Aves; order Passeriformes; family Fringillidae; genus Urocynchramus; species Urocynchramus pylzowi. Next base: position 364,844 of record VZRH01007516.1, read on the forward strand.
AATTAATATCAAATTTTCTTTCAGCATTCAGTATACTACCTTAAATCAAGTGGATGTTAGCTGATTTGGAAGTTTGATCAGAAAGGAGGTTTCTGCTCTTAACTCACATCTACTTCTCCCCACATTATTTTCATAGAATAATGCAGTATCTATGTTATTTTGAATCCTCTCCCTGTCTTAATTCTGTTAAGTGAGCCACAGTAACATTAAATATTCATTCAAATAAGAAAATGTATTGGTAGAAACTTGGGTTGTTTTATAATGTTCTTCTGTCATCGATAGATTCTGTCTGAATTCTTATAAGTCCTTCCAATATTTGTAATCAAAGTTAATTTGCTTTAAATACTTATAAGTATAAAAAATATTAATGTAATGGAAACTGTCTTGACTTTAGTCTTGGATAAAAGTACAGTGAGCTAATACATGTTTCATCATTTTGATTAAAGTTAGCTTTATCAAGGATCTTCAGTGACTGCAACTGTATTGCCTTTATTTGCTACTAGGATTACTGTAATGGTGTAACTGTCAAAGAAAATATATTGAGCTGAACAGAATTAAAATGATACTGTAATATTGCAACACTCAAAAGAGCTATTATATTTGAAATGTCAAAGAATTGCATGGTTTTTTTCCTGAGAGTTTCAGTTGTATACAATGTGTTTTGAAATGTATCATGAAAGAAGTAGCATGTCATCTAAATGTCTCAGGTTACCAGAAGGTATCCCAGCATGGTCTGTGTCAAGTTGCTGGATGTGGTTTGTGTAGCTTGTGTGTATCAGTGTAGTGGCTCAATGGAACCACTCCCAGGTAAAGCTTAGTGAGTGTGACGGAATAGTTGTGGACTGTGCCCTTTTGATATGTGGCTATACTTGTCTGTGGGATAGTTGGAACACCCCCTGGAAGGTGTTCAGACTTTTCCTATACATTCAGACTTTAGATACACATTAATGAGCCCATAAAATAAGAATCTTCTTTACCTGCCTCTGTGCCTGTTTACATCCCTCAGTGTCTCCTGCTTGGAATGAAGTTCAGCACATATTCTGCCTCTCTCTGCTCTCTCTGTGCTCTACTACTTGTGCTATTCCTTTCTTTCCCACAAAGAAAATAGGAGCTTCAGTACTTACATGGAGCATTATGCTTTTTTAATTGAAAAAAGACTTTTTGGGAAATAGTGGTATTTGGACAAAAGGGAAAACAGTTTCTATTTTTTTTTTTTTTTTAAGGAAGCTTCAAACGCAGTGGAACAGGAACTGCGCAGAGAAGTTGAAGATCTGAAGCTTCGTCTACAAATGGCTGCTGACCATTACAAGGAGAAATTCAAAGAATGTCAAAAACTTCAGAAACAAGTAAACAAGTTTACGGAACAGGCAGTAAGTAGAATGGGATAAATTGCACTTGCTTTTTGGTAACATTTCAAAAATAATTTAACTTCCTTCTGTGAAAAATAATGCTTTTAAAAAGGATTAAAATGTGTGGTAAACAATGACTCTTTACCATTTTCTTTCACAAACCTAGTTGTGAAATTACTTCTATGATTCTCTTTAGGAAGTTGTCCAAACCAAGCATAGAATTTATAGTAGCTGGTGTAGAAGCCTAGTAGGGTTTAGATGAACCTATAAGCATTACATTGTTCAAGGAATAATTTTGAAACTGAAGCTGGGAAAATCCATAATTGCTACCTTTATCCAGTACCACCACAAAAAAGCCCAACAAAAAAACCCGAGCCCAAAAGTGATGAAATAGAGAACTTGGAGTAGGGTTTAAAAGCCAAGTGGGGAAGAAGTCCCCACAACACAGTATGGAGTTTTATTCCATATGTATTTTGTAATTTTACCACTCTTCCAAGATCCGTTTCATAAATAAATGATCTTTTTGGATGATGATATAAGTCTTAGGCCACCGACTTACTGAACTTGTCAGCCAACCTCAAACAGATTTGAGAGCAGAGTTCTTCAGAATGTTGTAAAAATTAGAGTTGGAGAGGAGCTCAAACAGGGAAAAGGCCTATGCACAATGGCAAGATGCGCAAATATGAATCCCCAAGAAAACCAGAGTAATTCTCTTATCCACAGAACATTGCATAAAAAACTCATCTTCTCATCCAGAAGGTCAGTGGTGAATGAGGTGTCATATCAGAACATCTATGGCTTTTCCTTAAAAATGTTGCTTATCTTTGGTAATGTTGCACATCTTACAGCAAACACCAGATTTCATTGTTTTTGCTCCAGAAGTCCAGCAGATATTTCTGATACAGACTCTATTTTTCTAATGGAGTGTTAGATCTAAGTTAATGAATTAAAGTGTAACTGATTCTCTAGAAAATGAGATTTTTATAATAATTTGTGTAGAAATTACTCTTTCTAGGGAAACAGACCTTCATCAAGTAAGATGATAAAAATCATAGTCTGAAGCAATATCAGTCTTTGTAGAATTAAATGTTTTTGTATATTTATTATTACCTACTGTTTAAATGAGCAGTTCTGTCTAATTTTGGAGCAAATGATACATTTTGCAAGATACATTACTTTGTGCTTTGGCTTTCATTTAATCAAGTACCAAAACAAAATTTCTTTTCACAAAGAAAACTGCAGGGCATCAACAGAAACTGACAGATGCATCTAACATTGAGACAGCTACTGCCGTCCTTACAGACAAAAAGTTGTCTACATCTCCAGGTATCAACAGCTTAAATTTTGTCTGCCTTTATAAGCCTGAAAGTGTTGTCTATGTGAAATAGTCAGTAATAGAATTTGTAATATAAAGTAGGTGGACTTGTTCTGTTTAATTAAAGCATTAATTAGAGATGTGAAGATTGAGCTGAATATTTTGTCTCTTACCAAGTGGTAACAATCATAAAAAAGTTCATGTATGAGTTTAGTTGATAGTTTTAAATGTCAGTAGAACTGAACTCTTGAATTTCTGCTTCTGTTAACAGAGGTGGTTTTGCCAAGCTAAGAAACAGTTTATTTTAAAAAAAATCTTACTCAATTTTTCAATATGAGTATAATACCACAATAATTTTGCAGTCATGTTATTATGACCATCCACTATAACATTCTGCTGTAAAATCAATCTGCTGAAAAGTTCTGATTATGTGATGGCAAGGTCAAGTCTACTGGCTATTTTCATGAATTATAGGCGTAGTGGTTTATTAGAAAATGTTTATAATTATTATGAACTATTAAGTTACTGCAAAAATAGTATTCTAAAACTTCAATATGTAATAGGTTAAAACTAAAGAAGAAACCCTTCACTATGAGGCTGGTGAGGCATTGGAACAGGCTTCCTAAAGGAGTTATGAATGCCCCATCCCCTGAGGTGTTTAAGGCCAGGTTGGATGGGGTTCTGAGCAGCCTGATGTAGTGGACAGTGTCCCTGCCCATGGCAGGGGGATTGGAGCTAAAGGATCTTTAAGGTCCCTTCCAGCCCAAACCATTCTGTGATGTTATCATTCAGTTTAAATTCAGTCAAAAAATGCCGATTAGCTTTTTCTGTGTTATTTTATAACTGACAGATTCTTGCTGTCTGTAAAGACCAAAGGTTGTAATTTCTATCAGTTTCCACCTGTCTAAAGTAAATTCAAGCGTTTCTTAAAATGTATAATCCCAACAAGCTCAGTGATAGTGTGTGATGAAGTAGTTTGCTGAGGTACTTCCATGTTTTTATGTAAGAATAGAGTATTTAGAATGATAGCATATGTATTTTGGTGTTTACTTTGTTTTCTTTCTTGGGAAAGTCCTACATATGTGTGTATTTATGTTGATCTTCTCTCAGTGTGAGAGAACTGGACACAGATGTGCCAGTACGGTTGCTGATCGTACATTGCACATAATGCTGATTGTCTCTGGCTTGGATAGCACGTAGCACTCTGGTTTTGATGCACTGTCATCTTTCTTACACAAACTTTATGGAAGAAAAAAATCCATGTTGTTGTTTTTTTCTTCAATGTTCACAGTTAGCCCCATTTCACCTGACATAGTTTCGGAATCCGTGGTAAAGGAGCAAGTGCGTGAGATGAATAAAGAGATTGCTGAGAAAACAGAGAAGTATAAGAAATGCAAGCAAATGTTGGCAGTAAGTAAACAGCTGCTTTGGAAAGCTGAACAAAAAGTAGCTGTAGGTTCTGAGCCTTAAAACCACAAGGCCTACCCAGCTGAATTGCCTTCCTTGTTTGTGTGATACACCATGATTATGGTAGAAATCTTAGCTTTAGAAGACACATTTTTGTTCAGTCAGTGCTTGACTATGTATGGTTTTAGAGGGTCCAGACAAGGAAAACCAAGATACAGTAAAACAAATGTCCACATGCTTAAGGTTTTAAATACTTTCTGTTCTTACATTAAGTGTAATTGCTCTTATAAATCAAATACAGCAGGTTGCTGTAAACCAGCTGATGTTTGGCACAAGTGTGGCCAAAGTTGATCTGACACACTGTCCAAAGCAAAGCAACTTTTCCCTATCTGCCTGTCATGGCTTTTACAGGTTTTCGCACCTGAGTGGGTGCTTCCAACTACCTTGGACTCAGTCATACATAAAGGCATTTATTTGGTTGTCTCGGCCAAAGTTGGCACTTGATTTTCATTTAACCAGTTTGGATGTGTGCATGATGATGGAGTATTGCATCAGTGGCACTGGTGAAAAGTTCAGAACAGTTTGAGAAATTCTCTCTGAGTGTTGTCTTGTCTGTCTTCATTTTGTGTCTTTCATTTATCGCAATGATACTATTCTATTTTAGTAAGTTTTCCAGGATGTAATAACTGTCCTGTAATTTTGCTCATGTCCATGGAGAGCCTGCATTGGCTTCTGCTGGATGTTTATTCCATAGTGATTTTTGAAGAAAGCTTTGCCCGTGACCTTCTGGATGAGAGATACTTAGATTGTAAAAGTCACTTGGGAAAGGTTTTGCATTGAAGTGAGATACTTGAAAGAATAATCATGGTCAGTAGTAATAGGGTACAAAGAACCTTGAAATTGTGAAACTAAGGAGTATCAGCTTGTTGAAAACTCAAGGAAAGAAATGCCTATTGAACATCATTTATGCAGTGTTCTGTTGTCCTGACCATTTCAGAGTCTTGAGTCAGGCTTGTAGAAGCCATTTATAAATGGTCTCGTTTTAAAAGCATGGAGTGACATTTTTGGGGGTGGGAGGGAAAATCTCTTACGACTGTAAATGTTTCATGGCATGGTATAAACTACTTTAGGATGAGAAGATGAAATGCAGTGTTTATGCTGATGAATTAGCTAAACTGGAGCTGAAATGGAAAGAACAAGTGAAAATCAACGAGGGTATAAAATTACATCTGGCAGCAATGGAGGATCAGTATAAAGTAAGTTACAGGTTTTGCTTATGACAATGAATGGTTACCTCTTCTTAACATGGCTGCTTATTTCTGATAATTCAAATAATGAAGAGCTTTAATAAGGAAAGCACACTAAATACATTTTTACTGTAAATACAAATTGTGCTCTTGAAGAAACAATACAGTCTTGTAATGTTTCTTTTAAAGTAAGAGAGGTCTGCTAAGATCTACTATCAGCTGACCATCAGTCTTTTAATACTGTGGATTTAGACAAACCCCTAAATGAAGTAGTCTTGTATTATGGGAAAAAAAGTGCAAGGGATTTCTAATTTCCTGCTGCTTACTGTAATACTAACAGGAAGATTGATTGGTGTGTTTGTCTAAAATCTTCATATTCTGTATTGGATTACCAGTGTAGTAATGTCGAATGCATTTTATCTGAAGTCAGTAGAGAGAGAGGAGTGATCCGTTGTTTCTAAAATTATGCAAGAATTTAATTTGGAGAACCTCAGCTATAGTCTTTGTAGAGTGATGTAACACATTCACTGGAAAGTCAAGCATAACGGGCAGCTTTGGCTTACAAGGTGCCTTAATCTTTGAGGTTATGTGATAGTAATGCTTATGCTGAATTTGCTTTTTAGGTTAATAGGGATGAGATAAGAGCAACAAGTGTTCATGAGACCAGCTTTTCTGCTGGTTCTCAGTCTAATGGTGATAATACAGTAGATTCTGTTGCCTGTTTTTGCCCATTGTGGTGAAAAATGATTGAACTGTGACTGTATTGGTTCTACTAGGAGCCCCCTTTTATTAGTAATTACAGCACTTTTTCTTTATAAAATGCTGAATTACTCTGCAGTTTATTTCAGTACTCCATAGGCCATCTTTTTCTGACACTTTCAGAAGCTCTAATTTCAATTTTATAAAATGTATGACTCCTTCCAGTTTATTTTACTAATTAGCAGTGTTCAGTTGCCATGCATAATTTAATGTGAAGTAAGTTTAACTTCTCAGCAGCAGATGTAATAAATAATTGGTTCCACAATTGAAACCATTTTGACTGCAATTAAAAAATTGCTATAATTCAGGAGGGTGCAGGTGGTAGAGAAAATGTGAGCTTTTCTTCCCAGTGAGGAGATTTTGCTCCATTGACCTAAACTAGGAGAAGGAATTTCAGAATTGAAAAAAATTGATAAGCAGTTATGCCAAGCATTCAGCTTTGATATTAGAAAAACAGGGGAAGAGGCAGTCTCTAAAGGAACCAGAATACAAATAAAATATCCTTTGTAGGGAGAGATTATTTAAATCATCATTTTGAAGCCAGGAAGAATTGTGTAATGTGTCAGTTGCACCTCCTCCCAGAGCACCCAATAGAGACACAACGTAGATGTTCGTGAAACAAATTCAGTGTCTCTGAGGCAGGAGTAGCTTTTGGCTCTCTCAAGCTCTGTGGGACATATGAATTGTCAAGAGATTTCTTCAGAAATAATGAGATGAGGCTTGCAAACCTTCAGCCATGTCTGGGCAGTGGTGCCCCTCCTGCCACTGGTGGACTGATACAACTCTTTGTTTTTAACATAGAACTTTCTCATTCCACAACTGTTCAGTGAAAACTGACAAGAAAAGGCTGCTGATTAACTGCTGTTATCCAGCAGATAAAACTTTTTGAGAATTGTTGGGTGGGATTTATAGTAACACTACGTGTTGCATGTAACTCTAGTAGACAAAACTATTTTCATTTGAAAGATTAACTTAATCAGCGAGCTTTGTTTTCATGATGTGGCATGGGAGTAGTTTTCATTCACTAATATAAGAATCTTAATCTTTTCATATAGATTCAGCTGGCAGAAAAAGAGAGACGAATAAAGGAACTGGCATCACAGTTGGAACTCTTTACCAGTGAGAAGGTATTGTCACACATTCTGAAATATTAATGTCATGTAGAAGTACCTCTGAGCTATTACATGGCAATTAATCATAGACAAATTTTACTGAAAAGTGAAATAATAATATGTCTTTATTACATTCAGATAGTGTTGTATGGTATTGTGCAAAGTTGGGATTTTTCTTTGAAACTTTATTTGATTACAATTCCAGTATGAAGAGATACTTAGTAAAACAGTCATTTTAATACTGATAAACTGAAACAAAACTAAACTTTCAGATTAAGCTAGTTAATTTTTTGGTAAAATTCTGGATTGTCAAGTAGCTGGTATTTATCTTCTTTTTAAGCCAAGGATATAATTTTTAATAGATCTCTCATATTTTTCGAGTTAAAAATAAATCAAAGTTTGAGTTTTGGTGAGGCTCGTTTAGGTGGAGGGTGTAGTTTTAAACACCACACATAAGAATAACAACTGTAATAATAATAATAATAATGTATGAAGTTTATAAAAGCTTGGAACTTTGTCTACCAAATTTATAGATATTTACATTACAAAGAAGAATCAAAGTGCCTTGCTAGACTGGACCCATGATATAAAAGGTTAAGCATGGCGTAGTAGTAAAGAGCATTTCAATTTATACTCATTATCAGTGTTTGTTAATAAACCAAGCATAGCTTTCTAAAAATGTTTATTTGCTGTCTCTTCAAACCTATGAAATGACTTTGGTTTTGTTTTATTTACATACTTAGATAGCCTTTGATTTTTTTTTTTGTTGATCAGTCTCTACCCTAGCTATCCAACTTCTGGCTAAGGTTTTTTTGCAGCACCTTTTTACAGTCATGTTGATTTACATTCTGTTTCACTTGTATGTAATGCTACAATTAAAGTACGAATGCTACTACCTCTCATTTTAAACTGCTTCTGTATTGTAGAAGAAATTGATTTTAAAAAGGAAAATCTTGATTTCATTGCCAATTTATTGTTCCTGCTTTGTATTGAGTAAAGATGAATTACTTAGATTTTACACACTCACTAAAATGTGCAATCCTAGCTTTTTAATCTTAACTGTTTTAGTCATTTGTTCCTTTTAGTTTATAAATCTAAAGTAACACTGGCATAGCTTTATATTGTATCTAGAGGACGGATGCCATCCATTATATGAGGTCTTCTTGCATTTGAGTAGTGTTTTGTTTCCAGAGTAGTTATTGGTACTTGATTTTTGCATTTTTCTGTTCAAGAGGTTGATCTGAAGTTCACCTATTTGCAAGAAAAAAAAAATTAAATTGCTCCCTTTTTAAACAGACTTTTAATTCTTATGGAGTTGAACTGGCAGTTGAAGCTTTGGTTTTAAGTTTCAATTTAAAGTCATTGGGGAAAAGACACATTCAGTCTTTGAGGGTTTTGTTAGCATCATGTCAGCAAATATTAAACATGAACCCAGAGAACCCAGGAGAAAATACTAATCAGAAAGAACATTACTGGAAAGCATGTCTCCCTGAACAGTCCCTATTTTTAAATTATTGTTTTCATATTTATATCTCAGATTTTTTTTCTTAGTTCTGAATTTAAATGACATATTCCTTTTGATATTCATGGCATTTTGCTCTCTCTTCCTTAACCTACTTTGTTGAATGGAAGGAAGAGAAAGATTTTTATTTGGATAAATTACAGCTGATGCATTGACCACACTGAAGTCACTTTAATTAGTCTTTTAAGATCTATACTGGCTTAGAGTTTTAATGGTTTCTAAGTTATAAAACCCATTTATAGATTGTTATTACTATCATATGTATGGTTTACATGCAGGAACCTAGAATTTTAAGTATATTAATTTTTTGAAGAGTTCTGTTTGATCATTTCTGAAAGAATGTTCTGATTCAAGTATTGCTGTTAAATATCAGAAGGGATCCAGTGCAATGTACTTAATAGTTCACTAAATGTCTGCCACTCATGAATTTGTATGTAATTATGTCAAGTATATACAAAGATGTGCTCCACATACTAAAATGCTACATTTTTGAATGGTATAGTATGATATGAAAAAAATGATTATTTTCTTTTTAATTTTAACTTTTAATAACTTTCCTCTCTGCACATTATTTTTAGTTGTTATTGTTAATCTACCAATTTTTACTGATTTAGCTAATTTTTCTTCATTGTAAAAAGGATGCAGACACTTGAAAAACATGGCAGTTCATGTAATTAGAACCAACTGACAGCAAACCAAGAAAAAATAATATCTATTTAAAATATCTTCTTTGTGTTTTCTTCATTGACTGTTTTTGGTATTTGTGGTATACTTGGCATAAGGTCAAAATGAAAAGACAGTAGGAAGGTTAGCAGATTTTTTCTTTTAAAAACATATTTCATAAACATTTCAAATTTTGCTAGGATTCCATAGGTTAACTACATTTTGAACTTTGCATTATTCAGGAGCTTGGCAGGACACCAGGAGATCAAGCTGGAAGGATGATGGAAGGACAGACTTCACAGCAGACGTTACATTTTCGCAACCCATATTCAGAGGAAAATGGACCAGTTCCTGCAGTGCCAAGTAGACTACCAGTATTGCAATATGGAAACCCTTATGCAATTCAGGAAAGAAGAGGTAAATAAATTTCACACCCCCCAATATAATTTCTCTCTCTCTTTTTAAAAAGCAATGCCTCATTGAATGCTGGTTAAGTTTCAACAGTCTTCAGACTGGTTTACAGAACCTTTTCTGACTGATGAACTTCAGTAAAGGGCCTGTATTTTATGATGGGAATTAGTAAAGTAAACAAAGTTTTAAACACCTTTGGAAAAAGCTGATTCTCTCTTATTGAGATATTCTATCTTATTAGATATTATACTATCTAAACCAAAAATGTGTTTAACTCTCAATTTTTAAAGGTAAGCTAGCTTGTCTGTAATCTCAAAATACACTCTACTGAACAAAGATGTCCTAATTAATTTTTCTTCAGACGGAGCAGATGGTGCTTTTAATCCTGATGAGATCCAAAGACCACCTGTTAGAAGTTCCTTTTGGGAGCTAGATGATGTAGTGTGTAGCCAGCCTTCACGCAATCTCAGTCGGCCTGATGGTTTAGAAGATCCTGAGGACAGCAATGTAAGTTACCTTTTTTGTTATTTATTTTCCTTGATACGTTTAATGATGAGTTACCAAGAGTTTCACGTGGGTTTTCCATATCTGATAAGCCCAATTTATTGTTTTGTAAATTTGGAATTGGTTTTTCTTTTCCCTGAAAAATACTTTTGCTTGCTGTGAAGGGAAAAACTCCATTGATGATAATATACTTATCACCCTAATCTCTTGAGTTACTGACAGCTTGTTTTGGTATTAGGACAGTAGCTTCTTAATTTTTTTAAATACTAAAGTAAAAAAAGTCAGGTAATCTCAACTCATGATTTTTCTCTCCTGTGTGGTAGAATGAGAGCTCAAAATGTAGCTACATCTCACTCATTTTATAATAGGAATATAGGAACTGAAGTGGAACAGAACAAATAAAAATGTAAAGAATTCGGATACCAGTACTTCCAGTAAATGCTGACTAAATTGGTATCCTAATAGATGTATTATTCTAATCTGTTAATCTTTTGTTCTGCCTTCTGCAAATCTGCGTTTATTAATTTCCATTTTGAATGCTTTTTGCCATTGGACATGTATTTGAAAGAGCTTAATTGACTGTTGCCTAAAGCTAATTAAACTGAAAGAGATACATTTGCACTATTTTTTGTTTTTTTAGGGGTTTGGATGTTTCAAGTTTCTGGTTAGCTTTTCTTTGTGGTACAGTTAACTTGCACATTCTGGTATAAAAAATTGGCTTGTGTAATAAATTGGACTGTATGTCTTCATTTGAACAGGAACAGACCTATTACTCTTTCTTATTCCAAGTACTCTTGCACCTTCAAAAATATTAAACAAGAAATACCTTTCTGCAAAGTATTGTGCTCTTTGCAAGTACAGTGGTATCATGACCTGTTTCTCATTTAGTCTAGTTTGCCACATTTAATTGCTATTAACCTTTGCAGAAACTGATCAGTGTTCAGACAGGCATGATTTTAGCCCTGGTGCTCAGCACCTATAATGGAGAAAAATGTATTTCTCCCTCCTACCTTTTGCTCCCAATGTCCATTACTGTGAATAATTAGAGAACCTGTCAGAGCTTTTGCAGCCTGTTCAAGATCTCGAATGTGAGCTTAATGCTGTCCCCACCTTTACTTCACATTTTGCATATTTAATCTGATCATTCTTGACGTAGCTATTACATCTGACAAGCTCTTCTCTTCTTTAGTCATCTGCTGCAGTTTAATTAGCAGGGTGTTTTCTCTGATCTATGTGCTTTGCCCTCTTGCAAACCCAAGAGAAACAGTGCTAGAGTCTTGTGCTCGTTTGCAGACACAGCTTGGATTTTTGTAATGAGGTGGAATATAACAGGCTTAAATAAAGTTCAGCTTGAGAAAAGGTGCCTTTAAATCAAATAACTTGTATCTTTATTTTTATTTGCAGTTGAGAATCAGTTGCTTGTTCCTCACCCAAATAGACTGTATGTATAGTGTAGAAATTTATATGGAAATGAGAAGCTGAAGGAATTATTCTAGGGCGACTTTGTAATATGCCAAAGATAAAACAGTTATAAGGCAGGATGTAAATAAATAACCACAAAAAACTTCTACATATGTAGGTGATTAATTATGAAGAAGAGTCTGTCATTTGTGTAGAAGAAACAGCAAATATAAAATGATAAATATGAGGAGATTACCATTTCTTGGGCTGTTTTTTGAAAGAAGATACTTAAGATGTAGTTCTCTGCATTTTTTCAACCAGCAGGATGTAGAACCTCCTGCTGGGGGAGGATTCCCTCCCAGAAGAAAAGGACTGGTAGGCTTGCTGCTTTGTTTAAAATGCTACCATTGTATGGACTTCTGCTGTACTCCTGTCCACATTCCTATTGCTATGCATTATATTAGTTTAAGAAATTAAGGGTGTTGTGGTCACTTCTATATCTTAGATATCTATTTATCTTAGATAAATAAAGTAGACATGTTCATCATCATAGGTGAACCACTACCAAAACAGACATGAAGAGGTGGAAGTGACCACAACACCCTTAATTTCTTAAACGAATATAACACAAGATACTCAAATACCTCAGAATTTTTGTGCTGTTGTGTTCCAATTTGGTTTCTCCCAAAACTTGGTTCCTTAGAAATGGGCACTTCCATGTCTTTTGTTGTCATAAAAACCCTTCAGTTTTGTATGACTGGGAAGAGTTTCCAGGATTCTTGTAGCTTTGACTTTTGGAACTCATAGGCCAATTAAACTGTGATTTCTGAGAAGGATAAACTGGTCAATGTTAATAGTGCCAGCTGAGCATGTGCACAGTGGTGATTTTGGTTGGAGTGGCTGACTTGCCACAAGTTCCTGCTGTCATCTACTCCACACTAACTTTCCATTTACTCATGATCCTGTAATGACCAAAATGGAATTGTTGAGAGCAAAGAATCCCTAGCAGTAAGGGAGAGATCCATAAACAAAACATACATACATACATACATATATATATATATATATATATATATATAAAATACTAAAATATGAGTTTTAGAAATGTAGTCCTAATTACAGTTGGCAGCAAGCCCAGAATAACTATCCCGAGACTATTAAACAATGTTTTAGTTATGGTAAATTCATGGGGGATGAAGAATGTGACTCTTGGCATCTGAGCACCAGGTCAGGATATTTTTTCAGGTAACTCCAAAATGGCCTTTCTTCTAGCAAAAACCCCCACAATGCATTATTAGCCTGATCTGACCCTGGCAGCCAATTACTATCTTTTGCATAGGGAGGACGTGAAAGGAGCAGTTGGTATCCAGGTGTCTCTTGAGAGAGCAGACTGCTTGCAGAAAGGTTGAGAGGCCTAGAGGAGTGAGTTTGATCTCACTCCCACAGCAGAGCTGATCACAGAATAAAATGTGTGTGCCCTTCTTCCCAGCGTACCTGCACTGCATGTCAGCTCTGTGTCTGTTCATGTGTTTTTTAAGGCCTAGGATGGGCATTGGTTCCTTACTTCTGCATGTCCTCCACTACAGAATGATGTGCAGTGCTTGGGTTTTGTACTGTCTCACTCAGCTTTCTGACTTCTGTTTGACAATCCTGGAACTGCTTACAGTTTTAATTATGCAAGCAGTACTTGAGACAGAATTGGTTGGTTTCAGTAAGACTAATCAAGTTGCACTTACTTCTGACAGTTTCATGTCTGGCTTTCCCTTCTTCCCCTAGTGGCAAATCCCTTTTTTTACCACACTTTAGTGTGTAATACTGTATTTATCTTAATGATTCACTTAATCTGTGGAACTCTTGTGGCAGTTTTTTAAAGAGCCAGAGGTACAATCTAGTGATAATAGTTAAGTCATGATTAAAGACATCCTTTATAATTCATTCACCTAATTATTCCGATTTCTGAGTTCAGGGGGCCTGGAACTTGTTCTACTACAGGATTGCAATGCCAGGCTGTGGGTCCATGGTACCAGTCTTTTTCTAAGCACCTGAGACTGTGTACCTACTGTGTTACATCACTGCAGGGCACTGTAGAGCTCTTGGACTAAGTATGTACAGCCATGTCCTTGTCCCTGGTCATCAGTCTGGACTGCAAGAAAGGAGGCTTTGGATCTACATAAAGGGCAGATTAAACTGTTTCTTTCTCAAAATATGGAGTGTGGGCTTTCCTCAAAACAACTTGGATGACTCAGCCTCGTGGTATCGAAGTAAGCTGATGCCTTTGCTTAACATACAGCATAGGCAAGAGCCACTGAGACCTGGTGTCCCAGCAATTGTTGTCATACACTTTGTAAAGCAGCTTCAAAAACCACCTAATTTTGTCTTTTGAGCTGTCAGGGATGGTTCTTTTTCCGAGGGGAGAGTGATGGGAGTTTAAATGCCAAGTTGAAAAGCACTTGTAACCTTGTTTATAGGAATAAAGAATGGATTTCTGGATGATACTGGGCACTAAGTGGCTGTGAACCAAGATGAGAACCATGTGAATCATGATGATCCGTCCTCCCCCATAAAGTGCTCTGTTTTACATGGAACTGTTAGGAGTTTTGCCCATCAGAAATGACAGAAATAGACAGCTGTTGGAGCCTCAATACAATGGCACCTTCTCTGTTTTCCAGAAATTCTGAGTTACTCTAGGGTGCTGCGTGAGAATTTTTAGTTCTTGGTGACTGTGCAGTGTTTACTGTAACTTGTAATTAGAATAGCTGGGGAGTCCTCTCAGACTAAGATAAAGTTCTGGTTCCTGTTTGGCCATGCCGTGGTTACACAGTAATCTCTGTAACATCTCTGTGAGGTCAGCTCAACACAGAGACATTTGCATTCTTCTTGTGTGGGTTAGGCATCCCAAAAGGTTAAGAACTGATCCCTGTGACGTTGCCAAGAGCAAAAGTACACTGAAGAGACAGATGTTCCGTATTGTGACAGGGTAATATCAGTACATACTTAGTATTGACATTCTTGTACAGGGCCTGGGTCAGAAGCTGCTGTAAGGAACACACAGTATGAATTTCACAATTAATGGAACTGGGCCATGAGAAAGCTGTAGCCTTAGGACATTCCAAAGGCTTTTACATGGGCTTGCCTAGTGTTGAAGAGAGTTCTTGCAGGGCAGCCGTGTAGGACAGTGCAGGTGTGCCTATACAAAGGAAAGCATCATCCTTCTTTTCAGATGTTTCTCAAAAAGGAACCAGGAGGAATGTTATGTTTGTATGTGGTAGGGTACCACACTTGCCAGAAGCTGAAAGAAAGGGCAAAAGCTGTGAACAATTTTATCTTACCTACATACCAGCAGTATGCCAAAACCCTTAAAAAAAAAAAAGGGGGGGGGNGGTTATACTGAAGAAATCTTAAGTGTTAATTTGGCCAGTGTTTGTAGTGGAACTGTTTTACTGATGGAAGATGCACATTAATCTTCTTGGTTAAGTCCTGATGTGCTTCAGTCTGGTATTCAGCAAATTTGTTGTGTTTTTGTACAAGCTGTAGCATTGTAGCATGAGAGTACTTTTAAACAAAATAGTTTTTCTTTCTTAATACATCTGTCCTGTCTCCTTCATCATAGAAGGAACAACTGATGTTTTAAAACTCATATGCCCTTTTCACTACAGGTGCAAAGCAAACAGACTGCAAGATTATGTTTGTTGCCAGTATCTTGTCATAACAGGCCCCATTGCCTGCTTAATGGAAATGTTAAATGGTTAAAACTAAACAGGTGTTGTCAGAAGAATACTGAGGAAATTTTCTCATCCTTTCCTGTTTCCATTAACCCTTTATAAGGGAAAAGTATGTTAGCCTAAAACTGAAATATGTTTGCATATGAGTTATCTGTAAAAAAACACAGCACATGTGCTGTTATATGTGCTCCTTCACATGTCATTTTTTATAGATCAGCTACAGATAGGCATCTTTGAGATAAAAAAGGAAAATGAGGTAGGAGTTGGGAGTTCCAAAAATCTTGGAATGTGCCTGTATTTCCACCTTGAAATCACTCCATTTTGTGCTCTATTATTGGATTGCAGAACAGAGCCAAGATATACAAAAGTGAAACTTAGGCTGCAGAAATTACAGAGTGAAGGTAAATTCCACCTGGGTTTGCGTTTGATAACAAAAATGCATGAGGAAAAAAAACCTGTTTGTAGGGGTTAGTCTTTAAAATACTTTCTCTTTTCAATAGGATGATGACAACACTGTACCTTCTGCTCCTGATCCTCCAAGTCTGCTCTTGCGTGAGCGGGGCACAGGCTTCTGCTTTGATTCCAGGTAGATGTTATCTTGTATTGGTCTTTAAGGGCATGGAGAGGTTTCTGTAGAACTACCCAAGGGTGGGGGTGGAGGTGAAAAGCTACTGAGCATTTTCAATGTTTGGTTTACAATTAACTGGCAGAGAATGTGTCGTGAGACTGGGCAGGCTGTTCATGCTATACCTTTGATGGAATTTTGACAATTTTTTTAGTAAATGAATGAATAACTTTTGTTTTTTTCCCCTCTCTTGCCAACCTAATTGTGAACCTAAGTTTAGAGCTTTTATAAAGTGTTATGTTTGCTAAGAGCAAGCATTTATGAGCAGAGAGAGTGGTTTCCCATGAAACTGTTTGGCCATTAACGCATTCAATAGATCTGTATTCAATGGTAGCTGGAATGAGGTCAAAATTATGTTGCTTTTAAAATGCCACGTTATTTTGGAATTTGCATGTGAAACTACTCTGACTGTATTGAGTGCTTTTGGAAAAACATTTAAATGAACTGGATGATACTTGGATACAAAGTCCACGCAAATTGAGGCTGGTAGTAAAGTTCTGAGTGTCGGTGGCAGCAGGATCCTGCTTTTATTTTGCATTAACAGAATAAATAGAAATAAACTGTTCCCTTTTTTTTCTTTCTCTCCTCCTCCTTGTGAAGTTTTGATGTGCAGAAGAAATGCCCTCTCTGTGATGTGATGTTTCCCCCAAACTACGACCAGAGCAAGTTTGAGGAGCACGTTGAGAGCCACTGGAAGGTTTGTCCCATGTGCAGCGAGCAGTTCCCGCCCGACTACGACCAGCAAGGCTTTGAGAGGCACGTCCAGACGCACTTTGATCAGAACGTATTAAATTTTGATTAAATACTTTGTTTTGCAGTGTAGCTTAAAACCCCACCACTTTGAGTAGTCCATCTCCAAAACAAAAGCAGTGCAGCTTTCTGTAACAGTGCAAACTTCTGATTATAAGCTCATGTACTCTAATGGGAGCCATGGCTGTAAGCTGCTCTGGGGTTATCTTCTCTCTCTGCCTAACACTGTACTAAGGAGACCCACAACCCCCCACCCTGTTGTGTATGTAGCTATTTATTCCCCTACTTAGTGGAATTTCTTCCCCTACTTAGTGGAATGCCTAAGGACACAGGGATGACTGAGCCTCAGAAAAAATGAGACCGGCTTCGTGGTGTTCTTTAGCTACATTTAAAAAAGATCACCAAAACCACCTTTGGTTTCTCTTAACCTTGATAACTGAGGCACAATTAAAAATGTAATAAGCAGGTGTTTCTCCTAACACATCCACGTAGTTTTTCTCTGAGTAACACTTAAATTGGAAAGTTACATTACTTACCCTATGAAAATATAGTTTTCTAGTACATTTCTGAGATGTAGATGCATGTACTGTGAGATTCCAGGCTTGCA
The DNA here is from genome assembly GCA_013397555.1 of Urocynchramus pylzowi. Taxonomy (NCBI): domain Eukaryota; kingdom Metazoa; phylum Chordata; class Aves; order Passeriformes; family Fringillidae; genus Urocynchramus; species Urocynchramus pylzowi. The sequence goes on from VZRH01007516.1 coordinate 382,238, forward strand.
ACAAGAGGAATGGTACATACTTCAGTTTTACATGTAGAATGTTTGCCTTAAGGGATAACATTAAATGAGGTATGTTATACTTTAAGGCAGTGGTTTTGAGTTGAAAGAGACTGCTGTGCTTAAATGCCTAAAAGTAATTGTTTAAAAAAGTCATTGCCATTATGTTGCAGTTTTATTCAGTAGAAAATATTGTTCTATTTTCACAACAGTGGATTGTGTTCCTTCTGGCTTTTAAAACCTTTTGCGTTTTAACTTTATGTATTTCTTTCCAATAAGTAAAAACACGTGTGTATATCTAAACATTTTATATTTACTTTAACTGTATTAAGTAAATTTGCTTCCCACTTGCTGTACAGTAGTCTTGTTACATTAAAAGCAGAATTATTCATGGAGTCAGTGGTCTGTTTTCCCTGCTGCTCATTTTGAACTGAACCAGAGTATATAAACTTCATTTAGGAGTAAATGATGCCTCAGCATTGTATGACAAAGGGTTGTTCCTCACATCTGTTTATGTTCTTTCTTTGAGAGGGAGACTCTGGGATTAAGGCTTAGAGTAGCCTCTGTTGACTGCAGTTCCCTCCTGAACATGTGCAATATCCAGTTAATGCAGGAGTTAACTAAAAACTGCATGACGTGGATGAATTGCAGTGTCCTGGGCAGCAGCAACTCATCAGTGCTCGTGTGCCATTTGCAGTCTAAAGATTTTTGCAACTGGGAGCTTCATATCAAGAGCTGGCCTGAGGTAAAGCATGGATTTTTTTCTTACTGTAAGTCAACAGCAGATGAAAACAGTTAGAACAGGCTCCAAGAGTTTGATGATACCAAAGTAAAATAAACAAATAAAAGACTATACACAGCCCAAGAACTTAACTCTAGGTTAGGAATGAGAAAAGACCAGTCTTTTTAGGTCAGAGGCAGTTTATTTTAAATGTGATTTGATTTACATTTATAAGCAGCTTTCCTGACAGGAATTCTTTAAGTTGCCTTCAGTTCTAAAACAAACCTCTGTCACTTTCAAACTTAAAGTACTTTGTCCCCAACAAAACATATGAAAATATAATTTAAAGCACACTTTTCACAGACACAGTACAATACATTCACTATACACAGTATAACAAAATAGTCCCATCTTTACCTGTTTAATAATACTGTCACAATGAATAGGTAAATAGAAACTGGAATTTCAGTTTTATAGTTGAAAGGAATTTACATGCAACAATGACGTTTTACAACTGTTTAGCTGTTGAACGAACTCGCCCAGCCTGTAGTTCTTGCACTAGGAGCAGAGCCAAAATGTTTGTTGGCCAGATCTGTTGCCAAAGCTGCAGAAGGTGGGAAGTGGCCACTTGGGGCCTTGTTTGTACCAGTAACTCTCATGTCTGGATCATCCTTTAAACCCGGCTGTCACGGTCACCTCTCTGGCATCTGAGAGAGGGATGTTTCACTTCACTTTGGCTGTTCTAAACACTTACTCAGTAGGATGATTCTTACGTGTTTTAATGAGACTTTTACTCTGCTGGAGAAAAGGTAATTGTCATCCTTAAAAAGTTTTCCTTTAAAGCTTTGGAAAAAAAATAGTTTCGGAAAGCTCATTCCTCCTTTATGTGAGCTTTCTTTTGCACTTAAAAGAACAGGAACCAAGCCAAGGCGATGACTGTGTTAAAACTGGGAGTTCCTCCTGCACCCTTGCCAGGCAAAGGAGTGTTCAGGCTAGGGCTGGTGGAGGGTGCCCACCTCTGCTCCTGGCCAGCTGAACTCCAGGAATAGCACTTGTGAGAAGAATGCTCAAGGCAGGATGGCAAGCAACAAATGTTCAGGTATGGTCCAGACACGAAGCGCTCTCATGTTGGCTTTTAAGTCAGTCTCTGACCACCTGCTGCAAGAAGCACTTAATCTTCAATAAGGCTCAAATGTCATATTTCAGCAAAATTAATTGTAAAGCTAAACAGAGACTTCCAAATGGAATGCGATGACCTACAATGAGAAGCAAAAAATGCACAAAGAAAATCTCAAAACACAAATGAACATGAGGGAGAGGCATTAGAACTCCCTTAGCACAACTAACGGACCTCCTTAAACCATGCGCTGAATTTCTCATTTTTATTTGCAACCGCAGCACATGCTCGTACAGTAGTTGCAAGAATTGGCAACACATAAAACATTAAATCTGTTGGCAATAGAGAACTACAAAGTGCTTCAAAACTTCATCTGAGATGAAGATAATTGTTTCTCACACACACATAAATTTGCACTTAAGTATTTCCAAGTGTCTTTCTAACAGATAGTTCAGGGGTAAATATTTAGTTGGACTGGGATATTGGTCCTCAAAAATTTGATGGGCATGAACATAATATGACATCTTGTACAGAGAAAAAAAATGTAATTGCTAACACTAAAGTGATTGTTTACTATTTCAAATGGCAAGGTTTTCAGCATTTCAAGAGGGAGGAAAAAAAAAGATTTGCAAGATAATATAAAATACAGCAAGCACACCTTTTTATGTATGTTATTTAAGTATGAAAATATTTTTAGCATATTATGTTAAACATTCTTTCTTATTTATATTTCCATTACCTAAAAGACTTGCTACTCCACTGATAACTCCGTTATGTAAGGCATGTTAACTATAGTTTGACGAGGGCGGTACTGTTTTGGTTTTGCACACACATTGACAGATGCATCGAAAGTCTTCCTCACGTTACAATCTTGAAAGGATGTCAGTGCCAAGCTCTCCTCCTCGCGCTCCTGTCCCACGCGTCAGTACAACTAAATACGCAACGTCCCCCTAGTTCTTATTTTTTTGTTTTTTGGAGAAAAATGTTCTGAAGAACCTATAGCTTTTATAGCACCTTATCTCAAAGTAATGAAAATGGGTAAGATGATAACATGTGCAAATGTACAAAATCATTAACTCTACAAAGATACATCATTCCAAAATTACAGAAAATTTTAAAGCATGCATTTAATTTTTTTAAAGGGTTGCTGAGTGCTTCCCCTGAAAAAGGTGGCTGTTCTCAAAATCAGCAACTGCTGGTGAGGATTTCTTGGCACATTTGTGACCAGCATGTTATTGCTGCATCTTCCTGATGATCTCAGCAGACACGGGGGGATGGAAATTGATTGTGTGGTGCCGCAGGCCCTGAGCTGTCTTGTAACTCTTTCCACAGCGACATTTGAATGGTTTGCGTACGCGGATTTGTGTTCTGTGGCCGTTCTTGGCGTGGTACTTGATGCCGTTCACATTCTGTGAGGGAGAAGGGAAAATGTCAGTGCTCAGCTGGGCTGACACGGGCTCTGCTTACAGTTAAAACCTGAAAATGGATCAATGTTATAAGAAAAATCCTGTAACTGCCAGGAGCCAGGAGCTCCCACTGGGTATTACACGTGGGCTGTGCTCCCAAGGTACCAGGTGGGACAAGGACAAGAATTTGTGTGGTTCTCAAAACTTACCTACCTGGCTAATCCTGACTTTTATCTCCCAATATACATCACTTCCCAAAGAATACCATTTAATGGACTCACACATGGTTGCTCTTTGCGTCCTGACATCTTTTTCATATAGCACTGACAAATCTTATTCAGAGGTTCATTTACAAGCAAACAAAGAATTGGCATGAAAACTCAGGTCACACCTCTTTTAAGAGCTGAGACTCCCCCATGGTGGGTCTGTTCTGTTTTGTGTCATTGTTTCTAGATACGTCTTTTAGCTCCACCAAATTCTGATCGTTTACACATTGCCTCCAAAGAAATAACTGCAGGGAATGCTTAACTCAAAAAAGTTACACAGGATGCTTAAAAAATAATCCAGAGAAGCTGTCTTCAAAATAGCTATTGTTTGGGAATACTCCACAGCTAAAACTGGAGAGCTTATCCCCACTAGTGCAGAACACAGCAACACAACACACACCCTGTTACACTGGCAAGGGCAGGAAACAGGCCACACTTCTGCCATGTCAACCAAAAAACCTCACTAAACATAAATCAAAGTAATTTCCCTGTCTTCCTTTTCACATATTTCTGGCAAAAATGAAAGAAGCTGTTGTGATCTCAGCAGCTGTTCTGATACTGTTCTGTGGAGTATACTGGAGACTCTCATCTGCTCCCACTAAAAGAGCTCAGATTTTTGGATGAATAAGCAAAAGCATACTGTCTTTCATTTGAGCTTCTCCTAGGATGAAACTGAAGAAGATATTGTTTGTGACAAAAAGAGACAGTTCTAAGGCTCTCCTGTGTTCTCTCTAAAGTTTCCAGATAGGTATCTCAGTATTTTTTTAAAGATTAAAAAAAAAAATAGAAAAGAAAAGAAAAAGTTAAAAAGCTAAAATCAACTAACAGCCTGCATATTAACCCACTAAATTAGGTCGAAGGGATTTTGTCTTTGCTGAACGACTGCTTGGTGTTACACGTAACAGGAGGTCCCCTTGGCTCTTTAAACAAGTTTTATCAATGTGCAGCTTACAGTAAGTGGAAGCTCCAACTTGGAACTCACAGAAAAACTCTCAAATATCCACCCTGGAAAAGAGGTGCAAGACTGCAAGCAGCTGCTCCTCCTGCAGATTCATGCTCCAGAGCATCCAGGCAGTGAATCCTCACCTGAAGTTGCAAATCCAGCCTCTGAATTGTCCTTTACACCCTTAAAAATTCTGGACAACCCCTGGACAGCTGTTTCCTGAGATGTGGGAGCTGAGAATCGCCCATTTCCAACACCAAACAGACACAGGGACACGAGGGGAGGGTTCGTCTGGGTGCAGAGCACTCAGAGGAGGCAGAAAGCTTTAGCATCACAACTGCAAGAGTACATCAAAGCTACACATCAGCCTCAAGAGCAGTCAAGTGAATTCCCTGCAAGTAATCTGAGGTCCTGGGGCAGCTTTTGGATCATCTCACACATAGTTTCAACCTCTAGCACCCACAGGGTCATTGGGGTAAAGGGGCCAGGATTGTCATTGGGTGGCAGGAGGACTTCATAAGGCATCTGTCATCTCTGTGTACCTTTAAGGACCTGTGCCTTCTAAAGAGGAGAAAATCTGTGAGTGACCTGCTAAACTTTTGCTACGGCAGTGAAAGTTTTGAAACAAGCCCAATTACCTATAATAACAATATTTTCCTAACAAAAACCTGTTCCTGTTTTAATTTTTCTAAGAAATCTCTTCTAGATACATTTGAGCTACTATCAATTGCTACAGATGCTGTAAATCTGCAGTCACAAATACCCTCACTATTCCATGCCAATGGTACTCTTCTCCTGATCCAGGCTTTTTAACGATCCATCAGCCCCCGTACACCCCATTCCTTGGTGAAGGGGGAGAAAGTATTTTCAGGCAGAAAAATTTAAGGAGATGCTAAAGTAGAAACCTAAAGGGATGAATTGGGCCATGGAAGGTTTGAAAAACAGTAACCTTGCAGAGCATAAGGAGCTTGTGTAACGTGAAATTTGACCTGTACTTCTGTTTAAAAGGAAACTGTTGTTAGAATTACAGTGACTCTTCGGCACTTTTTCCACTGCTGCAATGTAAACACTTTGTTGTACGTCTGGGCTGAGTTTGCTGAGGTGCAGCAAAAGCCACGGCCAAACTCGTACATCACTTTTATTGCTCTAGTTACTTAGGTTGCTCACTATTTACTCTCACAGATGATTGAGGAAGAAGATGGCCATAGAGAAGGGTACTCTAAAAATCTTGAACAGGAGGAAACAATTATTAACCTGGGACCAGATCTGGAGGCGATAGAGAAGTTTAGACTGGCACTACCTGGTTTGCAAGGACACAAAGTCTCTTTTTGGGCAGGGCCCCTTTTGCACGGCAGGATTCACAAAGGCACTACACTGCAGAGAACTTGCCAGCCCCACTTTAAGTAGGAAAAGACATCTCAAAAGGGTGATTTGAGAAATTTCTTGTTTCAGCCTGGGACATTCATACATGTTTTTGTACTCTTGGCTCTTCATCCCCAAGTCTTCTTTGTGGGTCCAGTTCCTCTGTTCAACTTCCAAGCTCTGGCTTGCTCCTCTCTTTCAAGTAAATTCCCTTGTTTCCCTCTCACTTCAATATTCTCCTTCCCTAAGGTCTACTGAGTTTCACCACTCATAGGTCAGCCTTCCTGGGGGTTTGTGCTACCTGACAGGACCTTCATACTTCCACCTGCCAGACAGACAAGCCCAGTGCCTCAGCAGCCTTGGAAGGTACCACTTCTCCTCTTGCCCAAGGCCAAGGAAAGTCATGGATATAAGCTACATTCTGTATGCACTGAAATCTATTGTTCTTTTTTATTACTAATTTTGCACAAACTAGAAAATTTATTACAAATACTCCAGGGTTTTCTCTATACTAGCATATATGCATTATTTGTGGGGTTTGTTGTATCTTCTATGTCTCAAACTTCATTTGCTCTTTGGATGTTGGCTGAGTAAGTTTATCTACATCTTAAACACATTTTCAAAGTCCTTCTCCAGAGCTAGAGACCACTTGGGGGTACTGAATAAAAGGAAAACTAATCAACACCTTCATAAATCCCCATTTTAACTCCTATAAGGCAGTATTTTGCAAAGCACATTAACTACTCAATATCTGTACACTTCTGGTCAGGGCATCTAAATTTGCATGTGAATCCAAAGTCCGGTGAGGGTGAATTCCACAGAAACAAGGATTATACCTTCGGGTTCCTTGGAATCACACAGATGATTTTCTAAACAAATTTCAGGCATCAAAGATGAATCACAAGAAGAAAAAAAATCCATAAATGGAAAACTATAAAGTAATTATAACTTCTTCTCTACCTCAATAAGCATAATTAGAGAAGAAAGCAATCTTCAGAAATTAGTTTAAAGACTTGTGTTTAAAGCATCTAGACGCCAGTGTACTTCAGTTTTATTTAGATGTTTCTGACTATCCCATGTGTAATTTAAAGAAAAATATTTCTCCCAGGATCTGTGGCTTCTGAAGAAAATCTCTGCCACACTATATAGAGTACCAATACATGTTATAAGCAAAATATTTTAAAAAATAAAGTTCCTGAAGAAGAACGAAATCTTTATTAGTATTTGCACTGCCTATGGGAAAGCGCCAGGAGACAGCAGCTAGGCAGGAGGCCAGCAGGGGCTTCTGATACACATCTGGGCTTGTGTATAAACATGTTCTCCTTACAGTTTCCATTGTCCGCCCCAGCCCGTTCCTTTGGAGTATTTGTTGTACTCATTCTTGTCTTATTTACCTTTCCATAATGGCTTTTCAGTGCAGAGGCCATCTCTTATCCTTGAACATTGTTTGTAAAAAGGTGCCCCATCCCTACTGGGTCCTTTAAGCAGTACTGAAATACAAATAAAATCTCTAAAAATACCATTCTACTTCTCAAACTTACGTCACCTAAGGCCAGACAAAAGAAAAATGTGTATATCCTCCTTTCCTCCTCTCTCCCTAAAGGAATGCATCCTTTCTCAGCCGTAAAGTGAGCCTGGCAATTACTGTATGTGCATGTCTGTGTTCCTGTTTGGAGCACTATAATTGTTTTACAGTCCTGACTGTGATTATCCAGTACCCACCAGAAAATCCCAGTGCTTTGATCACAGGACTCCCTACCCAGACTCCGTCAGACAAGCGGGTTAAGCAGAAGGAAGATAAAGAGGAAACAAGAAACACAGCTGACACAAAGCTAAAAGGAAGGAAACAAAGATAAAAATGCAAAAAGAAAAAACATAGGCTGAAAATAAAAAAGGGAGGAAACAGAGCCCACAGAAAAGAGAAATGAGGTGAGGCAGAGTTTAAGGAAATGTGCTTTTCTATCAGGACTAAACAGAGGTGAGTCTCTTACAAGAACACGGTACTTTTTATTTACTGCTGTTCCCTGTCAGCCCCTCTTGGGGTCATTAATTTGTTCCCCTGCCTGGCTGGTGTACCATTAATGGTGCACAAGATATCCCTTATAGACAGTCCTCATGCATTTGAGATGAAGGTAGTGAGATAGCAGAAGCAGGCACAAACAGCTTGCTCATTTGGGCAATAAAAAGACAGAGGGCTGGCAGTCAAACAGAGAACAGACAGGATATAGCAAATTACAGGGTTCTCCTTCCAGACTTTGCCATTAAGGGAATGTTTTCTGCAATGCATAGATGCCCTCTGGGCACACGACTTCTAACAATCACCATGGCTTGTTTGCTTCCTGAGCTAGGGGATTTAGCTTTTTATACCATACCCTCTGTCTGGCACAGCTCCTGCCACACGCAAGGAAAGTACTGATCGTCAATAATGTGAATTTATCTGCAAAGTAATACTTGCAAGTAGTCCAAAACCATCTTTCCCTCTGCCCTGGCCCTGGAGATGGTGTTCAGTTTTTCCTGTAAAACACTGGAGAATAAACACTACATATTTCAGGATAATCTCAGCAAAAAGACTTGTATGTCCCTAAGAAATGAGCACACTGCTTTCTTTTCCATGTTTTATGAAATAGTGTTGTCAGGGTTAAGTGGACTGTACAGGAACCTGAGCCTTGTTATTTGCTGCTGTGGGAGCTGCTGCAGCATCACTGAAACAGGCTTTCATCCACTACATGGTTTCATGCACAGGTTTTCCATTCTTGCCACAACTGTTTTATCTCAAATGCTATTGACCTTCCTCTACTTCTACTTCACATTTCTGCTCTCTTTTTTAAGTCCCTATTTATCAGTTATTTAAAAGACAAGCCATAAAATACAACCAACCCAGCCACCATGGTTTTTCTAGGGTGTTTCAGTGGTTGGATTTTCCAGTAGTTCATGCAAAAACTTTTGAAAACAACTTAGAGGAAGTGTGCTAACCCACTACTTCCATTATGTCAGTGGTTAGAGAATGCCATACTGAAGTGTAAGATGTTCCACACAATTTCATCTGTCTCTGCACTGATGCATGTGAAGCAACACTCCTGTAACATCCTGGCATGTTCTACATTGGCCAGCACAAGGTTCCAGTTTAGAAATGCTTCACTCACATAAAAAAGACAAAAAATTTCTCATGATGAAGAGCAATTAAAGAATGGGATGGGGTGGGGACATAAGGGAATTGCTTCCCAGGGTGTCACACGAAGGCATGCAAGCCCTGCACGTGGGGTCACTGATGGCTGTGTACATGTGTCATGGGAACTCGGACCCAGGACAGAATGATGCCAGAATTTCTCCAAGACTCTGCCTTCCCAAGGTGAATTTTGACTTGTGACTTGCACCACATTCCACACATCATCTTTAACAGAAAATGCACCCTGGGCACCATCTCACTAAAGAGAAGGCAGTATCTCTAGTAGTTAAGCAGAAGGAATTGTTCCTGGCACAGATGGATAGAAGCTTTTTATTCATGTTTCTGAAAGGGACCCAAGAGATTATTTTGCTTGTAGTACCTCCTGCATTCTGCAATTAATTTGTCTAAATAACAGAAAGCTCGTTGAAAGCTTTTGGTCGTGTAAAGCAAAAGAGTTGCTATATGTAATCTTTCTTGACAGACAGACATCCCTTGTAAAACTGATAAACTTGGCTGTGCTTGAGAGGAAACTAGTGAATAAAATATTCTGCTAAAACATCACTAAAACAATTGTGAAAATCTATTAAATGAGAAGAGTGCAAACTGATTTTAGAGGCTTCGTCCACCACCTACACCAAAAGGAAACAAGGTAGGGTCTGCGCTACTACTTACCTTATATCTTTTTTTACATCCAGGAACAGGACAGGCAAAAGGTTTCTCATCCCCTCCATTCATGCACATTGAACTAAGGATAGCTTCAGAGCTGATAGCACTTTCTGTAGTCCAGGACTCATCACTGTCCGATTCTTCATAGTCTACTTCCTCTTCATCATATTCACTACCTAGAAAAGCAGGGTATTCAGATAAAACAAGAATAAATAAGAGCACAGCGAGATAACCCATTCTGCATTTATTACATCAGCTACAATGACTTGTAATTTCCCCACTTTTGTCTTTTCTGGAAGACAGTTATTTTAAATTTTATAACCGTATCTTTCTTGTAGTTATTTATTCCTTCATAAAGACACCAGTGGTTCTTTTTCTAATAACCAGGACAGGCATTATTAATATATCTTCATAAACTGTTAACTGCACGGCACAGAAAGTTCAAAGGACTGATATTAAAATGCAGTTTCATTGCTGCTCAAACACCAGGATCCTTGCATCTTTCCCAGTGCCCTAACAGAAAATGTGCTCCCTCCCCTCCTCCAATTAAAGCTAATTTTAAGGCATTTCTTTATGCAATACAATACTGAAGAGTGTAATTCTACAGATCATAAACAGTGTAAAATAATATGTTGACAAGTCCTAATGCATTTACTAGCCCTTTGGAATTAATAGGAATTATAGCACAACATTAATAAGAATTATATTGTAGCAATTATAGTTGTGAAATTCATTCCCTCAGGTGTGGGTATAAATTGCATTGTGTGGCTGCCCTGAACAGACCGCATTATGTTCCAGATATGCTAAGACAGCCATCTGAGCAGCTGGTGCTGAGTTTATTTATTATTTTTAATTGCAATAGCTATTAATGAAATCCTCTGAAGAAGTTAAATGTGAAACAAGAGAAATTAGAAAAGCAGAATTCCAACTGTAAAAATACACTTGAAAAAAGAAAAGCAGGGGAGGGAAGAGCCGCAGCTGATTAAAAAGAAAATATATGCACAGAGGGAGAGAGAGGGAAAGCTGAGGGAAACTTCTGTGGTGTCAGCAGGAGGTGGTGCTGTGTTTCCCCTCCCCTTTCTTCTTCCCCTTTCCCAGCTCTGCTAAATTTTATCCTTTCTGCTGAAAGACAATTTGGCTCCAAGTGCTGAAATAGCTCCCGCTATTAAAGACAGTTACACTTGCACAGCTCTTCCCTCATGTGCCCTTTCAGTGCACAGCTCTGAGCAGCTCTACCCGCCGAGGAGAAAATCCAGACAGATGCCTCATGGCACTTGAAAACATTCTGAATTCACAGGGAAAACCCATACTGCCAAGTACAATGGGTTTTTAGGGGTGTTTCTGCTTCTGCTGAAACCCCATCCTTACTGCCTCTTTGGACTCCCCCTTCCCCAGCATTCCCAGTCAGACTCAGCCCTGAGTAACAACACGTGGCAACTGGTAGCTGCCAGCACCCAGGGCTCCTGAGCTTTGGTCAGGACAGATGTCAGGCTGTCCATGTTTCTATCCCGTGGCTCCCATCTGTCCGGGACGGAGCGCAGACGAGGACAGAGGGATGGTTTCCCACCGGCGACAGCCCTCGACATGAGCGCACGCACAGGCCCTGCAGCACATCTGGAAAACTCTGCCCTGCTGACTGCGGCTCCTCATCCCACTCGGAATGAGCCAGAGCCAAAGAAAGCATTATTGACCTCTTAAAATATTTCTGAACTCTAGGAACAGTTAACCTAAAATGAAGTTAAGAGTTGTTATAGTTTAATTAACTAATAAAAAAATGGAGGCAAAACCACAACTCTGCTTCTACGATTTCCTGCCCTTGATTGTATCTTGATGGAAAAAATTCCGCAAGCTGTTCCTTTCAAACCCTTTAGCTCAGTGGGGTTTTTTTAAAGCAAATGAAACAGAAAACCCTATTGTAAACACACATATGCACTCCTAGGATGACAAAACATACAAATCTAAACACTGATACCAACAATTTCTGTCTTTATAATCACCCCCCCTTTTGTGCCTCCTTAAGAGCGGGTGATTTCTGCCCAAATAGGATTATGTCCTCCTGATGAAAAACATCATTTGAAACTGTGCAACATCTCTTAGGGACACCACTCCTTTTGGTGATAAGGAGTACACTTTCATAAAGCAAGAATCAGTGCTCTTTAAAGCTTAATATGCAATATGATGTATAAAATAAGAGATACACAGAACAGTGGGGAGAAGCTGCAGTCAGTACTATTTTGCATTTCCATAGGTTTTCCTAAAGCGATTAAGGGGTGCCCTTTTAATTTTTCTAGTAATTTTGTACAGTAAGATCTAATTCTGTAAAAATGTTTGCCTGTACTACAGTAAAAGGTAGACTCAGTGAGAGACAGGAGTCCAAACTGTGTGTGTAAGAATGTGTGAGATCACACCATCCTTATGATTTTCTTTTCATTGGTTTACCCGAACAAAAATGCAAGATTTGCTCTAGTACACTCAAAGCAGTTCTTTAACCAGTATAAGCAAATGCTCCATTATCTTAAATTTTTAAATTCAGATGTCATTACAGATTTTACAAATACAATGAGCTTTTTCATATGAATGACCATATAAATATGTATTTCTTCTTGAACAAAACAGTAATACTAATGGTGCCGTATAACTTCATATGAAGCTGGAACTGCAGTCTATCATTGCTTTTATCTAACACTGTCCTACTGAACTCAATTGCTTGTACTCTCTTAAAAAAAAAAAAAAATTAGAAATCCCAAAATGTATTTAAAAGGATCTCAGTATAAGGAAAATGAAAAAAAAATTACTGCCTTGAAAAAATTCATTAGCAATAAAAATTCAACCTTAAAATAAGTATGTTGTTTCAGTTGTTATAGAAAAACAACAGTGATTTAGTCATGCTTTTAACCAATTCTGCCTCAGAATTTAATTTCCTCAGTTGTCAGTGTCTAAGAGCAGCAACCCATGTGGTGCCTCACCGACTGCGTGCAACACATCAGAGAGGGGGGAAATAAAACAAGAGGAAAAACAAAAAGCACAACGCATAGATTGGCGCTGCCATTATAAACAGCCCCTGGATGAGGTATTTTAATTAAGTGGTGCAGGGCTGAGCACGGTGGCTTTGGGAGGCCGTTCCCAGGCAGGGCAGGAGGCGCTGGGCTCCATGTCAGGTGTACAAACTGCAACCCGAGCCGGCGCTGCCCCGGCTCTTGGGCAGCGTTCCCGGGGACCAGCAGTGCGCCGAGGGGAAGTGCACAGCAGCGCACTTTGATCAAGATAGAGTTAGTTAATTGCTTGCCTTTTTTTTTTTAAAAAAAAAAACTTGGTTGGTGTTTCACAATTATATCTGTAAATATTTACTTTTTTTAAAGGAAAAAAAAAAAAGAAATTAAGTGCCTTTGCATCTAACCTACAGCCTGCTCCAGGGTGTAACAACTGCGTGACTGGGGCAGTGTTTGCAGTAACTCGTCAGAGAGGTCCCAGAGAGCTGCCTCACTGAGCTCTGCTTGGATGCTGCCATGCTCATGGGAAACAGGATGCTCTGCTGGGGCATGCTGCCCTTAAGGCACAGAGCTGAGCCATTCCTGTAGCATGTGGGCCAATGGCTTTTCCCTTCCTCCTCACGCTTGGAAAACAGACTGAATATTTCTCCCACTGAAAAATATGAGAACTAGGCTTCAGAAGTCTGAATAGCAAAAAAAACCTACCCCAAAACTCAACAACACACAATTCTCTAATACAAAACGTCTAAACATCTGGCTGATAGAGAGGCACATGCTTTTAGCAAGGCACTGTAAAAATATACAATATTATTACCATAACTAAATACTAGTTCTACCATAGCAAAAAAAAAAACCCCGCAAAAACCCTCTCCTCTGGCAATGCTTTTTCTGAGGCTTCTTGCTAGATCATTGCTCTTTAACATAAGATCCAGTTTCATCATCTGGCTTTATTCAGAGACCCTACACAGTTCTACCTTGGCCTAACCTAAACCACTGCTTTATTATCCAAATAACTCAGTAACATCTTCTTCATATTGCACCCGCCCTCGCATGCAATATTCCCTCAGTCCTGGCTCACAAAGCCATTTCTCCACTCCTCACTCTAGTGACCTTGCCAAAAGACTCACTTCATTTGTGCTGCCCCCAGCAGACCAAAAAATGAAACAAAACAAAGGCAAGGAAAGAATGCTAGCTCAGCCATTTTTTCCCCCTGCAATTTTCCATGCTGAGGCAATGCCACTACTCCTTAAAGGGGAGGTAGATTCCACTAGGTACAACTCACATGGTATGCCATATTGGAGTCAGGTAGCACATAAAATTACCTGTTATGAGAAGCCACAAAACATACTGGGTCACAAAGAGTTCCAGCAAGTTACTTCTCTTGTAAATTTTCACACTGCATTTAAACAACCCATCACAGATAAGGAAGCTGTCACAGCCAAAAGTAAAGACATGCACGAAAAGGGATTATGTTTACTCCCTGCAGGGTAAAAAGCTTTTGTAGTTTGACAAAAAAGCAAAACTGACCATAAAGACTTGGTCTACACCTCTGCTGCCAGTCAGTTTTCCTATCAAAATCAGTGAGAATGTAGCTTAATCCTATAGCAAAGATCTCACCTCTTCAATGCCCATCTACTACTTTTTTGTTTTACAAGGAGATGAAGTCAGTAATTTAAAGAGCTCAGAAATGGTTTGCAGAGAGCTAATTCATTGGACATTCTGGAACAGATAACATCCCAGCTACACTGCTGAAAATCTGGGGCCTTATCTTTTATATTTCTGGGGTTTATTCTGTAGTCACACCACTGCAGCTAAGATAGATTCTGCCTTTTTGCATGAGTGAATTCATTCTATCGTGAGATTTACAGAGGATTTTCCCCTGAACTTTAAATGAATCTTGGTTCTAGCAGGTGCACAGCATTTGTCGCTACATCGCTCTTCAAATCTAAAGACTTCTCTGCTGTGCCTTTAAATATAAAAAAGACAAAGCTGATTTAAACCAGCACAAGCTGTGTGTGCCATTTTAATGAGCAGGATCTATCTTGACCTCTGATCAAGAACATTATGAGCTCTTCCTTTCTCCTCCCATGAAGAAAAGCAAACCCAAAACATCCTTGCCAATTATTTCTGTCACCAGAAAGCATACATTTAAGTATACAATGAATAACTGTGAGCAAATAGCTTACTGCAGTGGGAACCAACATTGCTAGTGTCACCAAAAGTTCATGGTAATTCCAAGGATTTCTCATAAAAATTCAGCTTCACACTTTGTCCCGTGTGAGACTTGCAGTTTGTATTTCATAGAAACAGTTTTATGAGAGCACTTTTTATGTTGAGAACTTTGCATTCCCATATACTGCCACAGTTTCCTTGACAAAAAAAGTGAATTAGTAATACTATGTGAATTTTGGGTTAACACTAAAGCACATTTATGGATTTGTCAGACTTCTTCCCTCTGTGCCCATGGATGTGGACAGCAGGGACAATGTTCCTACAGCTGATACTCATTGCTGATCTAAAGACATATCAAGTCATTCAAAATGAAATATTCTTCCTTCATATAAAGAACAGGAAATAAATGCTCGGGGCAATGAAATACAAAACAGTCAAATAACAGCAGTCATGCAAGTCTTTAGTCTAGAAGCTGTAGCAGGACTCTCTCAGCTGAGAGCTGGTACGGGTGGCACAGTGCACTGGCTCTGCAAACTCCAGCAACAAATGTCAGACACTGGATCATCCAGAAACCCCTCTCTCTGGGTGGAGAGAAGGGACTCAGAGGACTAAAAGCAGTTTTCAGCCTTTTTAAAAAGTCCATTCAGATTAATTTCTTACATTTTCAAAAATACTTTTTACCATTCATGTCCACAAAGATGATGTAGAACTGAAGAAAACCCAGAGAGGTTTAACAGCACTGTGCATAGCTACAGACACTGGCATTTTAGACAGCAAGTAGCATTTCAGTGTTTGGATTAAGCACCTAAATGCAGCAAGCACTAGGTTCACCTCAGAGAAGGCCAGAGCCTTTCTCCAGCACGTGGGTATAAGCACATGCAGTTGAGTTTTGCTCTTCTCCCAGTAAATATTCCTGATCCTCGTTTCTAATGAGGAGAGGCAATTCCGTCCTCAAAGCCAACGGCATGCTCGGAGCTTTGCTGCCACGGTGGGAGCTGATTGAGGTGGTCTGTCAAACAGGCACTTGCCAGGGCTGACAGAGGCCTCCATCCCTCTTCATGATCACAGCAGAGCCATGAAAACAGCAATTAGGACTTACCACGGCCTTGGCCCTGCGCCAGGCAGGGCGGGGGCTCCGGGCTGTCCCGCTGGCCGCTGCCAGCCCTGCACAGCACAGCGTGTCCCGCGGGCTCTGCGGGCTGCGGCTGCTGCCGCCGGCATCCTCCTCTTCCCATGACACCAGCCAGAGCAGGATTCGGCCAGAACAATGTCTTCTGGAGAAACCACCCTTCCTTTTCTCTTTTCCAGTCCTCTCCTAGCTCAGATCAAGTATCAGCTGCTAAATAATGAACTGTTAGGATGTATTACTGCCCAGAAGAACGAATTTTCTATTGTCTCTGGCTGAAGCAAGGCTCAGCTAATGAATAAGCACCAAGAGAATTTCAAAAATGTACCTCATGTAATGATGTGAACATGAATTCAAATACAAAGAACAGTATTTTTTTTATCATTATTTTTAAGCACAAGGCACTTGAAAGCACTAGAGAAAATAATTTAGGCAAACTCCCCCCCCCCAAAAAAAAAAAAACTTTCCTGTGTTTGCTTACATCATTTGAAGAGTAGCTTTCAGACCACACTTTCAGACCTTCACTGCTATACCAAAGGAGGGAACATTTAAGCATCTAAGGTTAAGGGTAGGTGTTTCTGGACATCGTCTCCCCTCTCTCCCAGACAAATGGTAACTGTAACTTGCACAATCACAGAGACAGTCTGAAAAGATCCTTCCCGCAGCTATTTTGGAGGGTGGTACTTCAAACAGGATGAACCCACACATAGGCAAACATCTAGCACCCTGGTGTTTTAAATGACATGGTAGACAGGTCAATTCCAACATTTCACACCAGCTGCAGTTTTCATTTCAGTGCTCTCAGTGAAAGCTCATGCTGAATTTTAAGTGACTGAAAATGTATCCCGTTACAAGGTTTGGATTCACTTTGGAAAGCATGCAAACACCCCTACAGGTAAAACATACATCTGAATACATTGTGTTTTGGTATATAATGATTGGCTATATGGGAAATCACCCTAAAATGTTGGAGGTTAAACTAAAATGATAAAGGTACAAAATAAACATAAAGTTTATATTTAAAGTGCGATTAGTGATATTAGTGCTATATATTCTTTTTCACTGCCAGCAAAATGGAGAACTATTTACACATAAGATCTGCTCTCCATTTTGGGCTACTAGAGAAACAGAACTAACATACTCAGGTAAAAAAAAAAGTGAGCTTCAGAGCCAATACTGGGATTGGTGGAGCAGCTGGATTCTATCTGGCCTTAGAAACAATGGTGTGCCATTTTCTTTCTTGATATATCTGTATCTTGATACTGGTATAGCAAAGAACAGTCTTTAAAACTAAAGCACTGTAAATCCTAATCCAAAGTTTATAAATCTGCTTGCACACCTATATAAGTAGATATGTTAGAACTTACTGAATGCATAAATGTAAACAAAACATACATGTAATAAGATAAAAAAAAAAAAATCAAATCCACCACTTCCAATTACTTGTGGAACAGCAACTAATCACAAAAACCTGCATGTAAAGAACTGATTCTGGAAAAAAACAGTCAACTGATACCACGGCATGTGTTTTGTAGGGCAAGGCTTTCTGAGAACGCTGCAGAGGTGCTAAAGCAAATTGTTATAATGTCACTGCACAATGTGCTGTTGAGGTTTTATGGTCACACTGCGCCAATAGTCTCGGGAAGTTATTTTGCATTCTTATATAAACTTTTTCCCCCAATCCTGTTTTCCACAAAAAAGGGCTTTCAATAATGTACAATCTTGTGTTTATACACAGTACAGGAAAAACATGATTAACCCAAGAACACAATCTCTACTTTAAACATATTTAAAAACTAGATTTGTACGACTTCATGTAAACAAGAATAAGCTGTTAAGCACTCACCAAAAAAGAACATAACCTTCCTGTAATTAAATGGCAGTGTTTTACATGGCACTTTTTAAAAATCATGAAAATAAAAAAAGTAAATAAATAAATCAATCCAGCAGACCCCTCCCAATTTGAGGCTTAACCTGCAAAGTAATGTAACAGTAATAAAACCTATGCCAGCTGGAATCCTTTCTTTTTCTGGCTTTGGCATGAGAAGCAAGAGCAGGTATATGTTTGAAGAAAAACAAAGTAGGACATTTTCCACCTTTAGTCACAGGATGTTAATTGAACTCTGGCAAATGTTTAAAGATATTCTCAAAATGTTCAAAAAAGAATTAAAACCAGTTGGGGCTGAGAAAAAGAAACAATCCATCCTTCCTCCCCTCCCTTCTCTACCCTCAAACATCTGTTCCAAACTTATACTCCAAAAACCACAGCGAAGAACAGTCATAATTAATGTTATTTTGGCTTTTTAGTTGCTAGGCCTGCATTCCGAGGTTACAAATACAAAAATACAAGTTCAGGGCACTATTACTGTGCTTAAGGACTCTCCTGATGCATGTAACAAAAGTGCAGTTTTTCTTTTCTCTTCTTTACCCCATTTTATAAAGAAAGAGAAGAAAAAAATAGAAAAGGGAACCAGGAAACAGTTCCATGTTGAAGATAAAGGATTACAATAAAAAGTATCTACATAAATGAACTACACTTTATGAAGCTATGAAAATACATTTGAGACATGTTTTACCCATGCTTTACAGCTGTACAAAAGCTATCCAGCCACTTACAGTGCAGGCCATAAAACTGCTAATGCACACGCTGCCTCCGCACCCCAACTGCCACGCCCCTGCCTCCACCAGCGTGCACATCCTGCAGGGATGCACTCAGCTCCCACCAGGCTCCCCCTGGCCCAGGCACTGCTATCCCTGGGCAGGCACAGCCTGCACTACACAAGGAGGGCTGCTGATTTCAGCAGGATCTGGCTGGGCAGGGATTTCCAAGGTGCTCCTGTGTGAGTGGGCTGCAGCATGCAGCATGCAGCATGCATGGCAGCCCCGGCGCAGCGCACCGAGGACCAGGGTGCGGAGGAGCTGTAGAGGTGCAAGACAACTCAGTGCTTTTTCAGCAGCTTTGGGCTGAGGAATTTTCATGTTTATGAGGCCCAAGAGGGCTACAAACCCCTGACCAGCAGCAAGGGAAGGAATGGCAAATTCTCCACTTCAATGCACTGAAGGGCCGCGAGGATTTAATCTGCAGGAATATACACTGACCACTTCTCTCTGCCTGATTTGAAGCTCTGACCATCTAGATTTAAGAAACACCATCAGCATGATTTGAGAGCTAGCCCTAAAACTCAGAATTACCAGTAAGGGCTAAAATGGCTGTCAACTACTGAGCAAGAATGAAGGCTTTTGTCATTTTAACTACACAAAAATCTACAGGAAAGATCTGTTGTGTTTTTTATTAATCCTACTTTGTGTTTCTCAGAAAGATATTAACCCAAGCATAAGAACGCATTTGGTGGGGAGTCATGTATCCTCTCTCATTTTTAAAAACAAAGATTCTGATAAAAGAAAGTGTGCATTGTGCCTGTTACGCTGTCACAAACCTTTCTTTGAGGCTGTCATTGTTTCAATCACGTCTACAAAATGTATGTGTTAGCAGGTGTGAGTCGTTAGAGGCGACCTTTCACTGGGCTGATATCAAAATAGCTTTCAAACTGGTATTTTCCACTGCTCCTTGGCTTCTGGTATCCTTTGACATTAGAGGCAGAAGTGCTCAGAAATTACTGTGAATGGCACTGTCTGACTATATATGAAAAAACCTTTCAAGAGGGAGACTATGCTAGCAAAGACAAAGCACCAGCCTTCACCTTCAGCAAGAATTAGGGTGGTGTCATCCACCTGCCAGGCCATAAGTGCTAAAAAGACAACAGGATCTTGTGGTTTTCGGGGTCAGTAAATGCTTCATGGTTTTTAGTTCACTTGGAAATACACAAAAGCTACAAAGAACCCTGTTTTTCCTAAAATGTCACATACTTTTGAGAATCTTGTACTGGCTAGCATCAACTCATGATACACCATTTCCCCTGTGAAGTAAACCTCTCTGGGTTATAAGTCATTGAGTGTGAAGTGGTATGTTAGTCCTTGCTTTTTATTACTTCTGATTTGCTTTGGCCACAATGCAAGGAAAACTCAAACATTTGCTTAAGTTTCATCATCTTCAGCACACTGAAGTGCCGCCTAAATGAGTCTGGCTTTTTTTCTGCTAAGCCATAACACTGCTGTCAGTGTGCAGACATGCAGCACTGGTGGACCTGGAGCAATTTTTTTTAGTCCTTGAGGTACTTTAGTGGTACAGATAAATCCCATTAAATGTCACAGTGTACTATACATATATGTATATGTGAAAGTATATATGTGCATATATATACACACACCTAAATTTAAATAAACACCTAAAAGCTCCATATGGCCACTACTGTTTCTAACTTGGAGAAAAACATTTGTGTTTTCAGCTAGGAATTTTCAAGATAATTACCAGATTACTTACTAAATAGTAAATAAATAAATAAAAATATTCCACCAATTGGCCCTTGCAGTATAAACACACAAACATGAATGTGATCATTGTTGCCCTGAATTGCTGAAGTAACTTTTTGAGTGTCACACTATTCCTATGTTAAACCAGTTATGCCACAGGCTGTGAAAGGCAGACACAATGTGCTTTCTACAAAATGTGTATTTTTTACACATTTGGAGGAAGATAGGTCTGTGATGGGTATGCTGGTACACAAAAATCCCTATCCTATCACAAATTAACACAGAGATAACCTTTACTTTTAAGCTTATTGTACATTTTTTGTTCTTGACGCTGTTAAAAATGGTTTGCCAGGGTAGACTACTACGATGGGGATTATAAAATAGTTCCTGTGCTTGGAAGTACTTTAAATCTACAAGCCATGTTTCTATTGCTGCTTTGTAGCTCAAACTCCAAAACTAGTGATGATTTTATGAGTTGCTGTAGTCTAGACAACTCGGTTACTTTTCAATTAAATTGTTCCTTGGGGAGACTACTGTGAAAATTCCCATACAATTAATTACAGGTATGTGCAATTAAAATACAATTCTACAGCACAGTAGCTTTACAATTGCTGGTGCAATTTATGCCTGTATCAAACAAGAATGCTCTGAAGGGGCAGGGAAGACGAAGTACAACATGAAGTCGAGATTACATGTAAAGCTACTTGTAGTGAATGAGATGAAATAAAAGGTAGTGTTAAATTTTTGTGTGCCTTTTCCTCTGGTCAGATTCAGAATTCTACTAGAAAACACAAAATCTGACAACTGAACTAATCTTCCCAGAACATATTTTTATAGCAAACTGGGCTCAACACATTTTTTACTGCCAAGTTAAAGAGCAAATCAGAAATTTAACAGAATTATAATAAAAATGCACCATAAAGCAGGAAAATGAAGAAAAACAGAAAATGCAGCAAAAAGCCGAGAGGAGTCATGATTATAAAAAGTCAACATGTATCTCCCCTCACAGCAAAACCCCATTTTCTCCCATTGATTATTTTCATATTAATCTTACTTTCCTCTATATACACTTAAAAATGTTCTTTTAACTCTAAAAGCAATTTAAATGGTTAGAAGCAACACTTGAAAATAATATCATTCTGTGAATGTAGTACAGGCCTTTTTCTACTTCAGTTATAAGTTAGTTTAGGATGGAGTTAAACAAAGGACTAAGCAGGGGAAGTTATCATAGCACATGTCTTTATGCAAACCATAGAAAAGATTAGATTCAGTAGAATCTCCATAATTTTGCTCCATCTTCACAAGTTTACAGTCTTGGATCAGTGGAAATATCAAACCTCTGAAAAATTAAGACACTTATGGGTCATGTCAGCTTGTCTTGCACAGCCCTGCAGAAATCCTCCAGGATCTGTACCCCAAAGCTACAGGAAAGAACTGTACTCATGGACTTGCAGCCCTGTAGTCCTTGCAGCCTTAACCAACACTCCTCGTTCACCTGGTCCACGTGCACTGAAAGAGGTGGACTTTGAGGGGTCCCAAACACCCTGTAAAACAAACCAGATCACTTCTGTAAGGCAAACAGGGCTGGGGTTTGTGAGTCCTTACAACTTCTATGGTTTTGCCTGGGAGATAAAAAAAAGAAGACACCAGGGCCTCCCTTGTAAGAGACACAGCCATCAAAGCGGGCTGATCCCATCCTTCCTCCTTTTAGGGTTCAGCCAAACTGCAGAGCAGGTACCCAGGTAATTGCATAGCTAGAGGTCAAAAAATGTGCAGGTTTGACCAAGTTAATGTCTTAGTTTTCAGGATAATTTCAAGCTGTTTGATTTGGAGCTACAAGTTAGTCCAAGATGTGACAACACTGTTGCTGTTCCTACAATATGGAATTATATCTGCTCTGCAGATCCTCCAAGCCTAAGGCTCAGTAAGCTCTGGGAATGTAATTCTTTTGGTTTGGTTTAGTCACTGAGTAACCAGGTTAATACACAGACTTGTCTCTCCAAGGAAGCCTGACAGTCACCTGACAGCTGATGACTGCTAGGAAAGAAAAAAAAAAAATTAGTTTCTGAAGCACTTAGCTGAGCACAGTGATGAACACTTGAGCGTTTTTTCACTTTGGAATACTGAAGAAAGAGCTAAATATGTAGAAGTTTACAGCCTGGCTCCCTAAAATTGGAATGTGACACCTAGCTCTGAATGGGACATCTAGCTCCCACATCTTTTAGCTGTGGGAACAAACCCCACCTGTTCTAAGAAAACCCCTATAGGTTTTGTTTTTTTTTTTTCCCTATAGGAAATAATTGCACTTTTACTTACTATTTTTAATTGTTATTAGAAACCTTCTATTATAGCTCTATTCCTTAAGGTAGAAACTGGAAACTAATAAAGATTTCTCTTATTATTCATGCTTAGTCATGACCTCAGCCAAAGCTCATGTTAAAATCTCATACCATATCTAAGCACACACATATACTATAGTTAAGCCATACATTGATCAACTGTTTTGCACAATGTCATTCATTATTTTTTTCATTATTTTTTACAAGAACACCCATAAGGCTCTGTTGGAATAGGTGCCTCAGACTGCTAAATGCTGGGCAATTATACATACAATGTTAGTTAGTGTGCAGGATTGATATATGGCCCCAAAACCTGCAATTAGATGGAACCATTTTGGCTCCAATAAAGAAAGTTCTCTTCCGTCATCTACACAGAAATGTGAAAACCCAGCAACAGTGAAGCACCTCAGAAAGAAATGTTGTCAGGGACCACAATTCAGTTTCCACAAGATATTTTAACATAGATATTTTCATGCCTTGCAAGTCTGAGATATCAAATGTACTCAAGCATTCATTATGGTGGAGAACTGAATTTGGTTTTCATTTTGTGAAGTATGTCTTACTTATTTACCCATAGTGTTTATCCAAGAGTGAGTCCATATATCTAATTTTTAATAAAAACACAGCATAAAAGTTCTTCACTTTCTGAACAGGCAATTAAACAAGTAGAAAGTTCTGAACAAGTAATGAGATGGTTCCTCAGACATCTGAAAGTCTGTTTTTTCAAGCTGCAACAGAGCTTGGTTGATTCGTGCTTCACTATGCTGGACACCCCGTAAGTCAAACACACAAAAATGTAACACCCTCAGCCCACTTCTCAACAATTTAATACAACAGCCCTGGGATTTGATTTAATATTTCTACTTTTCATTATTTTTTTTCAATTACATCTGCATGATACTAGACTACTTTAACAGGAAGTGTAATAATTACATTTAAGCATTTACAGTATGCTAACACAGGTGAAGAATTTTTGAAGTGAATGGCTAAAGCTGGTTTTTCGTGACTACATAAATTCTTGAGCTTGCAACTCTGCAAGTGGTGAATACTCCATTCCAGTCTGACAAAGCACTTGTTATGTGCTCCAAGTCAGGCAGCATTTACTTCCTCAGTATTAGGTGCTAAACATTAATCATGCACTTGAAGTGCACGTGACCTGAATTTGTAGTGTGATTTTCAAAATGCTGTCATTGTGTGTTTGTTCCCACTCGTTTGTCCTCCCAAGTCTAATTTCAAGCTCCCTTAAGATCTAATCAAGGAATATTTTGCAGTGGACTCTGCTTAAAAAAACAAGCCCACCACAAAAGAGCAGTATCTCTCTGGCTGTAGCAACACTGAGTAAATCTTCACCGCCCAAAGAGAAAGCTGTTGCAGATTATCAACTGAGCAGCAGATTGAATGGCTCATAGTCTACTCTGAATTCAACCTAACATGGAGTTCAGAAATGCCACCTGCTGACAGCAGCCAAACAGATTCTGCTATAAATAGCAGTTCTGCAACAAATTCAGCTTAATTCAGCCATGTATTAATAGCATATCCATCAACACAAAAAAGTTTTGAGCACCTAACCCCTCCTCCTGTAAGTATTCTATTAATTTGTGGGGGGAACACCCCTGTTATTTTACATTTCTGCTGTTCACTCTAAACTCACCAAGTACTTCAGCTGAGCAGATCTCTTTTTCTTGTTGGATTCTGTTTAGTGTGCTGTTCCAGCACTCTGTGCAACAGCTGTCTGTGCCATATGATTACTTCATTGTTGAAAGCCTGACATATGGAAACTCTACTGAAATGTTAGCTGCTTTGATACCTATGAAGAGGAATGAGCTTTTACATTACAACAACGCATTTTTTTCAACAACTTAAAGTAAAAAAAATTAAACACACATTTAGAATCTAAACCATATTAGTTTCCAGCATATGCCTGTTACTCTATTTCAGTGCCCAATTCCAAAGGCTGGTTACTATTGTGGTTTTGGTTGCTATTACCAGCAAACAATGGGTGGTTTTCTTTCAGCTTTTGCATTCTTGGAAGAGAAAAGGGAACAGATTCAAGAGGAGGCCTGTGGGATTGATTCCTTCATGAGTTATCCATGAAGGCCAATGCAATACAGCAGAATTACAGGAATGGTATCTCACATCATGGAGATAACAGTACATGAGATAACCAGGTTTATTGGGAAAAGTCACTAACTGCCACACAGTGTTTCCCTTCCCAAAAATCAAAGCTTCCACAACAGACAGCTCCTTAATGGACCAGAAGAAAGGTGAATCCTTATAGATCAATTTCTGAGTCCCAACTGCCTTTGGTAGGTAGAGAAAGGAGCTCCTTTGTTGTAATATACAGACTTTCCTCCCCAGTAAATTAGTCACCCATAGAGGGAACAATGATGCTCTAAATTATTTAATCAGCAACATGAACACTTGTTGACACAGAAGGAAGCTGTAATTTTTTTGGTCACTGTTTTGCCAGAAGTAGCATTTGAATCCTGAACAAAATCCATCTGAATCAGAGAAGATACTAATAGTCTAAGTTTTTAGGATCTATTAATTTTACTAAGTAAAAATTTATATGTACCTTTTAGAAAATATTCAGTCTTAGAAGATATTCCCTAATGATGTAAATGAGATATGATTCTCTTTAATTTAGTCACCTAAACCTGAATCAAACACAAATATATTTAAGAATGCACTAGGTATAAACAATACTCTTAACTACACAAGGCTCTGAAAATAAGACACTAGGGGAAGACTGATTTTTTTTCCTGTTGATTGAAAATTAATTGAATTTCACTTTCTGTTACAGAATGACATATTGTATTAGGTCATGTTTCACCACTAGTATGATTTATTAGACAAAAATTGGACACCATTTCACATAGTGTGTTCTGACTGAAATAGTGCAGCTTTAGGACTACTGACAAAGCTACAAAACAATCTTGATTTCAGTTTTAGTATATGCTCTATATATCTACAAAACCACTCATTTATTATAAATCTACCAAAGCATCATTCAGATAGTATCCTTAGATGGTAAATGTAGTAATTTCTACATCAACAGTAATAATTTGATAGCCCCAGTAATATTTTTTTTCAAGTATCATAACTCATTACTTTGTTGAATTTTTAAGCATATTTGATTAAAATATCACTGTTTAGATGTTAGACTTCTTAAAGGTTAAGGCAAATCCTACAAAGCATTTTTTTTTTTACTCCAGATTAAAATGATTTATTACTTTCAAGTTTTACCAGAAAGGAAAAAAAAAACAAAACTGAAAAATTAGGTATTTTCTGTGGGTAGAAAATGGGGTCACATTACTAGATACTGAGACTGAACTGGTGGAAATTTCAAGGAAGTCTGACATATTTATGAAAGGTAAAAACTTTCAGATGCAATCAATCAAAAATGACTGAACAAATATGACTCCCCAGAAAGGCATTTATTCTAATTAATAAGACAAACCAAGAGTTAGTCACCTACTCAAATGACAGCTGTAAATCAAAACAGGACTTGCCAGTTCTCTCATGGGGTCAGCCTATGACCACCCATGAAAACTGCACTCTTTCATCTCCTTCCCAAGTGGAAGGGCTGAGAAATGGCCACAGCTGTTCCAGGCAACCACAGCATCCTCAACACTGTGTGCCAGGACTGGCTGCCATCCACTGCCCCAAATGATCAGGCAGTAAATAGGCCTATAAACCTATTAAAACTGCATAAATGTTATAACTTGTAATCTATATAAAATAAAAAATAAACAGGAAAGGATATCTGAGAGCCAGCTTCTTCAGAGCAAAATGAAATGCTAAGTATGAGGTTTTCAAGTGCTCCAGCTTTTCTTTTTTTTCTTTTTTTTTTTTTTTTTTTTTT
>VZRH01007516.1:408785-423760 GCA_013397555.1 Urocynchramus pylzowi
TGTGCAGAGGAAGGTGGGAGGGCACAAGACTTAGGGTTGAACTATTAAAAAGCCAGTTGGTGGTATTAAACTCTTGCTTCAGGATTTATAGGAAGGGAAAAAATTCACTGCAGGCTGAAATTTACTATTCCAGGCCTGGAATAGTTTAAAAAAAAAAAGAAAGTCATAAATATAAAGGAAAATAATAAACAAACACAAAATAGTGGCTTCAGATGATTTTTGGCATTTCTTCAATGCAGAAGTGGCTTTACTTTTTTTTTTTTTTTAATGAGATTCATCAGTATGAATTACTTTTCTAACTAAAATTGGCAATAGGTTATTTTACTAATTAATTCCCAATAAGTTACTATCATGGATCTCTTTTAAAGCTTTTCAGTATGAAGAGATATCATAGCTTTCAAAGGAATGTCAATGCTCTGACTTACACTCAAAAGCCAGGAAGTTAGGAGTGGAAATTTCATCTGTGAGCCACACAGATGTATGAAAACATTCAAAAAATTGACAACGTATGTTAAGGATGCAATGCCAGCCCCATTTTTATCCATAACTAGACTTCATTAGTTTTGTGGGTTTAAAATTGACATTTAAAAATAAAAGCAATGTAAGTTTTTGTGACTTATTTGACTGCTCCTTAAATAAAGAGATATTTCAGTATTTGCTTTCAGACTGCTAATATCTTTCCACAATAAGCTGTGTGCTGGTGCTACTTTGCTCTATTTCCCTACCACCCTAAGGAGCCTTTATTCCTGATGGAAGCCATTTCTTTTGCTAAATCCTGCCTATGAACTCTAACAAGACCATTTAAGCCCTACTAAAAAAAAGTCTCCTGGGAGACACTATTGTTAAAATAAAAACTGGAGCAAATTTTTAAAGTGAACTTTCTGCAAGCATTAGAGGATGCAGGTCTTAAGAAGAAGAGAAAACTTGTTATATGAGAGGGAACAAAAAGCCAAATGTAAGCAGAGAGCATATACCAGCCACCCTGAGGGAACAGAGTGGAGGCATAGAAAATTAACTACTGCATTTCTACTTCCCACCAAAAGCACAAACAGGCCATTTCAGGGGACTAACACATACAGAATCTGAAGATAAATACATGTCTACCTCATTACCTGAGAAGAGCCTTAAAGAGCACACTTCTTTGCTGAATATTTCTGCCTCTCTATGAAAGATCTCCTTTACCAAGAAGCAGGAGGTGCTTACATGTGCACATGCAACATCGATGTGTGTCAGTCTGGACGCTGCTCAGCTCTGTCTGAGAACGAGGCCCCATAGACTTTTGGCACAGATTTTTACTGCAAAACTTAACAAACACTCTCTGCAGCCAAAACACCTTGAACTGCTTCTTATCGTGTTTCACAAGCTGAGTGGGTTTGAGTCTGGTCAATACACAGATGAGAGATCATTATATGAAATTGCACTCTGCTGAAAACTTACAGCAGTAGCCTAAAACCATCGGGAAGTGGCGAGACATCGTGGTGAGGACATGCAAGTGGTGAGGACATGCTCCAACATGACTGGGATCCAGGCAGCTCCTGGCTTCACCCAAGCCAAGACTAACACCCCTGGGAAAGCCAAGATGAGCAGTGTACCAAAAGGGAGGACAGTACGTGGGAAAGGGGACTCAAAAGATTAGTGTGGTTTTCGCTTCCTACGTTGAATGAGATTGACAAGAAATATGTGACAGACACTCTCTGCTGAGGAACGTGTGTTCCATGCCACCTCACCAGCCTGTAGGGCCTGATTCCCCTCTGGCATCTGAAGTGGCACCACCTTGTGCAGTGACAGTAATTCCAGGTACACTGCTGAGCCCTCACAAACTATCCAATAGCTGAGACTGCAGATAATAAAAGGGAATCAGCCATTCTGAGAATTTCATGACTGAACTGGGTCAAAGCAATCCCATTTTATTTTTGATGAAGTATAGGTCTAAAGGAGGATGAGGACAAGGATTATATTTGGATTAAAACAAATACAGGGCATAAAGCAACCTAAGGGAAAATAGCCTCTTGGTTTTCTCAAATTACCACAACATACACATTTACCTGCATTCAAAGACAAATTAACAAGGATTTTCTTGGAGTACAAATCAAACAGGACTGCATGGAAGGAATACAGGAATAATCTTCATTCTCACTGGGTGCAGTGGAGGGTATGCCTGTAGGGCTTGAAAGCCCTGTGGGCACTGTGAGGCTGAAATGTAGGACAATTTACATACTCTAAATTGTTCCCCTGAAACAAATCTTGCCTAACTAGCCTTGGTTACACCACCTTGCTAGTCAAAGACACGTGAGCAAGACACATATCTAAAGTTAGTCTGCAATCCCTACTGAGCTGCCTCTCCAGGCACTGCACCCACAGAAACTCAGCCATGGCATGACTCTGAGCACCTCATCTACCTAAGTTAGAAAAAATCCTACACTCTGGGGAAAAAAGCTGTAGTTATCAGAAAAAGCTCAATGCTTACTTTAGGTCCAGAAAAACTTTTAAGATGAGAAAAATGGAATTTCTGGGCTGAGGCTGCTGAAATGCAATGCAGTTAATAGTAAATTTTTAAAGACGTCTTAAAGAAAGAATATATGTTTTTTACTACTAAGATGTTACAAACCCTAGCTTTGGAACAGGTCCAAAAGGGAACTTGGAACAGAGGGTGCAGAAAGTGGAAGCCAGTATTATTTATAACCTGGCAGGCAGGACTTGCAGAAATGCAGCCATAACAAGCTGATTCTCTTAACTGCAGGTAAAACAACATTCTGACTAACTTTAAAAATTTGGAAAATACACAAATAATGGAAGTATTTTGGTAGACAGATGCTGAGCTTTTTTCTTTAGTATTTGATGGAACATGTTTCAAAGAGTACATCACTAGCCAATATTGCTGACGGATGTGCAAAGTTATAGTACCTGACCACATCATGAATTAGCCTTCTCAGGAGCTGTACAAAAAGTAAACAAAAGAGAGAAGAAACTCCTCACCATCTGCTGTAGGATGTCAAGGAAATGAATCAGTTTGTTTCAAACAGGAGATAATTAAGAAAATCTAAAATTTTCTGAATTATATGAGGACTTTATAATTTAGCTTTTCTCAACATGCTTCCCTTTTTCATAACCAGGGACATACTGAACAACCACTTCATTTCACAACTTGCAGACAGAACATCTCATGGACTGCTACAATTTTTCTATTTAATCATTAATACTAGGACATGAAATGGCCTATACAAAAAACATGTGGTGTAACAGTTTTTCAGGGCAGTGATGCTCAAGTGATTTCCTGCTAAGGAGAATATATTGAACCTATTTATTACAGAATGGAATAGTCCTATTTTATGCATTTAGCTTTTTTAGAAGAAAATCCTGGTATTTAGTCTGAATTATCTGACAAGATCTCTACCTAAAGTAAATCAGACTGACTTAGGCCAAGAGCTCTGGTTCAGGATAGCAAGCAATTTTCAGTTACTCTAATCAGTGCAAAAAATTCCCCAGACTTTTATACCCTGGAAAACCACCGGAATATTAGCTTTTGAAGGAATATAGATCTCCTTTTTCCTTTATTTCTTTTAATGAACATAGTTTCCTAATGAAAATAAGTTCTTCATGATGACAGCAGCAGAACATTCCCCCCTGACCACTTACCATGAAATTCACTTTCCCCCCACCAAAAAAAAAAAAATGAGGAGGGGAACGAGGTAGGGGGAAGATACTGACCACTTCTTTTAAATCTTTAACTGTACCATAGGCAGAGTTCTCCTATTGATACACAGGGGGTCTTTAGCACATTTGGCATTTCTAGTAAGGTTAGTTTCTTCACATAATTTCAGCTGCAACATTTAAAGTTAGTGTCCCCTACTTTAGCAAAGAATTTGGAAACAAATGCTCAAACACATTTTAGGGACTGCAGACCAAATGTAAAATAGCACAAAGCTTTTCTGTTTTATTTTTTGGGGCTCTTCTTACCAATGCCTCAGTATGTCTCCTGTTCTCCAAATGCCACAGAGCAAAACTGCTCCCTTATTTGGGATGAATCAAAGAGTAGGTGCTTACCTGTAGGAGTACTGCTGCGAAATGAAGAGGAGGGAGTGATTGGAGGGGTGACTGGAGGAGTAAGGCTTCCACTGCTGTGGCGAGGTGGAGTTGATACATTCCCACGGGACACTGTGCTTGACAAAGTCAAAGAGAGTTTTGGCTGAATCTTTTTCTTCAAAGACTCCTGCTCACGTCGAGCTGCATCAGTCATAAATCTAGAACAAGGACAATCACAAGGATGAGAGCTTTGAACCACTGTTCACTAGCAAGCTTCAGGTAAAGTACTTTTGCCCTCAGTGACCCAATGGAGTTTCAAACTCAGCCATGACAAGTTCCTCTGCAACACACATTCACAGAACACAAACTTCTCCATCAACAGCTTTATGTGCTCAACATGTGGGCCATTTCCTTCTGATTTCAAAAAAACTTACATTAGATACTTGCATCATGTGCAAACACACAAGATTTTCAAACTCCAACCAGAGCTCAGCATTACAAACAATAATATAATGATTGTACTCAGTCCTTTTCAGTAACTGCATTCAATCATTCTGTGAAAAAGTAGTTGAGAAAAATGTTAGCAGCAAATGACCTTCAATCTGAAGGTCAAAGGGATAGAATTAATTACTTTGTGTAGATACATAATTTTCAATAGGATAATCACATTCTTTGACTAAGGGTTTTAGACAACATCACCTGGCATAAAATATGTCTAATTAAATTGCAATTCCTCAAACTGGAGTTCCCAGCTCTTGAAAACCAAATGAGGTCTCTCTGTACAGGCTGCTGAAGACCTGATGCAACTCAAGGTTCATCTTTGTGGGGTGCTGAGAGGGAATCCCACCAGCATGATGCAAGGTGTGCACCACACACAGTGCTGTAATTCCAGCAGTGCTACTTTCTGCATGGGATATCCCATCTGGAATAAAAAGTGCTTTTTTCACTTTCATTCTAATTCCTTTCAAAAATGAACAATTGATCTGAAAAAGACCACTTTTATTCCAAGTGTACACAAAGCTGTACACTGGTGCTGCTTTGTGCTGACATTCAAAGCATCGCTTTGTACTAACTCTCACTTGAAAAGACTGCGGTTCCCCCACAACAGGATCTCTGCAAGATCTCAGACTTCATGACTTACCATTCAACAGACATTTTAATCCTCTGTCTTTCCCCTCCACTACATATGGATATACATTAATAATTATGGATATCTTGAAGGATTCCTAAGACAGGCTAAAGTAAATCACCTTGTCAGTACAGCCGTCTGTCCTTGAGGCTGAAGTACAAACTAGACCTGCCAGTGAATAGAAACAATATGCACTAACACATGATACAGAATGAAAAGTTAAGTTACACCCAGGCATTTGTTTGACCATAGTCTCAAAACAGTAATAGCATAAAATTTTAGGTGCCATTAGAGCAATAAAGATGCATCCTGTCTGTCCACACCATGAAGCCATTAATAAGTGGATCTTTGCCATGATAAGTAACATCAACACACAAGTATTAATAAACAGGTATGTGATATGACAGCTTATCTTCTTTGAACTAAGACAACAATACATCATGTCAAGCCCAGATGTGGCATTTTTATGAAGCTAATATTTAAAATGCAGATATTCATAGTAACAGTTGAATGTTAAATTTCTCTTCTTCAACCAAGGGTGCAGATGACATTGACAAAACAGTCCTCAAATGGAAGTCTAAATTTCATTCAAGAAAATATAAGTAAAAGGATCTTAATAAAGTGGTCATTCAGTACACATTTGCTTTCCTCTAACTAGGAAATGTCTAATTCACTATTTTTGTAATTTGTACTATGATGTATGCTTGCTTCTGGATGGGAAGCCTTATTCCTTAAGAAAATGTTATGGTAACATTATAAATCCTTGAAAACTTGGAAGATAACTTCAACTGTGAGATATTAAAAGCAGCAGCATGAAAGTTGCTCTTTAGTAAACTCAGCCACAAATAACAATGTTAAAATAATATTGAGTTATAACCACTCTGGTTGAAGTCCATAAAAATCAGGAAAATGTGAAGTTATAACTGAAACTTCTCCCTGTCCTCTTAACTCATTCCCATTTGGGCTAAGCATGTAAAGTATATTCCAAAATGTCATTTGTTGTCTACACTGTGAACCTGAGAGAAATGGAAGGCAGAGTCTGTTGAGAAGTTCAGTTTCCAATATCTCATGTATGGAATGAACCCTTCCAGACCCAAATAGTCCCATACATGTTTGCTGAAGCACTGGCAGTGTGGTGGGTTTGAAAATGAAACTTGTCTAAATGGATTAAAAGAAAACATTTTTCAGTATTTTAACTGAAATGCAGTATTATACATGTGTCTGACTATGGCAGTGTTCTTCAAAGCTTAAAACATGAGCATTGTAATGATGGATATAGAATGACATTTCCAACTAAGTCTTTAATTTTCATGTTGGAAGTCCATTATGGTTGCAACATCAAGTGTTCATGAAAGAAACATGCTGGAATTAGGGTTGAATACTGGTCTCTAAATTACATGCCTGCATACAATTTTCCCTGCCTCATTTAAATGCACAAGATGTCTGGGAAACAGGAAATGAACTGTAACTAAAAAAGGCTGCTGTAAGACCATTTAGGTTAAATCCCATCTTCTTGATAGTCTGTCCCACCATCTTCAGACCCATCTCTTTGCTGAGCAAAGCTATCTCTACTGTTTCCAAATTATTATCTACATAACCCTGCCCCTCTAGTTCCACCACTGCGCACATTTCAGTCCCCTTTTCTGTTGCATATGATTTTGTTTACACCTCATAATCCTCTCTCCCTCAAACCAATACATCATATAGGTGCAGTGAAACAAGGAGGATCATTCAGCTCCCAGCCATTCATTGACCCTGTTTTGAAAAGCATGGGGTTTGTGTGCTTTCTTGCCAACAGTTCATAACATCAGACAGGAGCAAACTCTTTCTAAAGAAATCTCTTCTACACCCATTTTTTCTTTCCTCACCCTTTCAACCTTCCTAATTAATCAAGTCCCTGCTCCAAAAAATGTAGGTGCAGTGATTTCTGAATCAAGTGCTTGCAGCAACTTTAATAAACATGAGCAAAATATAGTTCCCCCCCTTCTCATTCCCTGGAATGGTTCAAGTATTTTTATTGAAACTTTCCCAAGAAATTCAGCCTGAAGGAGACACCCAGCATGGAAAATTTCAGCCCAAACAGATGAATGTTGGCAACATAAGGAATTGAAACAGTCTTATAATGGAAAGTGTTGCACAACCTTTCATATAGGTGGCAATATAATACAAACAGCATTAGCTCTTGTTACCAACACAAAAAGCCACAAAAAGCAGAGGCTATGCTCAAATTTTAAAAAAAGCATTTTCCAAACAAACTTTTTTCAGTGTTTCTAAGACTTGTCAACCCCAAAAGTTCTGGGGTCAAGAATGACCAGAACATAGTCTTAGAGATTTCCTTAAGCTGTTAACGTGCACTGCTTCATGATCATGCCCCAGTGTGACTCACGTGGTGATGTCAGAGTTAGTTTATCATAAAACCTATGCTACACACAATGCTAAGGCAGTTTAAGAGCTCTGGACTCATACACCCAGACTGAGGGTAAGGGTTATAAAAATGAGCTGCAGGTAAAGTTAAAGGAAAAAAAAGAACTCAGATTACTCTTTAGAACACATATTCCTAATAGTTCTCATCAGAGTATGAAGTACCCTTTCCTCCTCTTCCTCACTACTAAATCTTGCTGATGCAGGAAGTCAGCTGCTTGGGCCAGCCCTGTTTCCACGTCCACAGACATTCACACTGACAGTGAAGAAGGTGCATCACACTGACCTGGTTGGATTTGAATATGAATTTGCCACATTCCTAGTCTCTAAAACATATACCAGCAGAAGATGTGTCACAATCATGAGTCTGCTGTTCTCCAGTTACTGCGTGCACAGGCAAGAGAAGGGAGGGGGATTATTCTGAGTTTGCATAACAAGCAGATTACACCACACAGAGACTGAAGCCCAGGATTGCTCCTCAACATTGTCCAGCTGCACACAAGCTTAAAAAAAAGTACAGCACTACATGACAGTAACAAATATACCCTGTCCTGTGCCATACCAGTGCCAACTAGTACTACACACTAGCCCACAGTGGGGAAAGACAGCAGAACAGAATTAGTTATGACCTTTTCTCATTACCAGATAATTATCGAAAAACATTTAATTTATAGTAGCATTCAAGTCATATTCATGTTTGCCTAATTTGGCTAACCTGCCCTGGGAAAGCCTGTCACCTTTACCAGAACATGAGAACATGCTGAGCTTCCATCACTTGTATTTCAGCAGGCTGCTCCTTAGCCTGACCTTGCTCAACTTCAAGATTGACTGGAAAGAGGAGAAAAAAAATCCATGGTGCTATATTACAGATTTGTGCTGCCTTGTGGTAGCATTATATTTAGATAAAAAGTGGTCAGATTTACTTGACAGATGGGGCACACAGTAGCTTGCTACCTACTAAATTACATACACACATGAAAGCCACACATTAATTCTCTCACTATTCTTTAAACTCACCAGACCAAGGTCCTTGCTGTATCTGTTTTCTCCCCTCAATCTTTTCCCACTTTTGCCTTAAGATGTTTATGCTATTCTTTGTCCGTGCTGTCCCAAGAGAAATAATGAGGTGGGGGGGGTAATTTTAGCTTTCAATCTTCCTCATCATGTTAGCAGTGTTTAAGGAAAAAAAAAGGCTAGGATGGAAAGTACTTTTAGTTGTACAGTATTTTAAAACCTCAGGAGATCTCTACTTTGAAGAGGGATTAGGAGAATCCACTTCTCAAGGGATGACCCCATTTCTGTAGGACAGGGCTCCGTGGACTCCTCAAGTCAGGAGCTGTCCTCCATACATTTTACTTTATCTTTTCTTGTAAAGGCAGCAATGTGGTTTGACTTAACCAGTGACAGAAAGAAGAGACAATTGCCAAGCTGAACTTCTACTGGGTTAAGGAAAGATCTGGTGAAATCTAAATGGTGGGAGTTCAGCAGTACTTGTTCACAGACAAGTTCAAAGACTTGGGCTGTCTTGTGTCCTGGAAAGGATGGAAGGCTTTTCTCAGTTGAACATGAACAACACTGAGCCAAAACAAAGAATCAATAATACCCCCAGTAATGTCTTGTCTTGTCACACTATATGTGATCATGAGGAAAGAAATATATGAGCAAGTTGTAGACCATCCATTAACTCAAATAATTTGAAGAATACCCTTGAGCACTTTTATATATCATTCTTTGTAGTGTGGGGAAAACAGAAATATTCCACAGCTCTTTGCAGACCTTCTGCTTCACAGAAGCTAGCAACAAACATTTTCCTTTAGAGATCTTTCATTATACTCTTAGAAAAACCCTAAAAGAAACATCAGTGTGAAAAACCCCCATTAAAACCATGCATAATCCCCCACACACCTTCACACTATTTAGATTACAGACTATTTGCATAGTGCTAAAGTACATGGTTCATACAAAATCCCCTTTGGATGGTCTTGCTTTTTTTCTGATTTCACAAAACAAATAACAAGTGGGGAAAAAACAGCCCAAAATAATAATCCCTTCCCAACTATTCTCTCAAACCTGTACTGGATTTCACAACAGGCACTAACCAGATCAAACAGATTATTAAAGGGCATTTCTAAGTTTCTGGAAAGAACTCTTCCAGCCCAGTATTTATGGCAGAAACACCTCACATCTGTGTAGGACTTCAGCGTGCTCATTCACTGAGATCAGCTCTTAGAAGGGAATTCAGTGTTCATTCTCAGTGCCAGTCGTATTCAGACTCATCTATTGAAAATTTTTCCTATGTCCTAAACATGGAATATTTATGACAAACTGATGAGTGTCTTAGACAGATAGGACAGAATCAGATTTCTTTTTATTATTAGCCTTAGGGATAATTCATCGCTAGTACAATTCTTTCATTTCCATTATTCAACCAGTTCTCTCAAGATGTAAAACTGTTACTGCCACGAAATCAGCTACAGTATTTGCATCTTAAGTCAATGCAGTAGAGATTATTAGGCTGCATGTGTACCTTAAAAAAATTTAAATTGCATTTCTGCCTCTTCACTGAAAGACTCAAACTCAACATTCAGTCACACTCATTGCTGTCAGTAGATTCAAGGCTTAGAAAATCTGCTAAAAATGAGCAAGACTTCAGAGGGTTTACTTTAGTTGTCTGTTATTCACACATTCTTAAAAGATACAATAAGACACAATAAAATATTCATCAAGGAGGTATTTTGTGCTTTTAGTGTGGAAAATTGATTCAGAAGATTGAGTAATTTCATATCTAAATGAGTAAGTGGAGATGATGGATAGTGATATGCCAAATAATCTATTACCACTCAAACAGAATAAAAATAAACCATCCCAAATCACACAATTGCCTAAAACATGTGTTTTCTCACTGTTAATCAATACAAGGCAGTGTTAAAAGCAATGGAAAGAATTTAGTGTCTCTCTTGATTTTGGGAATACACTATTTATTCACTATTTATTATTATTTACTATATTATATGTCATATATTGAATGCTTATGATATTAAATATATGGATTTTAATATTTTATCTTTGGAAAGAAGCTATTTTTCATCTTTTTCTTTTTCTTTATTCTGTTTTTCTTTTCTTCTCTTTTATTCTGCTTATGCTTATTTTCCTACATCTTCCTTTCAAGAAGCACCAAAATAATATTTAATTTAAAATTAAAACCAACCCAACATGAATCAGTGATGTATGTTCAGTCCATCACAAAAATAGCTGTTTACTTAAAATTCAAGTGTAGGAATTATTTTTTGGGGTTTTAGTTTTTAGATTACATGGTACTTTTGCCTTTTCTTTCTTGAATTTAAGTAATACAGCAAATAAAAAATTGATGGCTGTATTTTATTTTATATTCTTTTTAAATTGTCAGAAAAAATGCACACTGGATAGATAACATTTGAACAGTAACATAATCAGGGCAGATGCAGTCTTATTTTGGACATTTCATTCATAATAAAAATTCATTACTTATTCCCTCGACTGATGATGGGGACTCAAGGAGAAGCCCACACTGTCTTTCTGATGTTCTTCAAGTAAAAAAAAAAAAGACATTTCAGTGTTTAAAAGGAAAAAAAATTAGAGCTCACCAAAATTCAAGAGAGCAACAATAATTTCCAAAACATTAGAAACATACTGCTCGTTCTGTTCCTTTCTCCTCCCACACGCTCCCTGTTTTTTTCCACCCTATTTTGAAGTAAATGAGTGAGTTTCAGAAAGGAGCTACAACTTAGCTGCATCTTCAAAATTCTGTAATTTCCATGGAGTGAGAGGCAATAGCTGAGCAAAAGAGATACTTGAAGGAGGTAATTAGCAGGAAGGCAGCAAACACTTGATATAGTTTGGTGTGATATTTTCACCTCCTCTACAAATGCAGAGAGTTTAAAACATCATGATAACCCTCACATCTGGTGGAAATGCTCATTATGCTCCGTTCTGCCTCGACATCAACTTACTTCTTATCAAACTCACCCCAGAGTTTTGCCATTGGCAAAAAAGGAGCATTTGGATGGTGTAAAACACTTGCAGAGTTTCTAGCAGTTGGGGCAGATTTTGAAGATGCTGCAGCAAACCCCTGCCTTCAGCGTAATGTAGCGGTTCTTGTTTCAGAATCTGCTCTCTGCACTCACTAAGTGGCTTATTGGGACATACATCAGCCTTGGCTTTGCTTGCAGCCACTAATGAACCAAGCCTGCTGCTAACAACAGATACTTTATGCATTATTGCCTAATTAATCGTTGACTATAACGTCATGAATCCCTGCATTTCAGTTCATACCCTTGTTAATATACAGGAATAATGTAATGTCACACAGCCATAAAATGTTACGGAGACCAAAATGAGAATCCTAGCAGACATAAATAATGTGACATGAAAAGCAACTTCTTCATTTAAAGTATTTTTTAAACCACATAATTTAAAAAATGCACCCTGACAGTTTTTAAATTTGCATCATAGAAACAAAACCCCCTAATTATTTTTCTTAAATGACTAAAAACAATATCAGAGGAAAGAACACTGATAGCATCTTTTCACCAATACTCTAACTTAACCTATCAGTTATTAAATTTAAATATTTTAAATACTGTTATTTCACATTTTATGACTTACCAGACTACTCTAAGCTTTCACATGAATGAAATGCAAAATCTTG
The DNA here is from genome assembly GCA_013397555.1 of Urocynchramus pylzowi. NCBI lineage: Eukaryota > Metazoa > Chordata > Aves > Passeriformes > Fringillidae > Urocynchramus > Urocynchramus pylzowi. The sequence continues at coordinate 421,046 of VZRH01007516.1, forward strand.
AAAGCAGAGTAAAAATTCAACTTTTACTTTAGAGCAAGTGCAGGGGTAATACATTGTAAGTGCCTTCTTATTTGTAGAAATTATAAACTTTAATAAATTACTAATGTCTTTGAAGAAAATGGAATTAAGCTGCCCATAGAATGAAAAATAAAGGGTCTGTATGTCCTAAATCTGACTTGAATCTCAAAATAGTTCTTATGTGGGACTAAGTAGCATACAAGCCCTGCTCTGGCTCTCTGCACAGGCTCCAGATTGCCTAGTTCCAGTAGCATGTTTTATGTTCAGATGTGTTTAACCCAAAATACTGTATTTTTTTCCATTACTGGTCCACCTCTCTCCTTCTTGAAGAGCTTATTGTAACTATGTAAAAGCAATTTCTTTCAGCCAGCCACACAGAGAAGTAGATCTGTGTACGCATGACACACACTTTCACTGTCGGACTTGGTTTCATTTTATTGATGCCTCAAGGACTTTCAGCTTTAAGAAGCAGGGAGCTGAAATGTCAGATATTTCATTCTTACAATGTTCCATTTATGTCCAGCTATTCTTGTGTCATTCCATGCTAAGTTCTCCTGAGAATTCAAGTCAACACCCAAAGACAGATTCATCATGCAAGAATTTAAAAATAGATATTATCACAAAGCATTCCTTATTAACTGCAAGGATGCCTAATAACAATCTGCATAAATAACACAATATTCAGTATTTTACACAGTATTAATCAAACACAGTAACCAACACATTTTTCAGTCTTTCAGAAATGTATCACGTATACAATGTCTGCACTGGCTCCTCCAGGCAGTAAGCAATCCAGAAGGCCCATTCAACATAAATACAGCAAAAAAGAAACTGATATTAAGATGAATAATAAATTAATCTCTAAAACCTATGGATGTAGATTTTCTTTCAAAAAAAGAGACACCAAAGTCACAATGTATTCACAGTTTGATTTTTAAAGAAACTAAATCCTTTTGTGAAAATGCAAATACAGAACATGATTCTCCAGTTGAGAAGGAGAATTCAGCTTAAAGATGTTCTCCCAAGCTTAAAATGTAAGTGCAGATTTAGATAGAGAAACATTTTTTGAAACTGATTTATAAATCTGTATTCAGAGGACTGGGTGGGGTAAAGCTTATAATGGAAAATTGCAGCAATCTTAACATTAGGAATGTGAAATGTCTGGTCTTAATAAACCAAATTTTCAGGCATCATGAGTTGTTTGAAAGGACGATAGCAACTTACAAACAATTCAGCCCCACTAAAATGGCGAATTGAACATTCCCAATTCTTCAGACTCTGCTGCAATGAGTCACATGTCTATAAAATAGCCAACACCAAAGATTCCTCCTGGAAGGTAACAAAGTTCAGGTGCAGACAGACAAGGAAAAGTGGAGAAGGAAGGAGATAACCATCACTGTGTGTTTGCTCTTTCACAAAACGGAATAACGAACTCTCATTTTGGTAATTATATGCTATTTTAAAAAAATGTACTTTTCTACACTTTAAGCTGATTTGACTGACAAAGTTAACAGTTCATTATCTAATCACCACTGTTTCAGCAGTTTGGGGAGGGGGAAGTACCTAAGAACTAAGAATAGCTCCTGGAGTCCCATTATTCAGCTGTGAGGTGTAAAAGCAGAACACTGATTTGCATTTTGAAATTTTGTCCCTGTTAGTCTCGCAGTGTGCTATTGCACCAGACCCAGGCATGTATGGGAGTGCAGCAAATCCCCCAGTCTTGTTCAGTCTAACAGGAAACCATTCCCTTGCATCCCTCACTGGCAGCCACCCTCCCACCTCCAGCTCGAGTGATCTGATGAAACCAGCAAAACCCTGCTAGGATGCAGAAGAAAAGGACTGACATCTGAATAACTAACAGTGCACTGCTTCTCAGGCAGACAGCAGGGAAGTTCCTTCAGCCCTGTTTGATCTGCTTTGCTGGTGTTATTGCAGAAAGCCGGTTTTTCATTAGGTAAGAAAAAAAAACAACCCCAAAGTTGTGATGCAGCCTAAGTGAGGTTACAAACGCACCCTAACACAATGAATGAAGAGAAAATAGATGGTGTAATACAGAAAGGCCCAAGACTTGCAAATGGAAAAAAGTATAAATTACTATTTTAATTAATTTCCTAATGTAAAACACAGCTGTAGTAATGTTGGCAAATATCACCTGCCAGTTTTAAGTTTGTTAAATTAAATCGTGCTCTGTAATTGGGTCTTAACATACAAAAGTATGTTTTATTTACTTTTTATTACAATATCAGTATTTTAACTTTCAGTTTGCTTGTGCAAAAGCTTTATAAATTACTTGAATCACTTAAATCTGAATACTATAATCTGCAGTTACAATGTACCAGTTTGAGTTTCAACAATTAAATGCCTTTTTTGTGGACTCCCGCTGCTATGTGAACTAGCTGTAGGCTATTAAAATAATGAGTCCGGACTGAGTCATCTGATCTCAGCCTTGGTGCAAAGCCTGAGGAAAAGGACTTAGCCCACAATTCCTAGTCTGTTTACCAGACTAAGGCCAGACTGTTGGAAGCGTTACCCCAGCACTCCCTTCCCCCCCCGCCCCGGCACTTGGCCGGGGGAAACGCGGTGTCATAGAGCCCTCTGCAGGCAGCGCCCGCCGCCCGCTGCACCTCGCATCCCTCATCTCATCCCGCTGCCCTGCATCACCCACCGTCCATCCCATCACCTCGCATTCCTCATCCC
>VZRH01007516.1:424327-472043 GCA_013397555.1 Urocynchramus pylzowi
CCATCACCTCCTATCCCCCCTCCCATCCCGCTGCCCTGCATCACCGTCCATCCCATCACCCACCATCCCCCCTCCCATCCTGCTGCCCTGCATCACCCACCGTCCATCCCATCACCTCGCATCCCTCTTCCCGTCCCGCTGCCCTGCATCACTGTCCACCCCCATCACCTCATGTCCCTCATCCCATCCCACAGCTACCTTGTCCAGCCCCACCACCCCAAAACCTACAAACTTGCCCCTTTATGAAGCATGGCCTCTTCCAGAAAGGCTCAGAAAGGCAGGCCAAGGTAAGGTGGGAAAGCACTCATCACAGGATGGTGGAAAACCCGTGCCAACAGCATCTGTGAATTTGGGGTGCCCTGAAGATCTAATTTTTTCCAAGTGTGGGTTTATGATGTCAGATGACACAAGGAAAGGGAACTCGGTGGACTAGATAGGTCTCCTCAGCTAGCATGCCACAAAAATACCACAGATTTGGCCACACCAAGGATGCTTCAGAAAATCTGGCCTCATGAAACTCCATGTGGAACTCTCTGCCAGTGCTCCCCCTACTTCACAGAACCAGAATCTTCCCCTACTTCACAGAAACCAGAATGGATGAGGCTGGAAGAGATCATATAGTCCAATCTCCCTCTTAAGCAGGGTCATCCTACAGCACACAGCACAGGATGGTGTCCAGACAGTTCCTGGATATCTTCAGTGAGGGAGACACTGCAACCTGGCAACCTCCCTGGCCAATCTGTTCCAGTGCTCAGTCACTCACACAGTAAAGAAATTATTCCTCATATTCAGGTGGCATTTCCTGTATCAGTTTCTGCCCACTGCCTCTTGTCCTAAACCCTCCACATCTTTAGAGAAACACCACCAGCAGCACCTGGCACAAAGGGAACAGGAAAATCATCTGACCTCTCACACCCTCCAGAGGAATCCAAAAGCACTGTCACTCACTTTTTATTTTCAATGACACAAAATGCATCTTCCTACAATGTCAGTGTATAAAATACAGACACACATGGCACGTGCACATGGTGCTGTCTAAAGCAATACCTATCTCAGGCTGAACTCCAGCTAGTATCCAGGGACAGCTGTAATCTGCACTAGTTTTAAGTTGGTTTGTGTGCCAAACTGTGTAATTTATCTACCTCCTTGATATTTCTGCAGTTTTGATCCTGCATGAACAGGTAAAGGGAAAATAATTAAATTGAGAACTTTCTCTAATGAATCTCCACAGCTTTTTTAGTAATTTACCATCATCATTTCCACTTACCACTCTGGAAAAGATCCGACCTCTACCTTTTACACTTTTGTTTTTTACACTCCAATCACGTTTACATGCATTACCAATCCACAGCAGCATTTCTGCCTTGTTCTCCAACAATTTTGTTACACCCAAGAAACAGGCATACTCTCTGCATTACCAAAGTCATTCCACCACTCCTTTTGACTGTGGGTCCTTCTGATCTCAGCCTTCTCTGTTTCATACCTCTCCAGCTTAGGTCTTCTGCCCTGATTAGGAGTCTATGTTCTGAATTTAAGTAGCACTGTATTACTGCTTGTACATGTGTTCATCTCTATCTATATATATATACACACACACAGATTCATGGATACACATATATCTATTACATGCATACATATGAATTAAATACATGTTTGTATATTAAATATATATGTGCATTCTTTTTCATTTTAACTGACGAGTGAAAGCAGTTCTTTTGAGGGCCAAAATAATTAAAAAATAAAGTTTCAAAAAATGTGTGGCCAAGATAATATGACTTTTGGGGAGCTGTTACTCAGGCAGCACATACCTAACAGGATTCAGCACAAACAATAAAATTAGCAATTTGTGCAATTCCTGATGGTTCTCTAAGGTAAGCCCTGATGAAATAATCTGTTTTGAGAAAAGGACCACAGCACTTACACAGACAGAAAATGTTCTAACTTGTCCTGCCATTTTCAATTTTTGAAACATTGTTTAAACTCTAGACAAGTTTGCAAATACACCTTGAGAACATCTTAAAAGCTCAAAACCCAGAAAATAAGAAAGAAGAAATGTAACTATTAATTAAGATTTAAAATAACCATAATCAAGTGTGGTAGTGTCTGACATGAATTTTGAATTTCTGAGGTTGTCAATAATGAGGCACAATGCCATGCATGCGAAACATTGACCTGCATCCCTTTCTGCTTCTGAAAATATTGCCAAACAGAGGGAATGTGGCAGATAAATTTTAGCAACAGCCTCAAAACACCACTACCACTATCTCCATTCTTCAGTCAGTGCCTAAGCTGCTATGTCACAGTATCTTGCAACACATATCCAAATTTCAGTTTTATTTGAACAACCTGCAAAAACCTAGTCTAAGAAAATGCTTTAAATGTAAATTTCTGCTCATCCTATGTAGATCCTAAACCACACCAACAACCTCAGTGCAAATATTAGCCACATTTAATAGCTGATCTGACCAACTCCAGGGACTGGAAACCTCCGTCCCTCTCAGCACAGTGGTTCCCACGAGTGTATGCTTAGTGGTTCTGTGATGGTCTACAAAATTACATTAAACAGCAGTTCATTAGAAGCCAGAGGGTAAAATCTGCTGCACTATGGACTAGGAAAATACCGAGTGTTGACTCTGGTCTGCAAAACTGCCATGCTAGAGAACCACTTTCTGTCTGGGTTGAAAGGCACATGGCCAAGGTTTTTTCCCATTTCTGCCCCGAGCATCAGACATGAACCTGTATGAGGGCATTTCTCAGCTGTTCTCACCTAAAACCCTGACTTGGGCCAAGCAGCCCCTTGGCAAGGGGCAGGTCTCTCACATCAGCAACACCATGTAGAAAGAGAGAGCTGAAAGGCAGACAGTTAAATAACTTTCTGTTGCTTGCTGGTCACAAAAACTTCACAAACTTTCCTTTACATATTAACATAGTACCCTCTTTGGAGATGAGGACTTAAAAAATCTTTGGTAAATTGATTTCCAGATTTAATTTTGCTCACAGGGGCTAAAAAGCTATTAAAACCTTCCCACTCTCATTTCTGTTCAGTCCACCTTCCAAATCTGCTTCAGCATATTCCTATCACATAAACTACCCACCAAATACCGAGACTAAAGAGACACTTGTCCTTTTCTGTTTTCCCCAAAACCTATGTCAAGCACCAGAGGAGTAGTTCAAAAATCTGCAGACCTGGAAAACAACCTGGTTTTTTTTAAAGACTGCTGTTAATATAAGTCAATAATGGCTACCCTTAACACTTTTCATCCATCAGTCAACATCTGTGGTAAAAAGCTTAAAGACTTTCAGTACAATGCACTGACACAAGACACTTTGCTTCTTGCAAATCTTTAAACAAGAGTTTTTAATCTTCAAATAATTTAAACCTCAAAAATGTTTCAAAAGCTCTTTCTAAGATCAGCTCCTTAAAATAATTTTTTCCTTCATTTGTTTATTTATCAATCAAACAAATTCTAAAGGCTGTTTTATTAATAGGATCAAGGTAGACCTCAGATCATGGTTCAGAGAATGGATTTCCAAAACCTATCTTATATAGAAATTATGAAATACAATGAAAATAAATATTACACAATTTTTCCTGGAGCTGACTTCCTAGAAACCCTGAAAGACAGTTCTAACCAGTCTTCCACAGTGGAGGGGGACAAAGAAACTTTTCAAAGGAAGGAGAAGAATTCTTTTTCTAACACCTGCAAATGCAAAAGTTGTGTGATGATCTGCCTCCCCTTAATCATTATCTTTTTCCTTCAATGCTAGTGTCCTTTTCCTATCCAAACTAATTTTATACAGTATTTTTTCATCAATGGAAGCCAATTTTTACTTGAATTGTCAATTCTTTATAATAAACTCTCAGCAGGACTAAACAATATAGGAACAGTGCTTTGCAACAAATTTTACTCTATAACTTTTAAGGCTACCAGGATTTTTTGGATGCTCAGGCAAGCTTACCCCTTGCTGCAGACTGCTTTCTCTTGAAGGGAAGAATTCTTAAATAGCCATTGTACAGCATTTTCCTATGTGAATTGCATGTCAACTTTCACATGTAATCAACTGAAATACTTAAAACTCCTCTCCACCCCCTGAGTAACTCATGTCTATTGTACTGCATTAACTGAGAGGAAAGAGCAAGAAAATCCTACATTGAGGCTCTGTACCTTTATTAAAATGAGAGGCTCACAAAGGCCTGAATTTTAAAAGGCAAAATTTGAATTTAATAAAAAATATTAATTTTAATGACAAATATGAAAATGAAAAAATTATCAATTTAAATGCAAAAAAAAAAAGAAAATTACAGTAATTTTGGTATTTGTCTGAAAGCTCTATTTGTCCCCTAAAAACAAACAGATCCAGTCACTTCAAAAGCTGTTGAGTACTCATTGCAAAGCTGTCAAACTTTGCAATAAGTTGATAGGGTTGATTCTGGCAACCCTAACTAAGATTTTCAGATTTATCAGAAATTAGGATAGATATTGCTGAACATACTCCTGAGCTGAAGCATTCTTTATCCTAGCAGAGTCAAAAGACTAAACAGATGCAATATTTTTATTTGCCTTTGCTGCAAATTATTGTAAAGGTCTAAAAAAAAAAAAAAAAAAAAAGAAAAAAACAATCCACCACTGAGAAATGTGTATTTGCAGTAAAAAAACCAGTGACATTTAGCCCCAAAAGTTAACCCTCCCTCAATCCCCAAGTTAACTTCTTCCTTCCCCCTTAGGTAATAATAAACTTCACAGTGATACAGCCTGATCTGTTTGCAGGGGTGACATAGCAGCCACTTGCTGGAGCAGCTCAGCACCATTTTTATCCCCATCTCCCACTGACACTGGAGTAATTGAAAACACTTGCACGAGGTGCTCAGCGACTTGCAAAATCCAATACCAACGTCAGCGAGCTTCAGCGCTGCTGGAATCCTGCCATGCAGTGAAATGAAACCACCAGGGTCACCCCAGCTCCTGAGTGGGAGCCAAGGTGAGTGGAGTGAGATGGGAGTGCTGCCACAAAAGGGCTCGATACTGAGGCTGTTCACATTCTTGTCAGCAGCAGCTCCAAACAGCCCATGGCAACCTGGCGGGACAAGAAGCTGCAAAGATGGATCAGAATGTGCAGACTGGGCAGGACAGAGAAGTTAGGAGGAGTTAAGGTCCTTAAGGACAAAGTCCCACGGTAACAGACATGGAGTGTTAAGTTAAAACTCAGCTACTACAAGGAAAGCTCAGTGTTAACAGATAAAATGACATTCTGATTCCAAAGAGCTAGCCCCTTATACCTATCCCTTAATTATCAGGATTTGTAAGGCATTGCCTAAAGCTCTTGTTAAAATCTACAGCATGTATGTGTGCACCCATGAGCTCAGTGAGAAAACTCTAGATCATGATCCCTCAACTCTCTCAGTACCTCCTCAGCTGGAGGGGAGCATCTCTGACCTGAAACTGCACAACTGAAGAACATTTTGGTAACACTGTGTGCCTCAGTGTACCAGACTGCCAAGGGAATGGCAGCTGCCTAAGAGCTGGCACAGCACGTGGGGCTGCACTGGGGCTGCACTCCCAGCACATCTCCAGACTGCTCCCCCAGACTCACAGGCTATTGCTGCAAATTCTTATGCACCAGAGTGTAATTTCAACAACACCAATGCCTTCCTCATTTAGAACTTGGGAGAGGACAGGTGATAAGGATTAAGAGAAAATGAAGTTTGAGTATTTTCAGCACAGCAAGGAAAGCCACACCACAGTCTCACGATTTAATGGCAGAAACATGAACATGGAAAGCATAAAATTTAAAGCTAACTCGGTGAGAAAAGAACCAAACCCCCTGAACACTAACCCTCCTGTCCCCCAACCCACACAGCTCATGTAAGAGTGGAGGAGGGAAGCTACTCACAGTAATATTGGCAGTGATGAGCAGGAAAGAGCTAATGGAAGAAACAGAACACTTCAATCAGCCATGACATCAGGCTATCAAAAACAATCTGGCTGTTATCACATTAGAAATCCATTCAAGTAAGCAAATAAAAAATAAAGATCAGAACAGAAAGCTCAAGACTCAGTTTACCAATGGATTAATGACTATCATGCTAATGATAGTTCCCAGCTAATGCTGGGAACACTCTAGAAAAACAAGCTATGCAAGCTAAAACATTATTATCCATAATAATTGGTTCACTACTGAGAATGCTGCCTCTCTGCCAAAATCTAGTGCTAAACCAGATAGACATGCTCTGTTCATTTTCTTTCCAAGAGTTAATGCAGTGGTTGACTTGTCTTCTTAAGCCTTTGGCTATCACAGCAAATTAGAAATTGGAAAATAACTCTTCATAATTTTTACCCATTAAAAAAAGGAGTCTTCTCCAGAGCACACAAACACCACAACAGCCGCAAAAGCTCTTAACTTTTCAAAGAGGAAATTAATGATCATTCACTGTGGATTATAAACATATATAAAGGCCCTAAAATTGAAATAAACAGAGGGATAACATTATCAAATGGATGGGAATTGGAAACATTCTGGCTTCAAATTAAAAAACCCAACACCTAGTTGACGATAAGGAAGATTTACCAAGTGAAATTAAGTATTTCATTTGGCTTCAAACCAATATTGGATGTTTTTCTAGAATAAACTCATTGCATCAAATCACAAGTCACAGAGTTCTCACTTGTGAGAGCTCTCACTCTATATTCACTTCTGCTGCAAAAGAGTACAATTCCTCTGCAGATGTGGGTGAGGGTACTTCCTTGCCTGTGTTATGCCTAGGTAACCATAATGATCCATTCTGCACTACCAAGAACTTTGTAAATGTTGATACAGATGCAATTTATCAGGGGCCTGATAAGTTCACAGCTTTTAATTGTGATTATCTCCCATCAGCCATTTGAGAGGGCTGATAGTCCACGAGATGAGCAGGAAAGAACATCTGCACATTTTGGAAGAACTGCCTTCTATTAGCTACTGAGATCAAATTAATCTTTCCAAGTCCCCACCAAGTCACCTCCATGCAATACACACAAACCTTCTCATTCACCTCTCCAGGCCACTGTACTTCACTCACTTAATCTTGCTGGCTTCCTCCACTGACACCTCCCTTGATTAGAGAGAAGGGAATTATTTGGCTAGTCCAAACTATCTCCTTGAGAAGCACCTCTCTCATCCACTGATTAAAGAAGGAGGCAGTTCAGCCTTCCCTTGTCAGCCTAATCCCTATTTTCTGTGAACACTTTCTCAGTATCAACTACCAGATTCTTATCAACAAGATACCACTGAGCAGACTAGCAATCTTTCACATCATGGTTCTCTACATTAGCAGTCCCCTCCATATCCCCTCCAATTTTTATTACAAAATTTTGAGTCAATCTGCCAGGGAAATTGTACAGCAGAGATAAGGTAGGATGGGGAAACCTGAAATTCACAAATAACTTTTCAGGTAAAGTATAGAGATGACAAGCAGCATGTGTCACCATTCCTGAGAATCTACAGAATTGGCCTCTGAAGGTACATGTTGCTGGAACACAGCTTATCCCATGAGACCACAAGTAAAAACTACTTTCCTGCTATCAGATACTCAGGGTAAAGTACTTCCATAACTGTACAATATGAGGCCACATGTCTGTGCTTCAGGCAAATTTCAGAGAGCTTCCCTTAGCACAGAAGACATACAGTAAGAATTTTCGTCCCAATTTGCTAAATTGGAAACCATAAAAGGTGTACAATATCAATGCACAGTTGTCCTCATATGGTGGTTCTTTGTTGTCATCAAAAGACTCTGCTGTCACTGTAAAAACTAAAATTAATAATAAATGCAATGGAGAAGTTTCTAGGTGCAAAACCTAGCCTTTTAAGAACCATGAAGAATAGTTGCTTCTGTGGTGGTTTTGTTCCACTTTTCTTTTTCTTTCAATTGAAAACCTGGGGATAATCAAGACAAACAGCTCAAAGTACCACAAGGTTTTAGCTCTCTATATTTCCTATTTATTTCCACTCCGAAATAAAGTGCTTTCAAATATTCTGCCTATTTCCCCATGTTGTTCTCAGTTTTGCAATTCTTAGTCAAGAATTAATTCCTTAGTCAAGGAAATGAACATCACTTAGAAACTAGTAACTACATGTGGGCATAAACAGCTGAATCAGAATGTACTTTTCCCACTCCTCTGTCATCATTGTCCAGGAACTGATGAAACAGCCCACAACTGGTTTCTCTGTTGGGATAATCATCACTTCTGGGTCTATAAGATATGATCTCACTGTATTCTTTAAAAAAAAAAATAAAAAAATATTTAAAACCAGGACATGCAGAACTTTGATGAGTGCAGGAGGGAAGACTAATTTGAAATTTGTTATAAAGGTCAAGCTGAATCTGGGAAATTCTGAGTCTCTTCCCACATACATCAGTGAAACAGGGGCACACCTATTACAGTGTGAGAGATGTCAGTGCAGAGAAAGAGGCAACTAATTTCATGTCCACTGGAGGAAACTTCTGCTGATATCTCAAAGAAAAAACTTGTTTCTATTTTATTTACTTGCAGGTGAGACCGCAATACAAGAATACATCCAAATCTCTCTTCTCAACTCATTGAATTGAAGTAGGGAATACTCTCTAACTGTGCTGCAGAAACACAGCAGGGGAAGGCAACACCAAGTTAAAATAAGCAATCCCAACCAAACTCAGGGATAACTTGCCCTTGGTTTTGTTAATTTTTTTCAGAAATAACTCATTCAGCTGAGTTTTTGGGTGTACCTGTTAACCTGACATATACACCGGTGCCTTTTTGTATTGTGTTTGTAAAACCTGACGCATTTTCCTTGTTTATTTATACAGTTCTGGTTTTCTTCTGGCTCCTCAGTAGAGCAGTTCTTATCTAGAAACCCACTGCCTGTAAAAGCAAAGGAGACAAAGTCTACACCAAAAACCCACTACCTTGAATGACAACAAACTTACTGCCCAAATAACAAGCTGTTTTGGGAAATTCCCTGGCCTTCAAGTCACGACTTGCATTGTACTAACAATGTAGCTGCAGCGCTTAGCATCATAATTTTACTGCAAAGTCATAACAGAATCTAAAAAGATTAGCTTGAGTTAGCTTTCCAATATTAATGGGATTATTTATATATTTAACAGTTGAACAGATTTTCTTCAGGTCTTTCCTAAATTTAAGGCTCTCTGTTTTCACTTATGGAACAGTCTTCTGCCAATATTTTTTGGTATAGTTGCAACTGCTAAACAATGAAGTGAAAATATAATTGCTAATGTAGCTTAAGACTGGAATAAACACATGATTAATAATATTTTATTTAGGAATAATCGTATTTTTCTTAACCTTTACAGAAATCTTGAATCATGGCATATTAATGAATTTTATTTGATTTCACAAGTTGCAGAAGATGTCTTCTATCAAACCAAAGTCCAAATTTACTGCTGATAATCCTTTGCAATTCGTGCTCTGATGAAAAATAAACCAATTCTAATGCAGGCTGCTCTAAGTACATTTTAGCTTGATCCACTACAACAGATTTTATTTGGCTGTCAAATTTTAAGCTTTTGCACTTTCAGGACTTGATTATTCTCATATGTTATAAATTGTATCTGGAGCTAGGCAATGATGTATCCATTTTGAGATCCCAAGTTCCTTCTCCACTTGTTCACGTGGTCCTCCACTTAGTCAAAAATATTGCGGAGTCCTCACCACTGCCTAAGTAATTGGGCTGGCAAAACCAAAATCCATTTAAGAAACCCCAAAACCATTCAGCCTTGAGGAGTCCCCAAGTGCTTTTAAGAAAAATAAGAAACAGCTTTACATGGGGAACACATAACTTGTCTTGTAAACTCTCCCACCCAGTGCACATAAGAAAACAGCACAGGAAAGGTAAGAACACAGTCTCAGCCTGTCTCTGTCCTCCCCATTTTCATCTCTCAAGAGCATCCTAAAACCATGTAACAAAACCTCAACCCTCAAATAATTCTAAACAGCTTCTGTGCAATTTCAGGTATAAATCTGAAAAAAATCATAACAAGCTACTTTTATGCACTATATTAGTTTTACTGCTTTTTTTATCCTTCAGTATCTTTATTATCGGCCACAGCCCTGTGATAACTGAAATTCTGCTTTGCAAATGAGACAAGGTGAATGCTTGCAAAAAGTCACTAAAGAGCTGGAAACAAGGTTTTCACTTTGCCAGTCCCAAAGAAAACTGCAAAATTACCTGCTCCTATAATCTGTAAGGCTGTATGCACTGTAAGGCTGTCTATCCATAATATTAAATTATGGCAATTTAAAAGTTTACTAATGCTTCCCATTGCATGGATCTGCTGTTTTTTTTATAATGGAACCAAAATGAATGATGTTTTTAATGCCACGTTCCAAACTCAGTCCCTGCAGATGCAGTGTCACTACCACAAGGCCATTCTTTTGAAAAATGTCAGGCTACAAGAAGTCTCCCCCAGGTGTGTGGGAAGGATCCAGAATCCAGTGGTTGTCCCACCAGTAACTTATGTGTTACCAGGAGTGGAAGACAGATGTCCATACTATGACCAAGCACCTCATACAGATGTGGAAATGCAGTATAATTAACACTAACCAAACTATGTGAATCTGCTAGCATAGCTTTGCTGCAATTCAGTAATTATATTTAGGTTAGTGACATTAAAAAACACAGAAAATGTGTTTTTGGGATTCCCAACACGATGTGTTTGGGATTCCAAATATGATGAAGTTAAGTCTGCTTGTGTGCATTTCAAAGCTAATGCTGAACTTTAACATGCTTATGGTTTCCAAAAAATCAGGTTAATTGTTGAGTATACTTTGGATCCAGCTAAGAGATAATATTTGAAGATAATACTTACTTTTCCTGGACATCATGTTTTTCAAACTAGTTCCATCTCATTAAAAACTAATGGAAGCCTCTGCTGTGCTGGTAGGCCTATAAAGATAATCCAAGTGTCTCTTATCTAGCTCCTACACACCCCTCACAGCCCTCTTTTAATAAAGGCTTGTACCCCAAGTGCAGTGGTCCTATATCTTAAAAGACTGCAGTAAAGGGATCTAGTAAAAGAAAAAAAGAGAGAGAGAGAGAAGAAAAAAGAGAGAGAGAGAGAGAGAGGAAAAAAAAGACCCAGCATTACATTATCAATAATAAGTGTGAGAAGTCAATGTCACAATTATTAATGAATAATTCTTGAAAAGTAATTATTGACATATAAATACTTTCAGTGTCACAACATATTATTTTAATGCAGCCTCTGACTCTCCTGCCATCCCTGTGGAGGTGATGGTTTTGCAATCCCCTTGCCTGGCCCAAGTCCTCGCAAGGCAAATTGTTCCACTTTTCATTCCACACCAACCTGCCTGTTCTCACCACTGTCTCTTCCCAGCAGAAGTGTTTGTGTGCTTGTGGGCAAGCTGGAACATGGACCTGGTCCAAGTGAAAGCTAACCCAACCAAAACCACGTCAGAACCACAAAGTCAGCAACAAACGAAACAGGCAGCCTGAACAGGGAGAGGCAATCATCCCTTTCTCCAGCAGCACCGAGTTATGCCAAATGAAAGTGATGACAACTTTAGACTGACTTGCCTCATCACAGACACTTTCCACACATTCCTCAAATTAATTTTTTTGCCTAAGTCTTTCCATTGCCTGTTCCCATTTACTAGTTCAGACATTGGGCTGGACGTACACCATGGGAGCAATTTCTGAGATACATTTGAGAAAAGGAAAGGACTTCAACTGTGCAAAAACCGAAAAGCTATTTGTCACCACGTCATTTCCCAATTGTGAGTCCACTACCCATCTAGCCTAAATTAAAAAGCTCTGTAAAGAACAGAGCTAATGAAGCTGGATTTCCTAAGGACATACAAACCACTTCCTTCAAATTCCTACTGCAATAAACACCAGCTCCTCCTGTGTCTTCTGTAATTCCACCCTCTCATCTTCATTTTCCTGTGACCCACTCCCCTCCACATTTAGACCCAGATCTTCTTTCATAGTGTTTATAGTTGTTTCAACCACAACTGTAACCTCAGACAAATGTCTAAATATTCCCTGTAACCCGCTGACTTTCAATAGCTACAAAGTTCTCTAAAAATGAGGCCCATGCAAAGGCATGTACAGTGGGGTCCTTCAAACCTCTAGTCACTTTGGAATCCTTATATGAACTCACTCGCGGTTGGTGCTGAACCCAGAATCCCACCGACCTCAGCCAGTACCCCTGGGAAAACCTTCTGGGCATAGGCTGGGGTTTGCACTCAGGCCAGACCTTGGCTGCATGTAGGGAAAAGTTTAAACCTGTGCAACTTTCAGCTGTGGAACTGGAGTGTGACCGTACCTAGGAGAAATTGTCAAGGCTCCCCCACCCATGAACTGTGATGGAAAAAAATCAAAAGTTTCCGCAGGACAAAAAAGTCCAGCTGGGATTTTTTTTTAAGAAGCTGGCCCTGCGTGGCCTTGAAGCCAAGCAGACATGTAGGATGACCAAGCATGCACTGTCCCTCTAGCAGGTCACACGTGTCACTCCTTAAAACCATGCAGTTTACAGGTGGTGGAATTTGGAGGCACCAGGGGACACAGAGAAGACTGTGGCTCAGCCACACTGCACCACACATCTACACACCATCATGGAGAACACTGTCCTTTTCTCTGCCTTTCAGGTGCTTCTAAAGTGATAAGAAATAACCAAATCCAATAAACAAGTTTAATGGTATATCATTATTCACATGCTGGTGTAGAATTCTTACACTGTGAGATAACAAAGCAATAACACCCCCCGCCCCCAATTTTCTACCAAATTGTTATTTAAAAAGACATTTCCATGGTTAAAAAAAAATTTAATACGTTACTATTACACTAATACTTATTATCTAACATGCAATTTCAAGGACATTTTTTTTAACAGAGCATTTAAGATGCTTTCTTGGGAAGTCTGGGTCTTTGATGTTAAATTTATGATCAGACATTGCTTGACAATTGTAATTAATATGCTAGGTGATTTTCTGACTTGCTGTTCTAAGAGACATTATTATTTGTAGTCTGTCAGTGTAACACATAAATTATGAGCTATGTTCACCTGTAATAGACTGAAATGAAACTTCAAAAATGACATTTATGAAGAAAAATGAAAAAGTCCTTTCCACCATGAGAATGGATATATCACACAGTCTGAAGTAGACTCAGAACAGAAAAAAGTTTAAGTTATGTATTTTGAAATACCTGCCTGCCAAAAATAATTACATGCTTAAAAATAGATTACTCTTTAGTTGCAAGGTCTCATAAACTGGGCAATGTCATGCACAATCAAGGAGGAGTTTTACACACACTGTAATTTTTTTTGCCTGCTGAACAGTAGCACACAGTCATTTTTCAAGATAGTGATGCATATTAGTACATCAAGAAAGACCTCCTAAAGGAATGAAAAAAATTACCTCCCTGAAACAGAGCATGAACTATTTGTAAGAAAATCCCCATGCACATAAGAGGTTTCATCTTCTTCTAAAAAAATTAAAAATAATAAACCTAGTCTTGTCCTTTCATTAGAAAGCTATACTGGAGTTTAAGTTTTAGATCCTGTATAATATGAAGTTTCAAACCAGAATGAATCAAGACGACACCAGAAGCTATTTAAACCAGACACTTGCCAACCTTGCACCTTGATCATCTAGATAGGAAAAGCATTGTGTGGAAGAACATGCCCAAACTTTTACTAGGTATTAATCTACAAGTCGAAAACAGCCAAACATTCTTCAAAGCTGTTGATCATTATGTCTACAAAAAAAAAAGGTGTGCACATGCTAGGCAAGTGCATTCAGAAATCCCAAACCTTCAAGGGCTTTTACTCAATAAAGCAAGTAAATGGAGAATAGGCAATGTGTACTTAGACAGGTAGTAAACAAAGAACATACATTAAATTTTACTTTTTTAAACAAAAAGCCATCAAAAAACCCCAACCAAACCAACCAAAAAAAAAACAAAACCCAACCAAACAAACCACAAAACAAAAAACCACCAAAAAACCACCAAAAAAACCCCCACAACAAAAAAAGCCCCCACAAAAAACCCCCAAAAACCCCCCACCAAAAAAAAAAAAACCACAACCAAAAACACAAAGAAAAAATCAATCAATCAAACAAACAAACAAAAACCCCCAAAAACCCACAACCAAAAATCCCAGAAAAAAAACCCCAAATGAAATGCCTGAAGTAAATGCCATGAGTCTATATTACTGGAAATTTCTAGGTATGCCAAGTATCCCCATATTCAACTAGTTTGAAGTGAAAATCCAGAGGAAAAAATTGCAGCTCTGAGGTTCCTCTGCAGAGCACTCCTGCTAGTGGAGGGAAATGCTCTGGAGTCTGGGTGTCCCCAGCCCAAACACACCCTGCAAGGGTCGAGGAGAGAAACAGCACCAGCTCTGATAACCATGTACTAGCAGGCCATGAGGAAAGGCATCCCTTAAACAAACAGTGAATCCTGGTTTTTCCCCCCCAAGTGTGGGGTCATCCACAGGTGAGCTGTGTGGATCAGCAGGAATTTTGCTCGGGCTGAAGGGATGTACGCAATCACTATGTGTAACTTTAAGTGTAATGTAATAGTGTGGTGGTTTAAATTTCTGAGAAAAAAAAAATCATGGATTGGAAAAAACACCATGGTTTTAGGCAGACCTAGGCAATTCAGAACTCCTTCAACTTAAATAAGTACTCAAACTGTGACAACTTAAAAAAGCCTAAACCAAAAACTTAAACTGAAAAGACCAAAGTGAAAACTAAACCAAATTTTGTTCTTCCCATATTTCAGCCTGAAATAAGTGAAAACACCCAAGTGTAGTTAAAGTTTTGTGCCAATTTTTTTTGGTTTGCTCCCATGAGAAAACCTAACTTTAGTCCTTCCAAGTTTAAAACTAATCAGAACATTTTGACAATTTTAGTTTGGAAAATATGAAGCATACACAGTTCCAGGGGATAACCTTGTAGGGCTTTTTTTTTTTTTGTTTTGTTTACATTATGCAACCAACTTTGCCTCGTACATTTATATCCGAGTTTGGAGCAAGGGAGTCTGTGTCTGTCACTGCTATCCCTCCCTGTCTATACATTACTCTTTCCTTGTCCTCACATGCAACCCAACAGGGCATAGGTACAAAACAAAAATATCTCTCTAGAAGGAAGTTCTAGGCAAACTGCAGACTGAACCCACAGCATCTCTCCTCTTAATTCTTGTGCTGTTTTTTTTTCGAGCCCACAATCTTAAGGTTGAATTATTTGCCCAGGTTGTGGAGACTAAAATAGGAGCGATAAAACCCCTGAAGTCACAGATGCCAAAAGAATTACTGTAAATACCAGGGCAATAAAAGTTTAACCAAGCAGTCTCAGATTAACAAATACGTCTGCAGCTTTACTACTACTGATAGCATTATTGGTACTGTAACTATATAATTATTTTTTCCTGGTTTTAAAAGGTTTAGTCTTTGAATTAACACAGCCAATGCATTCAGCCTACAAAAACATGTCTGTCCAGATTGAGGATATTTTTTTTGCACACTTGTGGACAAGATGTTGGCTTCATTTTACAACCAACATCTTGTCCACATCAGGGGAGCGTTCTCACACAGACATGCATACCATGTGGGCTACCTGCTGAGTTTTGGCAAGCTTGGTAGGCTGCAGAGCATAAAGGGTAGGCAGTTGTAGTGGAAAAAACCTTCATGGGAATTTTTTTTTTTATGTTGTGAAAAAAGAAATAGGAAAAAAAAGCAAACTGTTTCCCAATGAACCACACTGTGAGCTGGCATAAGGAAGATAAGGGCAGGAAATTAGATGTAAAACTAGTGCATAGGTCCTTTAACAGAGAAGGCACTCTGCAAGTTGCCAATGTGACATACACATTTCTTTTCTAAAATTCAGACACTTTTTTTCTTTTTAATTAGCCATATGGAAAGTTGAAAGACTTGTGAACTTCCAGCATCAATCCCACATGTTGAACTTAATTTTGGAGAGGTTTTACTCGATCTTGTGTCTTTAATTTATTTTTGCACTCACATTTATACACCGTTAGACAAAATAACACACGTAGAGCAAGATCTGCCTTATGCTATGAGCATAGTTCAGTATTACTTAGTTCTTATATAAAGGTGCTAAAGTGTTTCCAATTAGGAAATGAAGTGCACCTGACAAGCGGTTATGTTTTAGTGTTCCACCTTGGTAAATTTTACAAATTTTGGTGTAGTCAGCTATTCTTAGTTTCCTGGTAGGATCTCGAAAGCAAAGCAGAATAAAAACGATTGAAGCACTAAAAACAGCCACTGCCAAAAGAAAAAATGCAACAGCACCACCTAAGGCCCATCTAAGACAGTGCAAAAAGTCATAGAGGTTTTACAGAACGCTTTTTCATATTTGTACAGCTGTAACATGCATTATAAAATTGTAGCATGGCATTTCTTCATGCCTCAAGTGTTGGCTAACCAATTCCTTATACCTATTTATTCACATTTGGATTTCCACGCAGTTCACAGTACTGTGTGAATCAAAGGTTCAATTGTTAAATACATTTATACTCCTTGTTTTTCCACTCTGAAATTAAGTGGCATTGTATTTCAAACACATCACAGGGAAGAAAATTCCTCAACCATTTTAAACTATTGCGACAAATCATCTAGTCTAGTTGCCACTGGCAGAGTTTTGGCTCACCCAAGTGCCCCCTGGTGCAGAATTTTTATTTTCTCCAGTAACTGAAGCATCAAGGTGACCACAGCTTCAAGTGAAGAACTTTCTTCCAGTTTCCAGCCACAGAAGATACATGAACAAATTTATAAACATTTGTTTTTCTAGCTATGTGATTCTTTACTTTGGATAGTTCCCTTCTCTGCATGTTTACTCTTCATAGAACATTTATAAAAGCTAAGCTGTTCTCTCCTAGCCTTGACTAGCCTCTAAAGGAGAGCTAACCTTCTTGGACATGACTTTTTTCCCTTTACTATACACCCTTTGCTGCCCTACACCCCATCCCAAACAAGTCACAGTGCTCACTGCAACAGCCCTGGTCTCACCTGCACTGGAAGTAGCTCTTCCAAGACAATCCCATTTGGCCTTTTTTGACTTACCCCTTTACATCAGTTGCTATGCTGTGGGATGACTGAACAGTGTCCAATAATATGATTAAAGTCCATTCCTAGTGAGGAATACAAGCATGCTCGAGTTGCTTTTTATTTTGCTCTCCTTTTCTTTTATAAGGAATTAATTCCTCATAACCTATGGTACTATATAAGTTAAAGACTTAGTCAATTAATCAGTGTGACTGCTACAGAAGACAGACAAATGTTATCTCTTCATCTGACCTGTTTCTTCCCTTCTTTTTAAATTAACACATTACCAAACTAAGCGACCTTTTTTGCAAACATGGATGTAAATGATTTAACCATTTTCAGAGAGTTCTGCTAATGTAAGAGCTGTATTATTAACAGACAATGATGATGAAAAGGGAGGCTGGTGCTACATTTGCTGCCAGTATTTGTACAGAAAGAAAAGATTATGTGTGGTGTCACTCAGCTTGTCAGCTGTGGAACCTGATGTGGTCAGAAACAGCACTTACAGAGGAGATGGCTGGATGCAGAAAGCAAAGTCACTGAGGGCATCCCTCCACACCTCTGCTGAGGTAGGTGCACGTAACGCACCACCACGGGAGTTGCAGGCCACTCATCCCACACCACAGGTCTAGGAGCTGTCACAGGGGGAGAAAGGGTGCCTTAGCAAGATGCCCAGGACACAGGTGTTTAGATCATGCAAGTTTGATCTATTTCTTCATTGCCCAGGCACTCAACAACCCTCTCTGCCTGCCCTCCTTTATCCTTACCTGACAGATCCGAACCTAGGAAACAGCAGCCCAGAGGTTTTGCAGGGTTCAGAGCTGCCAGGCTTCCAGGGAGTGGCCTCCCTTCTTTTTCCTATTTTATTCCAGGCACAACTCCAGCTACTGTCCCTTGTAGTTGGACTGTGAAAGGAGCTATTTGAAAGCAAATTCCTAAATAATGCCCTCTGAGCAGATGCGATTCCCAACCTGCCTGCAAACACAGCTCTTCCACTGTGCAGAATTTAGGCTCACACCTCCCCAGGGTTTGTTTACGTTATCAACACAGAATTAATAATACATTAACAATGTTATTTGGACAAATCTGCCCCAGACTTGGGCAGGGTAGTCTGCTGGGTCCATGAAATCTGTATCTTATGTTAGTAGTCCTCAGCACTCGTTGCAGTTGGACAAGGTAACAAACTACTTACATGCTGCAGCCAACCCAGTGCTCTACTCTCCCAGCTGGCCTTCAATTTGAGCTTTAATATCCTGTGGCCCCAAAATTACAGTCTCTCACACAGTGTGTTGCTCCCCCCAGCAAGGCTGAATGCTATAGTTATACACACTTCTGCCCCCTGCTACTTAAGTGAGGTAGCAGGACAATTCATTACCTAGAAAATTAATTATTATAATGATAATAATAATAGTAATAATAATAATAATAATAATAATAATAATAATGACATTCATAGAAGTAACACAAAAAGGTTCCATTTTTCATTGGTTACAATCAGGTATTTCAAAATGTTAAAGACTGAAGCTTTCATTAGGTATCCCATGAAAAACAGTGTCATAGAAATTTCAAGCGCCTGATATGAGAGACTTGCTTAAAAAAAAAAGAGATTCGAGTGCTTTGTTCCCCACAAACAAGATGCTTCATTATTGATAAACCTACCAAAATTAGTAATTTTCATTACTTCAACAGGAAACATTTTCTAACTCTGCCTCAGAGTCAATATTGAGGAATTTTGCAATTTATGAGCTTATGACACAGGCAGAAAATCTCTTCAAAAAACACAGTCATGCATAGCTGTTTAGAAAACAATCTATACTCAAAGGTTACTAAAGACCTTTAGTTATTGAAAATTATCTACTTATTTTCTGAAAATGAAGTAATACTTCAAAAGAAATTTTTTTTACAGTTACAAATTTTATAAAATTATATATATATATATTCCTAAGATTTTGTAACATATTACTTTACTTTTTAAAGTATCTTCCATACACACTTCTTTCTCTCAATTGAACAAGTTTCACAGTAATTGCTCTCCTTAGGCAGATGTACTAGAGTCCTATCATTATAAAAAAGGACCACAAACTATTTCCAGAACCAAAATAATGAGTTAACCACAAATGCTGCCAAGAGAAAAGTGGAAACATCACCCACTCTACAGGAAATATTCAATGACAGAAAGCAAATCAAAAAAGAACTCCAAAATGCAAGGCTGCTAATATCTCAAGAGCTCTCATTCTTTTTCAGCTGAGACGTCACAGTATTCAGTTGTAGACATTTCAGTAATAACTAAATACTTATTTAAAGTTCTTACAGGGATAAACAGTAAACTATGGTCTTGTTTACTGAGAAAAGGAGCAGAAAAGGACAGCAACATAACAAACACACCACCTAAAAATGGCTGCTGAAGGTGCTAAAAAGATATGGAATGCCTCACTTAGAAACTGTATTCAAAAGGTAGCTACTGCATTTCAGCATCTCTTGAAATTTCTTTTCTAAGACAACATACATCTATTAATTATCTTTGCAGTAGCTTTTGTTCCCCGAAGAAACATATGCATGTGCATAACATGTGCATAAAATGCTATGTTCTAATTTGGTTTTGTATCCTTCAAAAACTATAGGTGAATAGGGAAGTGCTGGATCCTTAACATACTAGTTTGTAAATGGATTTCAAAATCCGTTTTCCAAGTTGCATATTTTAATATATAAGCTTATTTAATTAAATGAAAGTGCCATAAACTGTCCATGTGTGAACCAAAAACAAGAGCTGTGTTAAATTAAAAATGCAGCATCTTACTAATCCTAACAAATTAGGACTGCCTTCAGAATAGAGTATTTCTTGCTTTAATATGTCAAATTATCATGGTGGTGATATGAATGGAACAGTCATGCTAAATCAGCTTTTCAAAATTAATATATCTTTGCAATCAATTTGCAATTTAAAAAGACCCTAAGTACAGACACTCCTGCACAGCATTATCTCCTTTCATAAAAAAGCTCATTTTAGAGATATGATCTTTTTGCCAATATTACATGAAATTAGCATACGAAGTATTGGAAGAAAATGTTTCTTAAGTACAGCTTGGCCTATAATTTTTTTTTTTTTGTAAGGCTGCACTTAATCTTTATTCTTCCATAATCAGTATTTATTGTGTGACCCTGACAGCTTGCTACTGCTGTGATAAATTATCTGACTCAAGTCAGATTAAAAATGCAACCCTGAATTCTAATTATCTTGGCAGATCCGCTTAGTAATGGCGTTTCTTGTCAATTCTGGAATCACAGCATGGGTGTCAATTGCAACAAATGCCCCGGCCCCTCTCTGAAGCAGGCTCCCCTGAACGCTTTCGTATCTGCCATATGTAAATCTCAGATGCTCTGTACCCTTGGTGACCTTTTATTAGCAAACTGACAAAATGATAAAGCTAGTCATGGCAAAACTCCCACTACTGCACAATTATCTGCTACAGTTCCAGTCCGTGGGAGATCAACAAGACATTGTTAATTGTGATGCATTTCATTGACTTCCCCTGCTAACAGACCCTACAGGTCACCCAAACCAATAGGGTTAGGCTTTTATTTCACATCAGAAGGGGATGGAAATATAATTTTGACCCACAGGAGAGTTTCCATCCTTTGTTTTTCCTTTTCAGTAAGACGCCTATCATTTGTTTTTAAAAAGACTCATGAAATTATTTATAGGTATTTATAACACAGAGACACACGTGTGCATATATTATATATATGTATGTATTTTTAAAAAAAGTTTTAGAAAAGAATGATCTGCTTCAAGAACTTACAAAACTGAGATACACCCCGCAAAGGAGCATCAGTCTGATTGAAACTACAGAGAACTCCCTCCCATTGCCTCGCCGTGCTGCAAACCTTCAGCAGAACTTTAACCCTTCAGGTAACGACTGGATTCACGCTCCAGGACATCCAGCTTTGGCAACTTACTGAGGCACTCAGAAAGAACATAGATAGATTCCAATATCATGAAAAACAAATAACCTTTTCATCCACCAAAAATTATCCAATGGAGTTAGGATTCCACAAAACACCATGGAGAAGAGAAAAACGAGAGGAAAAAAAATACTCAGTCCAATCAATTCCCATTATGCACTTCCTAGTCTAAACTGAATAAAATTCATGTCTTCTTGAAGAAAGGAAAAAAACTGATTAATTCTTTGAACTGATTTCAAAGTGAATGATAAAAAGGTAAACTATGATATCCCTTCTTATCCTAAACAGAAGCAAGTGAGAAAAAAAGCTTACAGGGCAGACAAGAAACCTATTAAACACAAGGGAAAAAAAAAAAAAAAGACCAAAAACGTGGACAGTGAATACTTCAATCAAGATGTGGAATTAATTAGAGACCCTCACACAGGAAAAGTCCTTTGCTACATTTTTGTCTGCAGCCATATTTGGAACAGTCACTGTATCCAAGGTAATTCTCATCTCTGCAACCATGTTCTCTGCCTGGGTTCTTCTTTCCTTGGCTAATTTTGAGTTCACAAACGACTTATGCCACCAGAAACTCTAGTATTGAACACCATAATGGACTGACAACCAACATTGACACTCATGAAGCAAACCTAAAATACCACCCAGTCCTGCACATTATTTCAGAGTTAAGTTCCTTGCTTGGTTAAATTATTCCAAATGCTGTGAAACAAGTACATCTTACTATATATGAAAAACTTGTGAAGATTGTATCAGTTTATAAATCAAGAAGATGGAACAAATTCAAATGTCTATATCAAGTTGCATCACATTCTTCCAATGATATATCCTCTGAAACAGTCCCACAGCAGAGAGGATATTTGGTTCAGACGCGACGTCTCTCTGAAGTGAAGCAAGAAGTATGCAATTCCAGCTGCAACTGGGATGAAATAACTCAAAAAATATTGGAAAAGAAGTACGAGAAGCTTTGAAAGAATGCATTTCAGCATGGCATTATTCTTTCTTAAGTGGGTTCAGTGTAACAATCTGATCTTTGTGCCAACAGTCTGCCGAATTAGTACAGTAAATACTGCAATCAAGTTACTCACAAGCTGCACATGGCCTGATTTTCTTTCAGTCTGCACTTTAACCCTTAGTCATCTTCCTTTAAGAGTACTCATTGTTTCCTCACAAAGAAAATGTTCTTGATCGCTCTTTAATGGTTGTCTAATTGCTTCCTTTGCTGAACTACAAGCTCATTTCTGCAGCTTTAGAGGCTGAATACCACCTGGGAGATTCACACCCTTTTGCCTTCTGACTTTAACCCAGAATAACTCTTTGTTCTTTGGAAGCTCATCTAGTTACTGTGGTAATATTACAAAACTTCCATTTGCTCCATAGCTGATCCAAGAATATTAGATACTAAAAACCATTCAGTATGAAAGAAAAATCAAAATCATATAACTAGTCATTGAAATTATATGGATCTGGAAGTTTGGCACCACAGATCTGACTAAACATACTATCCTGTTCCCATTTCTCTTGTACTTACACACATTTCAAAGAAATAATGAAAATGCTTTTGATTTACATCCACACATAGTGAAGAGAAAAATTTGTGCAGCAAACTAGTTGCATCAATTAAAATATTTCTACTGTCAGGCCCCACTCAAATAAGGTTTCAATTTGTATTCCCTTAAATATGAGATTACTGAAACCATGTTTGGCATCAAGAAGTGCAGATCTGTCCAGAAAATACCATGCTGTTCCCCTGGCTGCTTGATTTATTTTTCATAAACAATATGCTGTATACATCCAACATGGTTTGTATTCCACAAAATGCATCTCAGGCAACAAAATCTACAGCGTCGGCGCTGCAGGATGAGTTCTTCATTTAGACTTCAGCCCCATTAGCACAGCTCCACTGGCTCTCCTACACAGCATCTGTGCTCTTACACAAGAAGCAGAGAAGGGAGGGGGATTCCTCAGCTGCAGAAGTGAAAGCCAAAAGAGCCAGAACTGAAAGAAGGCAGTCCTTTCTGGTTTACTGCTTCCTTTCCCCTCAGTAGCACAGCGCATATATAAAAGTTTGCCTTTGACCCAACTCCTCCCATGCTGCTGTAAGACCACACACCCTCGCCTGAAGCTTGTGGATAGAATCCCACTTCTGCCAAGGGATGGGGTGGCTACATACCAAAGTGAAAAAAAAAGTTTTACAGCAAAAGGCTGCATTTGTTAAGCTCACATGCCTGGGAGAACATATGGCTCTTAATCCTTCATGTTTTTTTAAACTATTAGTGATATAGTTATTAAAATACTTAGTGGTCGCATCTGTAATTGAGATGAATTCCACTGAAGGCATAAACTGACCCGGTTATGTGAGCTGCTCTTACAGCCAACTCTCAGAGGCACTCCCCAAAGAACACTGCTCGTGCAAACTTGCGCTGATCAGCAACCCAATATTTGGTGACTGATACTCCAATTTCTGGTGTTTAACAGTCAGACACACATGACAGACAACTTGGCATCTACACCTGTCTGCAGCTCCTTTTTCTCACTTTGTTTTTATTTTTTTTGTTATTAAATACAGCACTGCTACTACAGATCATTGCGGCGGCTGAGGGCTTAGGAAATGCTACGTCCTAGAAAAGAACTGGTAATGGGAAGAAAGCATCTTAGCCATCAGAACAAGCAACAGGTTAATCACACAGCAACAGGTTAATCACACAGCCTGTGCTGTATTTAGTACGATGGCAGGCAGCAGGTTGAGTGAATCCATGAAACCCATCTACACAGCACTCGTCAGGACTGATCTGGAGGAGTATGTCCCCTTCTGCAATCCCAGCAAAGAGGCAAAGCCACAGATGGGCAGCAGGGGAACACGGCTGAGGCTGCTCCATGCAAGATGGGAAGAAGCTGAGCAAGCTGCCTGATTTTTTCTAGCTAGAAGGTTAAACCAGGCTCTTCTCAGAGATGTGTACACATCAAAAAGGGCAAAAGTCAACGGATAGAAGTTTTTTAGCACAGAAAAATCTCAGTTTTATACAGACAAAAAAGATTTCACAAGAGCACCTTGGCACTGGAAAAGGCTGCCTAAAGAGACAAGATCCTTAATCAGCCTAATCTAACTTTGAGGTTAACCCTACTTAGGGCCAGGGGCTGAATGACAAAACCTCTTAGGATCCTTTCCAACCTAAATTATGCAGTGTCTGCAAAAAGGTAGATATCCATCCTTCCCTAGAGGAAAAAGACTTTGTCTTTGCATCTACATCCCAATAACATTTATTTATTCAATACTGGATCTCATCTTAAAACCAACATATTAGAACTCAAGTGCCTAAGATACAGATCGATGATTAAAGAATAGTCCCAGGAAAAAACACTTGAAAACTTCCACTGTATTCTTCAATGTGTCAAGAGCCCCAGCTTCCTGCTAATGTTTGTGCAATAGGATTATCCAGGCTCTAGCAATTACTCTATCAAAACAGAGCTCCTCTTTGATGTTAAGTACTTTAAGATCCCCATATGGAAGGCAAAAAAAGCACAGCCCACTCTGCTAATGTAAAATGCTACCTAGTGAGAGACTAGTGCACATTAATTTCTTAGCACTGTACTCCTCCTCTGCGGTTTCATTATGTGACATTTTCATTTATTCCAATATAAAGCTAGTTTCAGAATATTCGGAGTTGTAACACACAGACACATTAATCACCAGCCTAATACATGTCCTGTGTAGTAGCTTTATTATCTTTTCAAAGCAGAGCTGTAAAAACAAAAAAACTGTGATCTTTTATGCTATCCTTTAATAAAGTTATTTTAAAATGCTATAAAAATTGTTTCAGTTTTTTTTTTTTTTCCAAGCTACAGCTTAATGCAACTAACTCTTGTACATCCAAAACAGTAAAGTCTGAATAAGTAGTTTTAAAAGTCCCTGTGGACTTGTAATCTAGCAAGAGCGAAGAACTCTAACCACTAGAGACAGAAATGGGAAGGAATCCTGAGTCTCAAGTTACAGAATATGCCTGCTCTTTTGTCATTCTGACCGGGCACCGCCTTGCAAAGTACTCTCACTTCTGTGATAAATTTTAAATGTCTATTCCTGTATGCCAACAGTTACATATTTAGAGCAAGGGTGGGCTGCATTTTTTTCCCCCTTCTTCTTCAGGCTCAGTATCAGCCTACTTCCTTAAATTAGTGAGTATTTTGAATGAGATTGCGTCAATGTAACACAGCCTTAGCAGACCTGCATCTTCTTTCATGCAAGGCATGAAATGGACCAAGCAACTTGTCCTCTGCCAAGACAAACAGCAGCATCTTGAATGCCACAGCACCCTGCCCTTCATGGAGGGAATGTGCTTCCAACAACACAGGCTGACACCATTCCCTTCACTCCCTGCTCATCCTTCTGCAGATGAATGAGGACAAATCCACACACTTCTGGCTTTCAAAAATACCACTTTCCAAAGATAGACCTAAAACTTCAATTCAGATCGGAATGAAGCCAAAGTGTTATAAAAATATGTGTCTGTAATAAGAACCAATTGACAGCAGGCTTCAACATTGTCTGGTCATTATATGCCACTGTCTCCTCTGTGGTCTCCTCCAGTGGTGGCAATGCACAGTAACTGAAGAGAAAATAGTATCTTTCAGCTATGTGCAACTTTTACACCTACACCTCAGGCAAGCAAACACCTCTGGGCAGAAATCTGCAAGAACAATGCAATTCCCCTGGTGGGAAACACAGTTGTGATAATTGCAAGCACTGAAGTCAGGCTTGAAAAAAAAAGTGTCCCTAAATAAATAAAGATTATTCATTGGCATAAACCCAGCACTGTTGCAACAGATTTTTACCAATCCAGCAGAAAAAGCACTCCTCAGCTCTGCATGAAACAGCCACCCACCCACTCCACGTGTTGCAGGGTAGGGTTCTGGCCAGCACTCTGGTGGGCTTTGTGTGGCTATTAACCCAAAGCAGGTCATGCTTCTGCCATTTTCTGAATGTTCTCAATATTTCTCAGCTTTTTTACCCCAGTGAAAACTATAATTAGTATGGTGAATCACAGAATAAAACTTGCACCTCATCAAGTATAATTTTAAGGCGATGGATCTCTCTCTCAATATCCCTAGGCTCAAGAAGTTCCTTAAGAAGATTCTTCTTCCTTAAGAAGATTCAATAGGACACTACAGGCTTTTGTAGTAAGTTTGGGTTTGGGCACAACCAGGGTCTTCATAAAAAAACTGACAGAGGTGAAAAACATTTTTACTCTTTCTCAGGGAAGACAAGGACACACATTACTCTGAAGCAGTACAAGGCTCTTGGCCTGAATCAACCACTTGGAAGTATTTTGAGACAGATGTGATCAGCACCCCAACCACAGCCTATGACCAAAGCTGTCTCAATGGTGGCCAAGTGGAGATGATGGCTGACTTCTTATAGTACTGCACTGCAAAAAGCAAGTGTTCCTCTGAAATCACCAAGGAGCCAAGGCTGTTCCATTCCCATCACCAAAGCTGTTAGGCATTCTCTGAAAAAGAGCAGTTTCATGTTCATTCATGAGGTAGATCCCCCTATCCCCCTTCACTCAACTTCCCTCTTTGTTGTTTTTTTTATTTCTTAACTTTTTTATTTTATTTTATTTTATTTTTTTTTAAGATCAGAGCTACTCTGGACTTTTGTAAATGAAAACCATTTATCAAAACAAGGACAAAATTTAAGTCATACTTTATTGAACCCTTTAATTGGTGGGAAAAAAAAGATGAATTTGTTCACTTTTATTTTTACATCTGGTAAAAAGTATGGAATTCAGGTATTCTGTGCCAAGTTTTGACGAGAAATGATTTTTTCACATCCAAGTAATAGATGACTAGGGAAATTGAGTGGCTTAAAATGCAAATGTGGGGATATTAATTATTGTTGTTATTGGGACATTTACAAGAATAGTGTGGCACTATTTTAGAACCAGTAATGTCTAATCTTTTAAAACTACTGTAACAAAAATAGAACTAAAATAAAATCAAGCATTAAAATGTGAATTCCCATAATGTTTTAGTTTGTTTTGTCTGAAAATTTATTTGAAGTCTGGAAATGCCTGCTGCACATATTCAGTATTTTATAACTTAATTTGTTCAACAAGAATGGCAGTATTTTAACAAGGTGAAACAATTTCACGATTAAAGCACTGCCTACTTCATCAGCAGTAAAGAGCTCATGGAAAAATATCTAATCTTTATAAGGCAGAGACTCATAATTTAACTGCCGAGAACAAATGAAGAGTCTAATTCTTATTTTGCTGCTTTAGTGGTAGCATGTGGTGATAGCAAAGTATTAGCATAAGCCAGAACTTGCTCCCACTTTTCTTTCCAGGCATGTAACAAATATCTGATGGCTATGCAAATTTTACCCAAAGCAAAGTTGTCCCAGCTGGCAAGCCATACATTAAAAGGTAAATTACACAAAGCTGAGGCCATCTGGACTAAAAAATTCTCCTGTCAATAGTATTTTAGGCTCGCCAATTCCACACAATGAAGGACAATAAACTACATATGTATTTGAGGTGTGAGCTTTTCACCAAGCACTATTTAAAAAACTCCAGAAGTTAAAAGATAAGAATGGTCTACAAACTAATTTTGATATTATCTTGGAATGTAATTTTTAAAGCTTGTATAGCTCAATTTTAGTTGTTTTATATACATACCATGCATTTAAGTTCATAAATGCCTATTTTCTGACAAATGGCAAGTCCAGGAGGCCAACAGATTCAACCTATTACATAAATACCAAGCAAAAAGAATTTGGAATTTGAAAGAAGTCTACCAGCATCTATGCTTTCACAAAGCTGTCAGCACTGCATGTAAACTTTTACTAGAAAGCAGCCCTTGACAGAGCACCTTGGTAGTCTGGTTTCTTGTTTGGTTAAACCAGAATTTTAAAGCAGAATACATGTAAGAAAATGAACAGTTGAAGGCAGAAAAACTAACCATACCTTTCTAAACTACAGCAGAGTCATCACTTATGTTAGTGAAAATTTCTGCATTTAATTCACATTAAATTGCCTGTCTTGTCCAGTCTTGAAAAACTAATTTCTATGTTATATATTATGGAATTTAAAGTAACATCTGTGTCTTTGAAATTAAATTAACATAGTTCTATTTGATTAGCTTATTAACTGTAATTCTCAATATGCTGTAGGAACAGACACCAACTAGAGAGATGCAGCTGACACCACCACCTGTCTGATATAAAGTACTTTTTATCATAGACATGGAGGGATCTGTCAGCAGCCAGCAAAAGCATCAGACAGACTAGGAAATGACACAGGGGCAGAAAAATGACTCGCCTCAGAACGCAAAGCAGATAATTGATGGGATGGGGAACAGAACCTGTGCCTTTTGGCTCACAGCTTCATACCTTTGCTAATGGCTTTCCCAAAAATCAAATGATGTAAGGAAAGAGCAGTTTGTAACTTGCACTACGTTTAACAGAGACAGTATTTGAAGAAAAATACGTTTAAGTATTTTACATGCTACTGGAAATAGTTATTATTCATTCTCTAATTTCCACAGAAAACATTTCCCATTTCATCCCCATATAGGATAAGATCTGAAAGTGCATGTTCACACTTAGTCTCAAGGTTATAATGCATGAACAGAGGTAAAGAATGAATATGTCCTCCTTGTAGACTCCACTCTCACTTTTTTTTCCTACCTGGTGAGATCCTATGCTCCTCTTCATAGCAATGAATCCTTGATATCCTGTCACCACCTTTTAACCTACATGACAACTCTTAAATCACAAAGCTTCTCACCACATCAAATATAAGTCATTAGCTCTGTCACTATTGTTTTAGTGCACCGAGAAATAGAAATGCTCTGAATTTACTCAGAGAAGAATAAAACCAGCACAGAAGCACAGTCTGAGCTGCATTGATTTAATCTTCACAGGAAATTGGGGGATGGGAGGAAAGAAAAAAGAGCACAAATACACAGTCAGGCAGCAGGAGCTACAAGGTACTGGTGGCCAGTTCTTACAGCTCTGAGCTGCTTTGGCTGAACTGCTTTTCAGGGATTACCTGGTTTTGTTCTCAAAGCTGCATCACAGACATAATAATGAAATGCTACTTTCTGTGAACTGTTGCTCTTATGGAAAAGCCCTGCCAGTATGCTGTCTTTCTCTATGTACAGTTTTTAGGAAAGTAAATGCTAATGTAATTATCTAGCCAAGTCTTCAGCATCTGTTGCTTGAAAACTGGGGTTATAGTTCAGATACTGTGAACTAATTGCTGAAAGTTAGCAGAAAACTTTTGGCACACAAATCCAACTTGAAGACCCACTGTTCAATAACATTTTTCCTTTCAGATATTCTTCTCTCTCATGGCTCCCTTGGATTCCCAGGCACACAGACAGCCCCCATGGATCCTACAGCTCCACAGATTCTGCTTCCCTGGCCTGCAACACACAGTATCATCAGGAAGGCAGGTGCCAAAGAGACATAACAGGAAGATTTAATTTGGGAGGTTTCTTAGACATCTGGCTGGTAGTTCTTATTCTAAGTTCCTTCTAAAACTTCTACCGTACACTACTCTTCACAGCTCCCACTGATCCAAAGCCAGTATTACAGCAAGGCTCTTAATTTCTCATAGATATTTACTGAATTCCTCAAGGACAAAGCAGTAGTTCTGCAAAGTGCTGTGAGAAATATTAGAGGCCAAACACAAGGCCATAGGGAGTGTTCCACTAGATGATATGGACAGAAGACAAATTGCCTATGACCGGCAGAAGTAATGGAAACCTGCTTCCTCTAAACTCTTATGTGCTAAGGCTACTCCAGAGCTCCACTGCCAGACAACATTTAGCACCTGAGTCCTTTCCCTCAGTACCCAGAGCATTAATTTGGGTTTTTCTTGCCCAGCCAACATCTTATTAGATGAAGATTAGATTAATTTATCTAACTTTTAAGACCTCTACCCGATTGCTAAGCTTAGTAAAAAATGGCCAGGAGGTTCCACAACTCTGACTGTCAGGAGGTATGGTGGAATTTCAGAAACCTTCCTACATATGTCTTGGGAGATTGCTTTTTATTTATAATTAGATTTTTTTTTTTTTTTACGAAATATATTTCCACACTGCTACTTAATCCAAAGTTCAGCAACTTCAAGTGCTAGCTGATTTATTTCATCATTGTTGACAGAGAAATAAAAAGGGATCAGTTTGTTAGTGGTGTTACCTTCAAAGAATGATACCAAGTCCTATTCAAACGTGCATCCATCAAACTTCTCCTGTGACACAGTGCTCACAAGGGAGAGCTGCAAGCACCATATCAGCAAGTATCTTCTGAGGATTAGCAAACAAAGCTTTTAAGTGACCCCCAGCAGCCAGATGACTTTATTTACCAGCGCCAATTCAAAGTAGAAAGCATCTACTTTTACATCTACTCATCAGGATCCAGAAACAAACCTCCAATAACCCTTCTCTAACTGGTAAAATTAGATACTGGCCCCCACCCATCACACTGAAGAACCTGGAACTGAACTGAAGAACTGAAGAAACTGGACTCAGTTTGTGTATTGTGTCCCCTGAATTCTCCTTTTTTGATATGTTTCAGTCATTCCATAACTAAGCTGACCCAGATTTTTACTCCCCTCAAATACTTCTATCCCAAAATTAAACTCTTCCCCTTGTGTTTCCCTGACTGAAAGATATCCTCCACGAAACTCCCATGTTTGTACCCACAAGGTGAAGCATCCTCACTTTTGCTAATTGCCCCTTCCTTGTCCTATCTTCCCTGTCAACAAAAGACCCCCCACCCTGCATGCACAGTCTGATCCTTGTCACTTGTACTGTAGCTCAGTAATGACCAAGTGGGAGTTTCCCAAGTGTGATGGGAGATCCTGCCTACATCTGCCTTTCTCCTGTGTGCTTTTGGCAGCACAAACTCTCTTGCTTTCTGTCTCATTCCTACTTGATGGTACTGTCCAACCACTTACTACACTTGACTTTTTACATCACTTGACACAGGCCCCAGTTCCCTTTCACTGAAGTTAGAGCATGCAAGAACCAGCTTTTACTGAAGTCACCAGTAGTGTGAAGTCACTGAAGGCTGAAACCATATGAAACCAATACATTTCTTGTGGTTCTTTCAATGCACAGTAAGTGAGCACAGATTGGCTGCAAATTCAACCCAGGCTTAGAAACCTCAGCAAATGTTCCTGTGAACTCGATCCAGCCTTCAGGTTTGTTTCATCCAGTTTCAGGTTTCATCGTGAAAGTTTTACTCTGCCCTACATGCTGCCCCAATAAACCATGCCTCAAATGAAATAAGGACATCAGCAGAAATGAAGAACTCGTCAGATAGCGATGTTTTAGTTTTATACCATATGTAAGAACATGCATTGACAAGCAGTATGTATACAATTACTGCTCTTGCAAATCAAAAATTGTTCATGGTAATGGACTTCTACTTGAGTACAATTTCTGCCAAGAAACTATTTTCAAGAAATGTGGATGGAGTACCCCTGTGCCATAGTTCTTCTCTTTTCCTATCACAATAATATACTTAGAAACTTAGCCTTTTCATCACAACCTGTGCACAAAACCTCCAGCATGCTTTTTAGACATTCAGGATGTGAAATAATGAAGTCCAAACTTTACTGAAGCAGTATTTTCTGTCTGCATTTACCATCACTGAGGCAGCAGTGGGAAAGAAAAAATAATAATGAGGAAACTGAACATCTTTTATGGATCACATGAATATAAAGCCAAAATACATGTAATTGCCTAGCTCATTGAACATACCACATCTTTTCCTATAAAGCTTGGCAATGTTTCCTCACTTCTCAATCATATTGAACCAATAATTAAAATGAAAAAAAAAAAAAGTCTAGACTTGCAATACCTTTAGGAGGGCATGTAGATTGTAATTTTATACTGCATTTAATGTAAGCAGAATTGTAAAAAATTCTTAGTCTGAAGTGAAAGCAAAATACATGTTACGTTAAATTTTGGGAATTACTTAATTCCTGCACAAAAAATACTGTTAAAGAAAAAAAAAATCATAATTTTAAATCAGGTAGGAATAGATAGTCAAGTCTGATCTCACACAAGCAACTAAGTCACTCCTCATTCATACACATGGGATTTGTAGAAATATTCAATTAGAAACTGTGACAGGTCGTTTCCTGTAACAGATTTTGAGACAATGTAGTAGTCAAGGGCTCTTACTAGACTGCACCTAAGTCCAAAGCAAAATCCCTCCTAACTGAAAGAGATGCAGGCTGGTTTCCAGCAGAGCAGTGGTGCTGTCTACACCCCCCAGCCTAGCTGGGCTGAGTTACACTGTTCTAACTGAGCCAGATGGGTGAAATCAAAACTACCAGCAACATTAAAACATATGATGCAAATGAACAATTATGTGCACAGGACCTTAGGTGCCAATAAGAACAAATGAGATTGCACTTTATGGAAAGTGAAAGAAATATTAGAAGTTCTTTACCTATTGATTGTATGTTTCTATTACTAGCATGAAGAAGAGTACATTAATTTTATATAAAGGTTTCTACAAACCTTTTTGCAGCTTTCTGCATTAAATGGCAAAAAACAACAGCAACAACAAAGGACAACCTCTAAGAGCATTATTACTAAGTACTGTGCAAGACAAATCAGTAGAAAAAATTTTTTAAAAAATAAAGCAATATACTTTACATGGGAAAATTATTTGGAACAGGAAATCTAAGTATTCCCCTGCGTGTTCTTGAAAGCCCCCGCAAAATGTCATTTTTCACTATATTTAGCAGATTATGAGAATTACATTTAGCAAGAGGTATTTTCCTAATTATTTTAAATGGCAACACACTTGGCTTTCTTTTTATTAAAGAGTTGCTACATAGTGCTGGGTGTAAATTCAAGGCATTTCTACAATCTCAACATTGGTAACAGATAGTATTTCTGTAGTTGGTCAGATCCCAAAGATTACATTAAAAGCATAAGCTGGAAGTTTTTGTGCTGGAAATATTCAAACCAGGCTTTTATACCCATGCTCTGTGGTAGAAAGTCAGCATCAGCCCTGGTAATCTTCTACATGGAAGACAGGAACTGTTCAGCTACCACTTGCAAACAGCATTGCCTGACTAACCTGGTTTAAATTGCTTCACAACTTTTCCTAAATACTGACCTTTTAGAAATGGTAGGTGAGCAAATGAAATAAGAAACAGTAGAGAGGGAAGTTACACATTGACCCACCTTGAACAGTGATGTTTAGGGCTAGGTTTTTTAACACTTTATTAAGCATATTTTACATTGGAAGCTAATGCAGGGAAGGAAACTGCTTTCAACAAATACTTGAGTTTTGTTGAATTTACTTTACATTGTGTGTAGCAGCAGAACTTACTACCACAAATTGTTGCCACCACCACAGAAGCTATAGGTGAACTGGATGTCAAGAGGAATGACATGTCCTGCTATCTACACTATAAAAGCAAGTAATAAATCCAGCCTATTCCCAGCTCAAAAGTTCTTGGGAAAGGTTCGTTCAAGGCACATGGTCAATCCCCAGCACTGATGGTGACAGATGTGAAATGTTGCTTATATGCAGCTTTGGAACAAATCACCTTTTTTGCACCTCCATCCAGAATCCACAACCCAAAACTGTATCCCTCTCTGTTACGGTGTCTTGTTCATATATTACAAAAGCTACTCTAATTAGAAATTACTAGATATGAAACACTCATGCAAGGCAAACCCACAGCAATTCCTCAATAAATCAAATACAAATCAGCAGTGACTACCTCTGCAGCCCATCTACATCTGTAGATGGAATTACTGCTGTAATAATTTCCATCTCTGCCTGTATCCTCATATACTACTTGGGCAAATACTTGTGCCTGCTTTAAAGAAACCAACAAAACTCCACAAACAAACCCCCAACACTGACAATGAAAGAAAACCTTTCTCAGTTCTCTGAAAAATTGGAACAAGAAATCTAGTGTCTGCAAAATTGTATTGCTTCGGGGAAACCAAGACTCAGAAAGTACTAAATCAGCCTGACTAATTGTACTATAACTGAGCCAAATTAATTAAATAAAGCCTCCCTTTAATAGTGTTTGTTTGCTGAGCCAAGCAAGCCTTTTGAGTGTTTCAGGTCACCATAATCCAACATAAGTTGCTTAAACAATGTGTAATATGTAACATACACAACTATTGTTTAAGTGCATTGAATTAGACTTTGGACTTTCAGAGGTCAAAGATAGGCAACTGTCCACCCCTCTTCACAAACACATTCAACAGCTGTACATCAGAAAAAAACCCATGTATTTGCACCAGTTTCAGGGTTTTACTTCTACTTTGTCATGCAAGTTGTTGCTCTTACAGCCTTGTAAATTGTCTTCACTGTTTGAGTTCTGAACAAGAAGTTTCAGAGAAATCCAAGGGCAAGATCAAAGCAATCTCTTCTCTATTTTTACATTCCTAACAAAAATCCAGTAAGCCCTATGGTTTTGCCTATTGTCTCTACACTGTCAAAAATTACTTTTTGATTGCATGATACCATACTATCTTGGCAGAATTAGGTAGATTAAACAAAAATCACAGATGATGTGCCAGGGCTGCTTCCTCTCAGCACTTTACAAATTTAGGAGAGCAACCCCAAAGGAAAACCAAAAGCCAAAGGAACCTTTTCTTCCTTTCTCCATTTTCATAAAATTAAAAGTTCCTTTACTGTATAATATCTTCTCACAATCAGGGTAGTCCAGCTTCACTGATTCCTTATCATAACATATATCCTCACTCTTCTCTTTCATGCTTATGCTTCACATCCACCAGTTGCTTTCAGATGGCTTCATTTTGTTCTAGCACGAAGCCTAGTCAGGATTACAGTGGACAACACAGGTTCCTTTTAACTCTCTACTGAAGGTGCTTAAAGACTGCAATAACCTGTGCTATTCCAGTTGTAAATCTAGGAGAACCATCTTTCAAAAGCATTCTACTGGTGGACTCCAAAATTCCTTTGCTGGCCTGCTAAATGTACCCTTGGCCTCAATAAGAGAACTCTGTCAAGCTCTCCACCTGGTCTCCATTTCTCGGGACACTGGAGTATTGTGGAGGAAGTGGTGGGATAAAAAAAGTATCTTTGCAGGATATAGAATTTTCTCTCTGTCTCAGAATCAAATTGAGAGGTCAACCCAACTGCAAACGTATTTAATAAAAATTAAGGCTGAGAGTAACACTTTGGAGTAGGTTTCATGTAGCGGAAGATGACATCAATGTTCTTTCCTCACGAGCCAAGTTCTCTAAGCACTAAGAATATTCTCTCATCTGCACTTAATCTCTAGTCTAGTCTACAGGCTGTCCTAAAGCATGACTTGGACAGCTTTGGCATGCAACCTCCAAATTGTGGCCCTACTTCTGAATGTCTACAATAATATACAAACTTTGTGCTGTGACTCTGTTTGCTACGTGGCCTTTATGTTTCTAGGGCTCATCTCTCACTGAATAATAGCAAGACTTTGCAAATGATGTGCAAGAGCCCTTACCTGGAAGTGTTATATGCAAAAATAAGAATGAAGGAGAAGAGAGGAAAACATCAAGCTTCTTTAGACACCTTAGGAATTATGGATATGGTTTGTTGCATTTTAATAAATTAGGGGGATATTCACTACTGGAATGAATCTAAGAATACACAATGTGCTAACATAACTAAAAGCTAACATAGGAAAAAAAAGTAATTCAATAATTTGTATTTTGAACTACCAAATTTATTTGAAAATCTAATTTTAAGTCTTTCTGTAGATTAATCCTATGTGTCCTTTTTTGCAACAAATCAAAGTAGGCAGTTTTACAATGAAATATTGTTACTTTTTAAAAATCAGTGAAATTAGACAAAGAAACACAACTACTTTTGTACACAAGGTCAGTGACAAGTAAATTTTAGGTTCATAAAAAATCAGGCCACATCTAATGAAAATTACCAGCAGCTGGTCTGGGCTGCCTTGGGATTCCAGGGACAGCAAGTTTACCAATCTGCAAGTCATCACATGTAGCAAAGATTGCCATGACAAGCTTTTAGCAAAACACTGGACAGCATGAACCTTTCCTAAGAAGTTTTCTATTCAGTCTGTAATTTTCTCCTGTGTTTTGTTGCTGGTGATTTAAAGAAAATAAACGTACCAGGACAGGAGGTAAGTAGCTATATATGTCAGCCATTTTTCTAAATGGTAGAGACAGGAAGAACAGCCACTCCTTTCAGCCATTTTAACTCAGACTGTACTTGAAAACAAAACTAATCACAATTGTAAAATTTTTGCTTATCCTTCACTCGTAAATCAAAGCATGATAGTTTCTCCAAGTTCTTATTTCTGCAGAGGATCTGACACTGGGCACAATAATGTGTTTTCCAAATGGCTCTGCAAATATGTTAAGTGACTGCAATATAAAGAATGAACATATGTTATTACCGGAGTTTAGTAAGAATCAGGACCTTATTGTGGTATGACACAGAGAAATAGATACTGAGAGCCTTATTAGCCCACATAGCTGACAGCAAAATATCTCAATAGGGCTTTTTGTGCAGCCAACACACGGTCGTTCTGAAAACATTACTACTGCTTAGGATCAAATTTAAACATCACACAAATGAAATGCCCTCCTTTTTAAAGCAAGAGACAATAAAGTATTTCTCCTTCCCCTTTGCTAAATGCAGTGACTTGTGCTAGAGACCTATGCAGAAAGCTGGGAATTGAAACAGAACTGGCCAAGGCAAAAACCAGTGCCAGGAAGACAAGACGGTCTTTTCATCAATTTTGGCATGCCACGTTGACAAAGGATAAAGAAATACCAATACAGACAAGAATCCTGAAAATCCTAAGGACTTATACTGACAGCTCTAGTGCTTGGTAACTGAATTACACAGAGGTGTGCACACATTCACTTGCAAGAAATGATGCTGACTTGGCAATGCTTCTTTCACTTGAGATTCATGGGATGGAAAAGAAAAGGAAAGGAAAAATCCTGAGTCTTGCACAGAAAAAAATTACCATAAGAAAGCTAATTCCCTCTCAATTAAAAAAAAAAAAAAATCAACCCCACAACTAAGACACATTCTTTCAGTGCCCTACGTTTAAATTCACCACGTAATTTTTATTTCAAGGCATGGCATTAAGGCTTTTCCTTAAAGTGCCAATCTGCTTTTTGATCTTTACTGCTGACATGAAATAGAAGAGCTGTACATCATATAAATCTTCAGCTTTGCTTAGCTTGAAACTGGTAAAGAGAGAAAGAGAAAACAAAGCC
Organism: Urocynchramus pylzowi; assembly: GCA_013397555.1. Taxonomy (NCBI): domain Eukaryota; kingdom Metazoa; phylum Chordata; class Aves; order Passeriformes; family Fringillidae; genus Urocynchramus; species Urocynchramus pylzowi. The sequence continues at coordinate 461,613 of VZRH01007516.1, forward strand.
ATCTGCATAAATCCTTCCAACCCAAAAGGCATTCCCCTTACCCTAACTATCATTCATTTCTGCACATCTTGTTTGAATTATCATCTGAAGTTTGTCTTGTTCCATCTCCAGAACAAGTCAAATAGCAGAGCATAAAGATATGGCTACATGAATAAAACCATATGATCTACTTGGTCACTGTTAAATTAAAAATAGACTTACACAGAAAAATATTATTTGGCAATTGACATGTTACTTTGATCCTTTTCTTTCTGTATCCTGTCACACGCATTCAATCCAGCAGCTACTGGAAGCATTGGCATTCACCTTCAACGTGATGAGAAGCAACAATCCAAGGGAATCACTGCACTTTTACAAAGTTGTGATATTCAATTCAAATGAGACAGTATCATGTTACAGGAAGGAAAAGTTAAATTTTAAGGCAAAGAGGAAGAACTGTGGTACTAGGCACTATAAAATGTAGCAAGTCTCAACAGGTGATACAGCGATACTTCAACAGATTCACAGGCTCATATGTTCCCAAGCAGAAAAACTCATCTGCAACAAAATCCCAGAAATGGAAAAGTCTCCCTTGTCTCTACCCTTCTGTTTCCATATAATGGCATGAGATTTAAGACAGTGTATGCTACACCAAAAAAAGTTAGGATGGCTCTTAGTTATACCTTTTTAAAAAAAAAAAAAATTGCTTTTTACTCATTCAAAAAATCAAATTAACTATTTGAAATCAAAAATCAATTTTAAGGGGTTTTATATATTTATTAGTAGCATGTCTCAATCTGTTATGCACCATCAATGATACAACTTCAAAGTGGAAATATCGTGCCTGAATTAATTAGAAAAAGACTTGAAGCTTGATCTACTCCTTATCAGGTGAATAATGCAGGGAATAGTTATTTTAGAGAAAAATGCTCACCATTCCAGAATTGTTTCACTTTCCATATGCCTTCTGCAAAAGTATTTATTATGATGGCAAGAAAGGAGAAACAAACATATTTCTCTCCAGGTTCATGACTTTTGTTCCAAACTGGTTTACCCCATGCATTACAGTGACAGTACACAGGCATCAGAAGACAAGGAGAAGAAATGCCAGGAAGAGAAGCTACGTCCTACCCCAAGTAATCAACAGGCTTAGGATTAAAACACCCTCAGGGAATCAAAGGGGGGAAAACTGAATTGTCTCCCACAAATTACTCAAACAACATAACGCTTGTGCTCTTAGAAAAAAAGGAAGCAACAAGATTTTCACTGCTGCTGAGAAAATGTTTGATAGAGCACTTTGATGGCACATCCAGCCATGGGCTATGACCTCCAAGAGGCTACAGTCTTTCATGGGCTTCTTGTGCAACTACTTCTCAGTTTACCCCATGAAAATCTCTCAGGGCTGAACCACAGGAAAAGTGCAATATGTTTCAGTATCACATGGCTTGGATGCTCTGCTAAGAAACTGATGCCTAAAGATTTTTTTGCTTTTTCATATATTTGTAGCTTTATAGATTTTTAATATGTAGTGGTACACTACATATTAAAAAGTTTATTTTAACATATTAAACAATTTATTTTAACAATTAAACAATAAAAAAGTTTATTTTAACAATTAAACATATTAAAAGCTTTTAACACTTTCTCAGCCTTTCTCACACTTTAGAACAACAGCTAACCCTTTCTAATACATTCTTGAAATTCTGTTTAGTCTTATTCTCAAGAAGAGAATCTCTAACATGGACATTTTATTTTACACCAACACCTGAGAGACATAACAAGATATTGGGCAAGGAACCCCCTGGAGCAACTCCATGGGGCAGACCCAAGGGTGGGTTGCTGGGGCAACTGGTCCCTTATTGGTTGTACCTGCTAGATATACTAATTAATTAACCTTATAAAAATCATAGAAATCCTATGCCACGTGTACACATTCCTGTATTTTGTGCACCTGAAAGCTTTCATTAAAGAATAGCTATTTATATTACCACTTCAATATTATTTGCAAAAGTTTTTCTTCTGATTCCAGGCAACAAAACCCCACAGATATAGTCAAAATACATTGCCTCAAATCCAAAACCATCCTCCTTGTTACTGCATTAGTAACATAGTGCATACTAAACATAACACTACCTAAGAATTTGTCACTTTTCAAAATAACTTTCAAATAATCATTAAATACTATGGTGTTGGCTGTTTGTTTTACTCCTGGAAAAAGCTGGTGATATAACAGTAGAACCAGAAATAGTGAGCTGGACAAGACATAGGGAGAGTATGCAGTGGCCAGAACTTTACATGCAACTTATTTCTTTCACAAACGCATATGCTCACAGAAATGATTGATTTTACTTCTCATGGTATTAAAAAAAGGAGGCAAAGTAAGAAAACTTTGTCTTGAGAAGTCAATGACAGGTGAAATAAAAGGGAAGTGGGGGGAGATGAGACGCCTGAAGCCTATAGGAATTTACAATGGTAACAGTGAGGCAAAATCTTGCTAGTAAAAAATAAAATCTGGAAGGAGGAGCAAAAATGTTAGATTGGTTCAGGGATGTGCAAGGATAATCTTGGGCTCTTCGTCTAAGAATGCCATCCAATTTTGATCACAGGTTTCATTTGTGCTCCCAGTTGTGCATGAGAATGAAATTTATAGACATTCAACAGCCTCATTCAACAGACTGCCCAGAGGCAGCACCAAAAACGTTCTCACCAGTGTGCTCTAACTGCTTGCAGGATTGATGTTTAAAACGTATTTTATTATATAACCCCTCTTCCATGACCTCAATTATAAACAGAAAAACACTATTAAAAAGAACCTGGGGTTAACATAATTAAAGCATTTTGCTAGATTTTAAAAGACTTTAAGATTACAACAGTCTTTAATTTCACAATTCCCTAATATAGCAGTTATGCAATTTGAAGTAGAAACAGCATATAATTATGACTGCTTAGTTTCAGTAGTAGGTGCACTCTAGTTTTATTTTTTCCCCATCTGGATGAAACTTTTTAAAACAAAGCAATTACTGTACTTAAGAAAAATGTATTTCATGGAAATTGTAATAAATACGGACTTAATTGTTCTTTTTATGGCATATGTTTCCAATAATACCTATTACTATGGTACTTCCCACCCTTCACAATCAAGGTGAAAGGAATTTACTCCAATAATTTATGCTTTTTTTCCTATTTCTGATACTTACAATCTAAAAGTTGAAATACCTCCATTAAAACTTAACTGTAAAGAATTTTTCATTCACTAAATTGGGAATAAAAGGTTTTTTATATTAAACATTTTTTTAATATTACCTTTTCAGACAAAGGAATTATTTGTATGCCTCCGTTGTCTTCTCACTTGTGCTACTGATATTGGTATGTTTGTTTTGCTGTTTTTTAAAAAGCCCAAACATTTCCACAACAGCTGCTTTCCCCATTAACAGGTAACCAGCAGTATCCACATGAAAGAAACTTTCAAATATGAGAATACTGAGAAGTCTCTCTTCATTAGACTGCACCAGTCTAAAAGCCTTGGCTGTATAAGCTGCAATGCCAGGTAACAGCAACCTCTAGAGCCATCACCTCTAAAGACCCAGACTAGCACACTCAGAGGCACAAACAATGCTATGCAGATTCCAATGAATACCAGGCAAAATTCATAGTCATGTTTATCAACTTAAAGCTATAAAACCTGCATTTAAGTAGCAGTATAAGCAATATTAATCACTGTGGCTAACTACTGCATTTCAATGCAATACAAAATATAAAGGTGTCTTGACCCATGTACAAAGGAAACACCTCTAGAAAGTACTGGAGGATGTTGGCCCAAGTGCTCATTTGCAATACTCCTGACAGATCACATCCAGTATTCCATTCTTGTAGTAGCACCATTGAACTCCTTGCAGACAAACCTCTCCTGTATTTATAGGACGGAAACAGATTAACTGCATCTGCTTTGGTTGTAGCGTGTCTTTTATTGGTTCCAATTCTGACTTCTAAGAAACCAAAGCAGAAGAAAGCAGGGAATAGCCATCAATACTGGGGACTGCACTAAGGCTACACTAAACTTTGTCTGAGAAAGAGATTTGTGGCAATTCAGTGTCTGATGGAAGTGTTTGATGTAGCAGTAACAAACCATTATGACCCATAATTTATATTTTGTCCACCCGTTTTAAAAGGAATGTTATCTGTCTACATGAGGATCACACACTATGGAAGCAGCATCTGTGTGTAGTTACTGAAAGCTGTAATGGCAGTAAATCTCCAGCAGAGAAAGAGTTGGAGCCTTACAGATTTAGACATCCACAATCTGAGGGCTGTCTCAGAACTTCAGAGCTCAAACAGCATTGCCAAAATAAAATGCCTGAGAAAATAACCAGGGATAGAAGGGAAATGGAAACAAGAGTATGTTTCAAGTTGTAAACAGAGACTCCAGTACCCTTCCCTCTCTACTATCTGTTTTACTGATACTTTATCCTCCCAGCTATCAAGCCAGACAACCCAGATTTATGTTTTGTTTTAGCTCATAATAGCCACCACACAACAGGGCAATGGGCAGAGCATAAAGCACACCCATTTAATCTTTCTACCACAACATATATTTAGTGTACATCTTATCATACAATTTTGGCAGCCCCTGAGAATCAGCTGTCCCTATTTTCCCAGGCTCCACGAGATCGTATGGCCCACACAGAACATATTGAATATACAAACTTGCAGAAGAAGATTGTTTTAAGGTCTGTAACTCACAGCAGGAACTGAGCTAAGTTCAGTTCCACTTGGAAGCCATAAAAGCATGGGTTTAAAAAAAGTGCAGCAGTATCTGGTGTTTGATATCTAACAGTATGCAACATGTTTATGACATGTATTAGGCTACAAAATCTGAGTTCATAGCCTGGGACAACAAAGCAGAACTCAGCTCTGGCATATGTAGTGGGAAATAGAAAGGCATGTCTCGTACTGTAATGGATATTGCTGCTCCCTCAAGAGCTTGAGTTGCACAGAGCAGGTGGTTCAATGAAAGATACTAGCACTTTGGAAAAAATTAAAATACAACTAAAAGAGCAACTAAACAGCAGCTGGTTCAAGCACAAGTCAATTCAGATTCAGTTTTACTGTACAAACAACACAGTTTGGTTTTCCAGAATGACTTTTCAGAAATGACAGGGTAAGAAAGTTTGGACAAAATACGTGGCAACTAAAACTGCCTCAGTTACACAGAACTCTGTATAAAGGGTACCAAAATAATGAAATCTAGATGAGGTATCCCTTTCAAACTACTTTAAAAGTAGTCTGATTCCACTGGAATTGTCCAGATTGGACAATCAAGTCCCACTGTCTTAAAACAAGTCCCATGGTCAAGTATGTGGTCTTAAACCAGCTTTTCCCTAATTTAAAAAAAAAAAAACCCAAAACCTTTCCACTCTCTCACATTAAGTAAAATAACCACAGAAGCAAAAAGAGAAAACACCCAAGTAATATGATGGAAAGAGGGAAACAAACCAACATGCACAACAGCATACCAAGCCTACATATTGGAAAAAAGAAGTTTTATACATTAAATGAGATCAGCAGAACTAAGTGTTAAAAAGGGTCATGGCCAATTTCAAAATATGCTTTAGGAGTCGGACTGTCTCCAGGAAGAACAAGAGTTACTTGCCAAGTAGGAAATCATGTCAATACTGGCTATTCTTAATCATAGTTTCATGTAGTGGAGAAAATGTAGTCATTTCACCAAGTGAACACCACTTCTTACTTCCGTACCTCGAAGTATTCTTCCCCCACACACCCTAAGACAATTTTTTGCCACAGCTAACATTATAGAAAGTCAAACAGTGGATTCTGTGTTTTAAAAAGTTTGTTGGTTTTTGCTTTTGTTTCACTTTTCCCCATTTTTAAAATGAAATAGAATTATAAAGAAAAATTTAGTGTGACCCATGAGAGTTTGAATCAATTCAGTCTATGCCAAACAGAATCTTGGGTTAATCTTCCAAACTTACAGGGTTATGAGCTGGTATCTCATCCTCTAGACAGCAAAAATAAAAAAGCAAACTGGTCTTCCATGTATAAAAAGTAATAATCCATGCTGGAGTACCCTGGAGGTTTCAGTACCACCATCAGTCAATAACTGAAAAGCTGGGGCTCTGTTACTTAGAAAAGTACTTTAAGAATGATTTAGTTTCTTAATTGCTTTCAAGTTTCAGGTTATACAGGGCTGGTAAGCAAGATTTTAGAAGATATATATTGTGGTTGAAAAACTTCTGAAGTTCTGTAAAAAATCCGCTTATATACTGAACTATTTTCAGATAGAGCTTTTTTTCAATCGTAAGTGAAATCTTTCTCTACTCACTTGTGTGAAGTACAATAAAATAGAAAACTAAGCCAAGAAAAAATATCTTGTTTGGCATGAGATTTAGCTAAAACATCAAAAGCTAAAACCTCATTCCTAAGTGTTTGAGCAGTACAGCTGAAGGGCTGCACGTGCCCTATGCACAAGTCATTAAAAATCTAGTTAAATTTTAATTCAACTGTTTTTCTAAAGCAGGTGTTATGATAGTGTCATATCTCATGATGCAAAACATAAGTGCATCCATAAGCATGCCATTTTGGTAGAATATATATTGTGCAAACCAAGATCTGTAATACCTGAAAAATAACCACACTTACCTGTTAATGTAACTTAAAGCAACATAGGTTGGCTGCTGAAGTTCTTGCTTTTCTAATACACGTGGGTCTGTATCTGGAATAAAGAAATAGATACACAGAATTGAGCTTTGTGCATTTACACTGAAATTAGGGGACTGAACGCTGCAAAGTAACCTAAGTGGACACAAGAGATACAAAACAGCTCAACCCAGTTTATGCACAGAGTACACTTAGCACAGCTCCACCACTCACTCGCTCATTCATTCATAAACACAGTATTGCATTACTTTATGCGAGAATTTGAAACATCAACAGTGATGTAATTTCCAACTGTCACAGAAGCTTTCACAATCCCCCTCATAAATACTAGTTTTCACTGCTTTCCATGATTTATAGTGTTAAATGGCTCAAGCTTGCTTCTTTTTTAATGTAGCTATTTTAACATTTTAAGATGTTCCAAGAGTGATTAGATCTCTTCTGTTGGGTCTTGAGACTTCTGCATCTCTGAGTTTTGTTCTCTCCCTTCTCTACAGCTCATTTTCTGAAACTCTGAATCAGAAAAGTCATACAAAAATGCTCTGGAAGCAAAATGCTTGCCAAGCAGAGCACTGCCCACCAAAAGCCCTGAAGCAAACACATCCAAATTCCCTCAAGTGCTAACTTTCTCACTCAAACGAAAAAAATATGCTTTCAATCACTGTTTCCATTGTCCTTTGCAGTTAAGTTGTGCTTTTATCTAACAAAGGAGTTTTGGTTTGAATTTTTGAAACCAAAGCCAAGGGAGTATGTTCATAGTTTAGACAGTTTTCTTATACCAAAACCCAGGGTGAAGTTTCAAATACAACTTTGCCCTGCGTAGTTGATAGGCACCTTCAAGAGCTGAGCATAAATAGTCTCCAAAAGTTCCCAGTGGAAAGTGTTTATTCTGCCTGTGCAGATTACTACAGTCATTAACAACACGTTTTATGCATTACTTGAAAAGCAATTCTGTGTGTAACTTCTGTGTTTTAATTATCAAGAATAAAAACTGCCTTTACCAAATGGCTCCCCACAGCACTGCTGCTATTCATCTTTTATTTCATAGAACCATCTATGTGTGTTTGGTATGGGGGGAAGGCGTGGGGCACTCCAAGCAAATCCCTCATTTTGGACTGTTCTTGCTTCCTCCTACAGCTTTTAAGCATTGTTAATGTTTAAAAACTCATTATCTTGATAAGCACATTAGTTTGATGTGATCAGTCACTTTTGGTGGTTTTTGTGGGGTTTGAAACATGATACAATTATTTTGAAATCTGCCTCTGCTGCTGTGCCTTAAGGAAGATTTTTAACTGAACGGAATGGGGACGGTGCTTGAGGGTTGGTGCATTTGTCACACCACTGCTGAAGCAGATAATGTCATTATACAAGGGGAAGGGAATCCCCTGTCTACCTCTCAAAGCTCAGACTGATCCTAATATTTCTCCTTACACTTGCTCCTGCACAGCTTAGGCTGCAGGATTTCCTAACATGCCTTTATCAATATATCCCTGAAGAGATAAATAACTCTGTGAAAGTTCAGTGGAGAGGGATGAAAGTACAAGTCCCAGTCCAATCAGCAAACTCAAGCCTGTTGTTCTTAAGAGGAAAAGACCTTGCTGGTGCCTGGGGAAATTCTGCATTAATTGCCAGCACATCACACTCCTTATGAAGCTAACCAAAGACAGCAAAGCATCAGTGATCTCCCAGGCTGTCTAATTCACTTCTCTGAGGAAGTTAGGTTCACACAACACACACAGATCTTTTACTTGCCTTTGTTTCTATAAAACCCACCATCATTTAGCAGGCCAAGCATACTACTACTGACATGGCAGCTCTCTTAGATTTACACCTCGGTGGCACATGGCCTGCCATGTGCAGGAACTGTCTGGATGCAGAATGTCTGCAGGGCATTAATCCCAGCCAGGACTATCTGAGAACTGCTGTGATGCTTAGAGAGGCTACCTGGAACAGAGGCTGGACAGAATTAAAGGAATAAAGTAGGTATTTATTGAAAGGCCTTTAAAGGATGCACCTTGGGCAGTACAAGAGCCCGGCTGTGGCTCTAACCAAGATGGACCCAAGATGGACGACTGGTCACAAGTTTTCACACTTTTATAAGTTTTGGTCCATTTACATATTGGGGTTAATTGTCCAGTTACAGCTTCGGGTTATGAAGTCCCATCCTCCCAAATTGCTCTCCTCAATTTGTTGCCGTTTCTAATTTTTGAACCTTAAGCTGTAATGGTGTCCTTGGTTCTCAGGCTGGAAAAGGATTGTTTTGTCCAACTAAACTGTGAAAAGAACTTGCTAAAATTTTATATGAAGTTCAGAGTCACACACTAAGGCAGTACAGAATCTGAAAAATGTGAAAGCTAAAACTTAAGGTATCAGCTGCAACCCAAGTTCAGGCAACTGTGGTTAAATGACTATGTCTTTGCTAATCTAGTTCTTAAATGGGATTAACCTCCACCTATACACAACAGTTTCTGTGACTGAAGGAGACAAAATTGGGGCTGGTTTACATCAGAGTGCTGCAAATTATCTGTGGGAGAGGACAAGGAAAGGCTCTAATGGAGAGTCCACCACCCTCCCTGCAGCTTGCCAGTGGCTCCCCTTAACACCAGCTGAGATGAAAATACAAAGACAAAAAACAAAAGCCCCATAACTTTTGTAGGAGTGTGTTATCAAAGCAGAGAGCAATTTGCCTGCTGGCACCTGGAGAAAGCAGACTCCTGTCTCTCAGTAGGTGCTGCCTGTCACTCAAGGAACACAATGCAGATTCTATTCGATCTATCTGTCCCTTCCCCCTCCATGCATCAGAATTCCTCAAAGAATTCTTCTTCAAAGTGAATTCCTCGAAGAATTCACATGTTTTTAAAGTCAATTATGCTGCATATACCAATTCCACAAAATAATCCAAGCCATGGTAAAAAAATCATGTATGAATTTAGCACTTAGAATGCTTGACACATTTTTATTCCTCTTGCAACCAGGTGCTGGGTTGCCAGTCATGAGAATGCTGCATTCACTTCTGCATTGCAGCAGGAACTACACGTAACACTGCTGCATATTATTCCTCTTCCTCAGCTATAATATAAAAAAAATCCACAGAAACTTGTTCTGGGGCTATGGCAAGGCCCTCAGAGAAGAGCAGAAGAGAGGAGAAACTGTGCCACAGGTGGCAGCAGCCCTGGGGCCCTGGCACAGTCCTTCCCCAGTTGAGGGGCATGAAGGGGCACACTGGCAGCCCCTCTGCATCCACCTAAAACCTGCATGGCTGTGCTATCCAGGCACATGCACATTTGTCCCACCACTGCCAGCTTTTTTCTCACTGTCTAAAAATGCCACCAATCCATTCCTTTCTGCCTCCATTCCCTCTTCCTCTGCCCAGCCTTAGACAGTGCCTTCCCTTTCTCCTGCCCCTTTCTAACTGCAATTCTTCCTCCATCGCTCTCTACTGCTCTCTCTGTTATGCTCCCCTCTCAAAATGTCCCAACATAGGAATAAGTTAAAACTTTTATGCAGATGTTGATAACCACTTGTTCACTCTTGTACCACAGGACTGCACATAGATGCAATTCATTCCCTGGACTGCCCTCTTCCCTTCTGCCCCTGCCTGACCCCTCCACCCCCTTTATTGTGTTTTACTTCCAATTTAGGCAGTCTCTGCTTACATTCCTGATGTTAGTTAGCACTTTTTTGAGCAGAGTGAACATACATTGTTAACAACTACAAAAAGATCACAAACTTGATAAATCATCTCAATCTTGATAAACACCCCCCCCCAAGTAATTAACG
>VZRH01007516.1:472196-487626 GCA_013397555.1 Urocynchramus pylzowi
ATTAACGCTTTTTTTTTTTTTTTTTTTTTTTTCATTTTTTAAGGCATAGCAAGTACAACTACAGTGAGATTAAGCAGTGTTCCCTGATGCTGAACCTTCAAGCCTGGACTTCCAGCACTCTGCTTTTCTCATGCCTAAGCACATTCATACAGACACTAGCAATGTTTTCTAGTACCACACATGCTGCCCAAAGCATGCCTTTGAACACGTGCTGCCCCACTGACCAGGATGTTATGCATCAGCCAATGCTCTCACTTAATCTGACTTGGGAACGAGGAGCAGGGGAGAAAAAAATTTGTTGTCAGTCTCACAAAAATGGCCCTGTGTAATGTTACATGTTTAGTCAATGTTTCTTCAAACTCACATAGACTGGTCAAAGTCAGCCAAAAGTAGCCTAGTTTCCAAACTATAATGGTTTAAACACTCACAAATGACAAATTTCTTCTTGAAAATATTTAAGCAATATAATTTAGGGCTGATCTGAGTTCCCTTTCTTGTAAGAAAAATATCCACCACACACACAAAAACTACTCCAGAACTTGAGGGGACTGGTTGATCAACATTACTTTAACTAGCTACCTCAGTTCTTGAATTAACAAGGGCTATCCAAGGCTCACTACTTCACTGGTTTTGCAGTAACACTTTAAATCTGGTAGAACAAATTGCCAGCCACTGAACATTAGCTGCCTTCATTACTTGTCTCTTCTTATAAACATTATGTGCCACTGATTTCATTCCACAGTGGGAAGCATTACTTTCTTTAATGCTGTGAGAGTTTTTTAAGCTATGTCCTCCTCATTTACTATGGTGCTAGATTTTTTATCTTTTTTTTTTTTTTAATGAAACATTATTAAAATAAAATTTTTATTTTATACTAACTACTCCAGAATTTTGCTCTACATCCCAGCACCTCACTATTTAAAAGACTGAAGTGTGGATGCTAACATCCATAAGAGAGACAGAATTACTGAGTTATCTGCAGGATTAGACCCCTCCAATTTCTCACATCCACAACCTGCTTCATACTGGACAACTAGGTAAGTAGTACGAGTGTATAATTAAGGCTGAGAGACTATAAATTGCACTGAGCCATCTTTGAACTGTTCACACAAAGCCAGGCATTTTCTGTGGAGTATGTTCTAACAAAATAAATCACTGACTACTGAAGCATGCTATGATTACTAAATCACCTCACTACACAGAAATAACTTGCAGCCTGAAAGCACTGCAAAATCCTAACCTGGCAAAGTATTTTAAAGAGAGCAAATAATAAACAAAGGCATACACATCCTGTATAAGCACAGTATTCAGTTATATAACTTGGTTCTACACTAATATTTCTGCACAAAAATACACACCACATCTTCATTGTACATAATGCAGCAATAAGTTTTTACCCTACAAGGGACAAGAGAGTCATCAGAAGCAACTTCACTTTCATAAGAGCCCTGGTTTTAAATCACTGTGAAAGATCACTTTTCACCTTACAAAATGCTAAGAAATTCCAGTGGCATTATTTTACAACCACAAGCTTTCTTCTTACAGGGACCAGGAAAGGTCACTACCACTAGCAAAGTGGTAAAGATAGTCTCAGAAGAAAAATAATGACCTAAAGGTGGTAAAAATTATACTGCTCTTCAACATCTTGAATATGAACTGGCCAGTTGTGTTTTAACCTCACCCTGCCACCATTTAACAAAAACAGAGGTTGAGGTCAAGATTGACAGAAGTCCAGGTGCCTAAAGAAGGAGACATGAATCCCTACTCACTTACAAATGCAGGGGCTGGATTCTCAACATTTTTTGGTAGCTGAGTAGCTTCTTTGTGGCTGATAATTATCCTTTTATCCATCTTTTTCATAGGGGGTACTATGCTAATTGAGTGTGGGGGTGATTATTAGGGAACAAATTTCAGCCTAACAAACAAAGTCTCTCAGTGAGCTCCAGTGAGCCTCTGGTTAGGTGAGAAGTACAAGACACTTTACTCATGTTGCAGATATTACTTTTTGGAGGGAAGGGTTTAGAGATGTCCATATCTTAGAAAGACTTAGGTTTGAAAAATATGTCTTCTGTAAGTCATCAGTTTTATACCAAATAATTACAAAAAAAGCAAAAAGGCAAAACTCCCCATGTCAACCCAAGGGCCTTATTTCCATTTCAGTTTAATCTCTAAAAGAGTAACAAAATGCCTTTAATGTAATGAAAATAACAGCCCTGAACAGGATTTTAAAAGGATTTTAAAAGCACATATTTGCAAGGACCAAGGACTTACAAGTCTCTCCCAAGTCATTTGGAGATGTTAATGATAATCTCACCTTTTTGTGCAAGATCACACTGCCAACACAGAGGTTCCCCAGACTCAAACCTGACTTTGCCAGAACATCCATACACACGTTCTGCTCGCCCACCAGCAGGTTCACAGAGTGCCTGTCTTGTATTTCACTTGGCCTTGAAAGTGGCTGATATAAGTCAGCTCAGCTAGTTAATTAAAACCTACACTTCCCTTGAAACTAGCTCGCTTCACTAATGATGCCAAGGCAAATATTTCTGTTGGCTTCCTCAAAAGTCTGCAATTGTTCCTATGTGGATGTAGCTTAAAAAGCCAGAAATAGATAAACTCAACGTTACTGGAAATTGCTCCCCATCTAAAATCTCCATTACAAGGAAACCACTATGAGTTTCACAGCATCAATTTCAAATGCAGTGTTATTCGTGTCTTCTTATAAATAAAAACATCAACAACAACAACAAAAAAAAAATCACAGACAAATTAACACAGTCTCTTAATTATACTTTTAATAGGAAAAAAAAGTCCTCATCTTCAAAAAGGAGATTATGCTCTTTACTTCAAAGACAGAACACTGGAGGATAAATATGATTTTGCAAGAGTTTTAGATCTAGAATTCAAGAACACTTGTACTATTTAAGCATGAGTTTAGGTTCTTTCCAAGATCAAGGTGTTAAATGCCACAGCGATGGACTTCTCAAAATGTGTGAAAGAGACTAGATACCAAACTTTGACATTTCCACAATAAGCTCTTCAGATGACCTAGCTCTCTAAATAGATGACTAGGAAAGCTATATTCAGGCAAGTTCAAACAAGAAAACACTGTACTTGTGTCAACTTTCACAGTTTTGGTGAACGCTAGAGGCTCCAGAATATGTTTTAGGACAAAATTCTGCCTGCTTGGTCTATCCCAGAGTCGTAAGGATTTCTCAGTTAGCTGCAAACAGGTAATTTCCCCCATCATATTGTACTTAAGCGCATGAAGCCATGGAAAAAGAGACTCTTAAAGACAAAGGCTACAGAAGTAATACAAGAGGGTCAAGAAACTGCAGGATTTTTGGCCGGCTGGGGGACAGCTCTGTTGGGCTGGCAGTCTGCTGCTGCTCAAACCAGGCCTGTGGACTTCCCACACAGCAACTGAGTGATTGCAATTGCTGCATTACAGCAGGAAAATAACACAGTCCAAAGACAAGGTGAAGCCTCAGAAGTCACAGCCCAAAAGCTGAACTGCTGTGGACTTCTCCTAAAGCCTTCAAGCACAAAAAGGTTCTCATTAATCTTAATAACTGCAATTTACATATTACGCATGTAGACAAGTGGTTAGCAAAAGGAAATGTCAAACAGAAGGTTTATTTAAATGGAGGCTGCCTCAATAAAAAAAACCCAACGAGTATAAATTGGGAATGCACACACAGGCAGCTGGAAGGCAAAGCAGCAGCTGCTGACTTAACACCCTGGATTAGCACACACTGGCCCCTTCATGTTGGTGCACCTCCCCAGGAAGTGAGGCAGTCCTTGTGGAGCTCCCAAGGAAAACGGTGATTTGTAAAAACTGCTTATTCATTGGAAAGACACCATGATCCCAGGGACAACACTCCCAGCATTTTAGTTTCACTGAGTCTTAATGAATGTAGAACCTCTAAGATGCAATCAAAGGACATCACTGCAAACAGTAGTATAAAAAAGGGTCAGAGAAGTCCAAAAGCAGAAAATCATTGAACACTAAAGCACAAAAACCTCTGAGAGCACCACAACTGACTGCATCCATTCACTAACTCAGACTACCACAAATGAAATTCCATTTTGTAACACAACCCCTGTGAGACACAAGAACTCAGGGGTTTGTCATATGAGAAAATGGTATCTTGGTGGGTGATAAAATAACACATGGTATTTCAGATAACCTACACAGAAACAAGCCTGTGTTTTGATCTTACAGCAGAAAAGAACTTTTTATATAACACTACTTTGGAGCAAACCTGTTTCACCCTTGCAAGCTGCCACTATTTAATTCAGACAGTGAACTTTTAAAAATAATTGCCATCCCTTATTTTGTCCAGAGAAACATGTTTCTGATTATAGCTTCACACGTATTAATTTAGGACACAGTTACTAAAAGTATTTTAGCAACACAACTGAGATGATCACTTGACATTTTCCTTTTTAATTTGAAAACCAAATAACTAAGTAAACAAGGAAGAAAGACTTGCAAACACGAAAAACATGTTTAATTGAGAAAAAAAATTGATATAACCATATACAAGAAAATGTTATTTCAGATATGGACAACAGAAAAGAGAAAGAAAGCACAGAGTCCAGTCAAGGATCCTGAATATTTTTTAAATGTTCCAATTTCTGCAATTAAGTTAATTATTGCACAACAGAAGGTGACCACAGTGCACTTCAGTTGCTGAAAGCAACCTTTGGATCTTTCATGCTGCCTTCAAACAGGCAATTAAAGTGAAAAATGAAAGTGTGCATAACTTTCCAGTACCATATATTATATGCAAATAACACACAATAAGAACTGAAGTTCTCAAACCAAACACTTGATCAATTTAGTCATGCTTTTATCTGTATTTAACATGTATTACTTTCTTTTAACATGTATGATCAAACCACTTTTGAAATCCTTATTATAGATAATCTACTGCCTTAAGAAGAGTTTTCCCTTACCAGAAATTAAGAGAACTTTCCAATTCTCTGTCTCCAGAATAATTTGCATTAACTGAGGCTGAGTAGTACAAAACATTCCAGCTGTGGACTTTCCTGGTCCCTTTTAGAGTGCTGCTGACTGGAGATAGAGCCCAGTCCTCGAGGGCCCTCTCAGACCCCTGGCACACCTGAACAGGCTGGCACCCACAGTCTGCAGTTGCCCCTGGCACAAAGAATGGCAACCCAATCAACTCAAATTTAAGTCATCTCCGACTATGACCTTCTCCTCTGAAAGCCCAAACAAATCTCCAGCAGCATCTACAAGACAGACAGCTGTGTAGGAGGGTACAACCCTAACCCTTTCAGAAAATATTATAGTGCACTCTCAATTACTGAAGACACCCTCAGTCTCAGTAGCTCATCCCTCAGCATAACAAGAGTAATGCTGTAAATCAGCTACCTAATTTCTATTCAAACAGAACATAATTGGTGGTAACTGGCTGAAAAGCAACAAATGCCAAAAAAAGGTCTTTGTGATCTTTCAGATGTAATGAACTGCAAGCACACTTCATGGGCCATGATGCTTTTCCACTTACTATGCTAATTAGTTTTTATTTGAAACACACAATTATTGCTGCAACCAAATGCAATCATTAATGTATTTATTTGATAGGCAAAATATTCATTAATCAAATCAACAGGAAATAAGCAGTGCTGGAAATGTCCCTTAGAGAAGGAAAAAAACCTCCAAGAATGCTGCTATTTAATATTAATTTTTAAATGTTCCGTTTTTAAGCATTTGAAATGTTAATATCTTGCTTGCAATTTTTAAGTGCAAATACACTTAATGAAGCTTGACATAGAGAAAAATTAGAATGCCATTTTCACAGAACTTAACAACATTTAATTCAAATCAAATAACCTCATGATATGCCACTGGAGAGTAAATAAAAGGTCCATTTGCACTTAACAGTCAAGCACAGAGGATATAGCATATATCATTAGTAATCTCTAAAATTATCTCATTTCAGTAATTAAATGAGCATTTTTATTCCTTACCACACTATGATGTCCTGGCTGAGAGTTTTAAAAACTCTAATACTGCAGAAAGGCATTCACTCAGATCAGGGAAGGTCCCCAAAATCAATTAAAAGAAAATTTAATTCATGATCTAAGGATACTATTCTGTACTGAAACAATGATCAAACCACTTTCATGACCTGCAGCAGCACAATGGCCCCTTCAAACACTCTTGTTGGATTGAAGGACTCCTGGCAGTGTGGCTGTATTGCCTCCCCAGATGACTCCTGATGCCAGCACAGCCCCTCTGCCTGCATGGCTGTCACTCCCTGGAGGTGACCTGGTACCTAGGGGGGAAAAGAGTTTGTCATATTCCCTATGCTGCCAGACTGAAGAGAGTGGAGGAAAAGGAGTGGACCCAGCCCTGCCTGCAGAATTTCTGGTATTCCGTCAAACTGCTCCATTTCCAGCGTTTCACATGTTTCTCCCCTCTCCAAGGTCAAACACATCATTACCCAGTACATCTGGAAGTGACAAAAAGAAAAGGAAGAATGAGGAGCATTCATCCTCCTTTTTAGCATTTTGCCAAAATTATAAGGAAATAAATTTTTAGAGTTGATAATTGATTGATTGAGGGTTAAATTCTGTGGGTTTCTATGAGAACCCAGGCCTTGTCTGGGCAAATCCTTTGGGAAGTTTGGCCTTTTTTTGGGCAAAACTTGGTAACTAGTAGTAGAAGAACAATCTTTACATAAACCACAAGGCTCTGTTTTGTCAATGTGAGGTGAGTACATGCTTAAGACCATATTTTAGGATAAACAGTTTAGCATAAAGGAAGCAGTTATTTCAAAACAGCTAGTTTTCCTACTAAGTAATTTTAAAATTTATAGGTTTGTGTTTGCCCTTCATATTAGTATTACTCAAATACTCAAACCCTTGTTCTCATCTAGTTTTAATAATGAAATCATGGCTAAACATTCAAAAATAAATAAAACCTAGAATTACTTTATATAAAACTTAAAAAAATATATATATCTTGACAGTTCTGATGCTTGAGGGTTTTATTTCCCAAAGTAGTAATGATCTCCAGGAGTTAAAATAATATGATTATATCCCAACTCCATGACCAGCTAAACCACAACTGAACTGCAGTGGCACATATTTCATTTGCAATGCCAGAGGATCTCCTTTTCAGACTATCAACACAGCACTAAATTTCCAAGTGTCACTGGAAACAGGCCACCTCTAATTTTAGTTGGAAACACTAATATGAACTGCTATAAGCAGCACAGCCCAGTATTTTACCAGTTCAACCTCTTCATCTTCACCAGGAATGAGAAAGAAAAGCTTTTTACTCTCAGTTTAATACCGTGTCTTCTCTTCTCTGCAAACAGTGGTTGAGGGATTTTTTGGTTTATTTTAAGGGAGGATTGTATGACAAGGAAACAAAACATATTTTTCCTGTGAGTCACTGAAATTACTATAAGCAGCTTATCTTCTGTGCTACTACTCTGCAGTCTTGTAAGAGACAGGATTCCTAATCTTTGCTTCCTGCTGATAGGGAGTGCACAGAACAAAGCCATTTCTTGTAAGGAAGAAGGAAAGAGCATCATTACCTAGTGTTACTCAAAAGAAGCTCCAGAAGACAGCAACCATGCCAGGTGGAGCATGGACAGGAACCAGATGTGTTAGAGCACCAGGTGCTCAACCTTTCTTTCCTGAAATGTCTTCTTCCAAATTTCATTGGTAAATACTGTGTGTTACATAATTTTATTATTTTGTTTCACTGGGAATAATTTCACCACCAATATGCCTCATCCAAGGCCATGAACAACTCCAGATTTGTCACCAGAGCTACAGGTGAAACATCCAACAACAAGCTTACTTTGCAGGGAACAAGAAATGCACAAAACCACATATCACATATCACATTTCCCAAAGGGAGTGAGGGTGTGGTGTGGGGGTGTCCCTCTCTTTAAGAGGAAGATATCATCACTGAAAATAGTGCACAAATGTGAACCTAATACTCTGAGATAAAAAGCTACTTTTCTGCAAACTGTCAATAAACTTAAATAAAATAGTTATTCCCAAACAGCACCTTTTGGAAGTCTAAGACTTAATTATTGGGATAACAGGAACTGGCATATGAGAAAATCATTAAGTGCTGTTAACAATCAACCTTGAGCAACAAGACTATTTTGCTTGCCCTTAAGTATTAAAAGTGGAGAAGAACCTTTGCAGTTTTGTACCTTTGACATCTGTTTATGAAAGAGAATCTCAAATTATCTTGAGAACTGAGAAGGTGAAATAGATTATTTCATACACTGAAGTTCGTGAATTGGTTCCAGTATCCCCAGCCACTGGGAAGCCAAGTGTAGCAAGGGGTTTGGTGCCCTCCATTGAATGAATCAGTCCAGCTCGTAGAAAGAACAGGATTTTGCAGAACAGGGAATGGGTAAAGCCTCACAGCTCCATTAGAACTGGATCCTGCCATGTGATCTCTCACCTCCATGGTCTGAACCCATACAGCACAAAGATAAAGACGAGGTTTTACCCTCATGCAACCACTCATAAACTGAGGCTTGCAGAGGGAGAATAAAACCAAAAGGTGAATGGTCAGTTCAAAACAGAAAATAAATTTATATAAGCTTAAAAATATCACCACTAAGCAGAAATTTAAGGATATAGATGAGCTTAATAATCAAAGATGTTCTAAGACCACAGCATGTTCTTAAACATTCTAGTTTTATCATCCCGATCAAAACCATGCAGCATCCAACAAAACAAACAAAAAACACCCCCACAATCCTCTCCAAACAAGCAAACAAACCCCCCCCCAAACCCCAACAACAAAAACCAACCAACCAAAATAAACACAAAATCCAAATCCCCAAACCCACCCCGTGTCGTCCCCCTCAAAAAAACCACACCTAAACCAAACAAACAAACAAAAAAAAAAAAAAAAAAAAAAAAAAAACCCCACCAAAACAAAACAAAAAAAACCCACAAAAAAACCCCAAAAACAAAAACAAAAAAACAAAAAATTGCCTGGTGCGAACACATAGGAAATACAAGAAGTTACCAATTCCTTCAAAATTCTCACACTATCTTTGCCCTCATATCGAATTTGAATATAGAATAATTAATCAAATAGTGACACCAATGAATACAAAGCTAGCTGACCATAATAAAAAAAAAAGTCTTTACAATTTTGACAAGAGGAAGATTATTCACTATAAAAGGTCACAAAAATTTACATGCCATTCTTTGGCTTCCATAGTTTTGCCTGGCATTCATGTAAGCCTGAAGTTTCTGTACTTACTTAATGATTGATGTAATAGAAAGCAACAGAAGGGCATTGCACTTTTTGCAGGTGAAAGTGGTGCTCCAGGTTCACACAAGTCAAGCTCAGGCAGGCTTCTCAGCAGAGAAAGCTCATTTTCTGCTCAGGAATGTCCAAGGGGATCAAGCATTCTAATAAGTGCACTAGTATGTCAGAAATCAGTTTTAATTAAGTAAAGGTAAGAAAAAAGATATGAAAGAGAAACTTTCCTACAAGCAGTAAAATTTCTCCTTGAAAAAAAAAAAAAAAACCAAACAAAAAAACCCCCCAAAAACCCAAAAAACTGTTCACTAACTTTTGCATGTGAGTTTAAAATGTTGTTTATTTCTGATGTAATAGTGTAGACAAGCAATGCTTCACTCCTAGCTCAGGGTAACTTCGAAAAGTAGTACAGCCCTGTTTCAAAACAGTGTTAAGTTTACTGCATTTAGTAATTTGAAAAATGGAGAATTCAGAATTTGCAGAACAGCAGTTATTTTGCTATTCTTATGTATTTTAAGTAATTAGAATCAGAAAGAACTTAGAAACAGGTAGGGAGGAAAGGAGGACATTCAAACAAGGCCTTCTCAGATCATGATACTAAAATATCTACTGCATATATGCATACCTTTCAGGGTAACTTAAAAAAAGATGCACATTCTTCTAACCAATCCAGCTGCTAATTTTACAGTCAGTAGCTGACAAAGAAAATTACTTCCTAAAGTGATGGTATAGTATCTTCTAAATTCTATTACTGTTACTACTAAACAGCAATTAATTAACAATTAGGAGTTGACAACATTACAAATTATTGCAGCAATAAATCTTAATATAATTTTTATTCTGTACTGTTCCTGCTCTGATCAACACCCAAGAATGACACAAAAAGCACAACATACATTTACCAGAATTATTTAAGGGATATGATAAGAGTGAGACAGTAGATAAAGGTTCTGATGCTGAATTTAAGGACAATTTAAACTCTTATTAATTTGTCTCAATATTTATTCAGCTGTGCTGTTACTTACTCTATTGGAGTTATTTGCAAACACAATTCTGTAAAACCCTTTAAAGAACATTAAATAATTTGTCCGCAAAAGACTATCAGTCTATAGAAAAAGACACTTCCAATTTTAAAAACCCCCATATTTCAATAATGACCTTACAAGTGAAATTGCACATAACATCACCTTTCCAAATATGTTACTACCTGCAACAGCAGGTGCTTTCTATTTTTAGTAAGTTTCTCTCTTCTCAATAAATAGTTTTAGAAATTTAACAAAACCCTTTAAAACATTTCCATCAAAGGCTTATTTAAAAAGGTATGGCCCATTAAAGGCTATCTGTTCAGAGGAAGAGCTTCTTTGGTTTGCTGTTTCTAAACAAACTAATAAAAGAACCCAAGTGGCAACAAAATACTTCTCCAGGTTCAACAGACACCTGTATACTAGCATCAGGACAATGTAACTGCATTCCTGCCGGGATTAATTCACAATATTTAACTAAAATCGCTTTGAACGCTTTTTATATTCAGCACTAACATGGTGTGCAAGTATGGTGGTTGGATTACAAGAGAAATTAAGACCACCAGCAATAATGCTCCCCCTCCTCCAAAGCAATTTCCCTGCCCCTCCAATAAACCTTTTCTATTCCCTCCTGCTGTCCTCCTAAGGCTATATGAATTATCTCCCTCTCCATTCAGTTTGGATTTTAGCAAGTTCTAATATTCATTCTTAATGCAGTGGCAGTGTGCTCACCCCTTGCTCTACAGAGTGGTGTTGATTTGCAGAGAGAAGCAGAGAAATGCCTTGTAACTCCTCCATAATTTATTCCAGCTCTAAAGTTTTCCACTGCAGTCTGTAGACTACCTAATAGCCTAGTCAAAATGAAGACAAACATCTTCTATGACAGAAAACCGTGGGGAATGAATTAAAGAGCCTGAAAATAAACACCTTAAACAAACGACCTCAGCAGGAGACTGAGATTGTCTGGCAATGAACTGCAGACAAGATGCTTCGAAAAGCCCCTTAACAAAGAAAAAGCTTCACATTGTTCAAGGGTTCCCATGTCAGCACCACCCCTGAAGCCAGAAACATTAATAACTTCTCCTTTGTTTTTATTTTTTCTGTGGAGGAGAAGGGAGTTGAAATCAAAACAAACAAATAAAAGTATAAAAACATGATTTCTTTTCCTGCTAGTTGAAATTTGCCCATGCCAAGTACTAATGTGCGATCCTGGGGATGAAGGTTTCTTGTTTTTATTTCAAAAGGGGCAATGGAGTCCTACAATTTGGTTGAATAATAAAAAGCTTAAGACATTCCTTACCAGAGGCTGTCCACTGCATCAGCTCAACATCCAAGCTTATCAGTTTGGTGAGGTAATTGCTTACCTCTTTTCTTAACTAGATTTCTCTTTTTCTTCCTTACACGCTTGGAAAAAACTCTAAAGAATTGATTACCAATTAAATGTACCTGACTGACAGCTGTCAAAAATGCTCTCTGCATTGCTTTGATAAGCAGAAATATCCTATGAGCAGTCAAAATGTAAGCTTTTCTGCTGTTGTATCACTGGGGTAAAGACTGACTTTCCAGTATGAAAGTACAGCCCTATCATTCCAGTACAGGATGAGACCCAAGGAGTCTGACAACCCTTTGCAATCTGACTTCAATGGAAAGAAATCCGGTGGACTGTGGAAGGAAAGCACGGGAAAGTACAACATGCTCTGCCATCCATCAGCATAAATCATCAGTGAACTGGGACAGGGATGGATGACTGGAGGCAGACTGCACTACAGTCATGTTGCAGCCTGAGGTAGTGTCTGCTGGGAATACAATAGTTCATTCTCCATGCCCATGCAATAAATGGCCTTCTCTCTGCAGCTACCAGTTAAGATTATAAATCAGTATGTTTTGCAATATTAGAAGCCACCCCAGCTGCAAAGGAACCAAGATCATAAATTCTTTTCAATGCACTTTTGAACAGCTTCAGACAGTAGCGAGGTTTTCCTGGGAACACTAGACAGCTGTAAAATAGCTGCTTCAAATTTAGGTTCCATTACAGGAGATGGAAAAGACCTGTATGAACTATTTAATTAACAGATCAAGCCATCAAGACCCACAAGGAAAGAATTCAGCTCTTAACAAAAGGTTTTAACTGTTTCTTGATCCCCTATATGATGTTTTTGAATTAAGTCAAAAATCTGAGTTGAAGGACATCTCCAGACCTCATCTCCTCATTGCTATTAATGCATGTCAAGTTAGCAGTGGGGATTAGTAGAATTTGAGGTATTTCTCAGAAGGATGAGCCTGCTAACTAGAGGTCTGAGGAACCCACACTCCAGCTCTTCCTCAAACAGGCATGAAAAAGGTCTTTGCTAATCCATTTCTCTCCTCATATGAAATCAATGGCTCTTAATCTCCAATGGATCACTTAATTTACGAAAAAGGAAATCAGACTATTTTTTCTGTAACTCAACAGCAGCTATAGTTGCCCAAGCAAATTACCTCTGCTGTTCATCAGACCTGGTTATTTAAGAACAGGTTTGGAGCGGAATGGGAAAGGAACATTGTAGCATCTGCCATGACCAGTAAAGGAACTTCATGATTCTCTGCAAACAATTATCAATAGCTGCAATTTTATTGCTCAGTGGTTTCACTGAGACTTGCTTGGGCTCTGCATGTGAGAGGAATGCCATCAGCAAAAACCCACTCCTTTTTAAATCCAGTTATGTTCAATGTGAACAAGGAAGGGAGCCTACCAGCTAGCACGTTGTCTGCAATGGTGGACATGGAGAGAGTAACAAGCTGTGCTGTTACTGCTGCAAGACAGAACCCTTAAGAAGGCAAGCAGGGCCAGGAGTTGGACTGGATGATCCTGATGGGTCCCTTCCAACTCAGCATATTCTATGATTCTATCCTTTTCTGCTTCCCACAGGAAGTCTGGACATGGTCCTGGTCTCCAGCACAAGCAATGTGTCTTAGGTCTTGTTTTGTGTGCCAGTATAAAAGGACCAGCTTCTTTCCTTCAGGTTTAAAGCCCAATATGAAAAAGACCTGTCACAAAGCACCTTGTAAAAGCATTGCATAGTAAGCACTTTTAGCCCACTATCAATAATTGCAAAGCTTACATTAAAGAAAATTATTGAGTACTGAAGTTACTTTTGGTCCCAGTTTTAAATAAGAGAGTGAATATTCTGCACTGGCTGGGATCAAAGGCCTCAAGGTCAATTTTCCAGCTCAGCCACAGATGGCCTAACAGTCCTGACACTCATTTCTTTGCTCAATTCACATTTATTCTTAATTTTTTTGCATTCAAACCTTCTTCTGCTTGCTGTGCATAAAATTAAAGAAGATTCCCGAGGCTACATTGTATTTGATGGTGCAATTAAATATCTACAGTGAGATGTGAGCATAACTATACTTTAAAATCTTTCCATAAACACACTCTTTTTTTTCCACAGTTCCAACAGAAACAAAGTGCCATTTGCCTTGGTTATTACCAGTAGTGGAAGGCTGCAATGAGGTCCCCCTGGAGCTTTCTCTTCTCCAGGCTGAGAGAATGGCTGTGCCATTCAGCCTCACGTCACCTGCAAACTCACTGGGGGTGTGCTTGGTCACACTCTCTGCCACTGACATATAAAAGAGCACCAGTCCCAGGACAGAGCCCTGAGGGACACCATCCATCAGCAGCCTCAGCCTGACACAGAGCCATTGACCACAGTTCTCTGACTGCATCAGGGTACCAAATAAACTAACAACTCAGGCTGTCAGGTATACAACACTGAGGAGAAAACACAAGACAATGTGTGTAACTCTAGTCACTGCATGCAAGCAAATATTCTATCATCCACAAGTGATTGGAGCCACTAAAACAGAGTGATCAGGGTGGGTGGGGAGGATGACACCCAAAACCACCACTATCACCCTGAAAATAAAAAAGAAGCACTCGGTTTGAGTTCACTGTCATATTCCTGGCAAAATATCTGCTGAAGCACCGCAGAGAATTTTACAGGCCTGGAGGAGACACTGAAGAAATACAAACATATCAATGAATACCAGCAGTGAGAGATAAACAGTTTCAAATGCTTTGTACAACTAGAATCACTTTGCAGCCAGATTCATTGCCAAGATGAAGACTTGGAAGGCTTCTGTCAGACTATTTCCAATTACAGTGTTTTATGAAAACACAGGGCATACAGTATGCCTTGATGAGAAAAACCAGTGTATATATAGGCTCATCATCCTCAAGCAGAAAGCACTGAGGTAAGTACTAGTTGTTATGGATACGTCTGCATAAGTAATGGCTGTTATTGCATCTAACCTTTGGGTTTCATTTATTTTATATTGGAGGGTGTGGGTGTGTGTGGAGAGATTTATGGTTTATGTAATAAACTTTCATCTGCCACAAAATCCCAAAGTGTTCTTACACTGACTGAAAAAATACCTTCAAGCAATGCGTTTAATGTAAATTCAGAGGAATCAAATATCTTTAGGCAACTTTGAAAAATGCACTGTTGATTATTCTTTTAATCAGTTTGTGTATTGCTCAGAAATTCTTTGA
This sequence comes from Urocynchramus pylzowi, assembly GCA_013397555.1. Classification (NCBI taxonomy): domain Eukaryota; kingdom Metazoa; phylum Chordata; class Aves; order Passeriformes; family Fringillidae; genus Urocynchramus; species Urocynchramus pylzowi. Next base: position 487,039 of record VZRH01007516.1, read on the forward strand.
TAAGCAATGTTTCTCACTGAGTATGCACAATTAAATGTGAACAGATTTCATGACACAACAGATCCACAGGTCATTTGTGCGTTCCTTGTGTCAACTGACCTCTCAGACTGAGAGCTGCTTTTCTGATGACTGATGCTATACTGGGGGAAAAAACCCCACCCAACATACTTTGATGACCTCACAGTTACTACATGAGGCACACACAGGCTAGACATACCATCATATTCTATACATTTTACTTTGTATGCGTACAAGATAGGAGGAAAAATTCTAAGGACCAGAAAAATCAACTATCAGACAAAATTCTAAATCAGTACCTAGTAATACAAAATGAACATCTAAAACCAGGTGTGTGGATTTAGAGTTTTTAAAAATAAAATTTAATTTCAGTTAGAAAACGGAGTGTTACTAATTGGAGATAGTCTGTGTTCTAAGCCCTTCTGTTGGGTAAACCTGACAGCTCCAGTAAAAGTTCGTGTGTTTTCTATTTTTAAATGAAAAATACAACTTGCTTTGTCCTATTTATGTAATAATAGCAAAAAACCAAATAATTATACACACACGCACACACACACACACACACATATA
>VZRH01007516.1:487658-523605 GCA_013397555.1 Urocynchramus pylzowi
ATATATATATATATATATATATATATTTAATATATATTTAATATATATTTAATATATATTTACACATGGCCCAGTTTGATAGATCTGGAAATCAGTCAAATGAAAAATTAGTCCTAAATTTGTAAGCCAACTTCACAAGTTGGACCTATCAAGACTCCATAGAGTTTGGAAGCTCTAGAGATCTCATAGACCATGATTTGAAAAGCAGTAAACTAAATTCAGACCTTGGACTTTTTCCATGGACCTCTGTTCTCCTTCTAACCCAACCTTGAAAAGCTTTGCCTCCTCTCCTTCTCTCCTCATCCGTAGCAGTCCCTAAAGGCAGTTTGTGCTCACTCTCATTTTTGGTCAGAGAAAGAAGAGAGAAAACTTTCAGGTCTCCCTTCCCAGAGACTTCAGCAGCCTATCAAAAGAGTTGCCAGGAAGGAATCTTTCAAACTCTTCAACAAACAGCCTTCAACAAACATAAAGAATTCTTAGAAACTTTTGCCTCTTTACAGTCTCATTATAAACATCTACTATGCTAAAATAATGAACAATTTCTAGATACTGTAACCTTGCCAAATGTGAACAGTTTTCACTAAAAAGAATCCACTTTCCCCTCTCTTAAGTTTTAAAACTTGCTTCAAGACAGAGATATGGATCATCTGAATGAAATGGGTATAATATCTTTAACACCAGGGAAACACAGTTTTTCCTAATTTTCTTTAAAAACCACATGAAACTTTTTATTAAAACTCACAAACAAAGAATGTCCGTAAGCTGACACTGAGCACAAAAAAACCCAGTCCAAATGGTTTAGATGTGGAAAGGATATAATTAAAAACACTTTTGAAATAGAAAATGGAAGTTCATTGAGAGGTCTTACCACAATTTCTTTACAGATCTCTGCTGTTTTAAGTTATCTGCTGAACAGGTATAGAAAGAAGGAACTACCATAAATTAAAAGCCTTATTGACAAAACAAGAGAATCTTGACAACATAAAAAGAAGGAGATACTATCTAGCATAACCTTTCTTTCTTCTGCTCTTCTAAGCATTTCTTTAACCCCTTTACTTTAAAGCAAGAGTAGAGAGGTACCACATGCCAAGAAACTTTGCATCTTATCTATTTAATCAATGCCAACCACTGAAAGGGAAAACTAAATCCTTCCCAATTCCCTTCAGAATTTCCCAGCTTAGTGGGTGCCATCTGGCTCTATCAGCATTTTAGTTCCTGTTCCAAATTTACTTCAACTTTTTGATTGCTCCTTGAGTTTGTTTTTTGTAAGACCCACAATGTCAGCTACCTCTATACACATCACTGGACACATTGTTTGAAGCACAGAGTTGACAAATACGATCAGTACAGATCAAAAGGACAGCCAGTTCTTAGAGGCACATATTTTCTGATCTCATCTCATGATTACTTTGTCATCAAAATCAGCTGCACTATTACATCTGCAATATCAGGATCAGCTGAACTTCTTTTAATATAAGTCCTGCTGCTTTTAAAGCTTTAATGATGTTCCCAAATAATTTGGCACAGAACAGAATTTACCACAATCCACCTATATATGGAAAGGATAACTGAAATGAAATAATGAAAGAAAACAGGGAAGAAATAAAAAAAAAAAACTAATATGGAAGTTATTTGAATGGGATTTTTAGCTGCATGAAGAGATTTAGCTAGGAACTATACTATATCTGTAATTCCAAAATTACAGCACATTCTTCAGAAATGAAATAAACTTCAACATATCATTTAAGTCAGCCAGTCAAATCTGTAGCAAAGAAAGATTTTTGTTTTCCAAAAATCATTGCTTCAGTTAATAAAGAAGGCTATTAACAGCTAGTTCAGTTGTATCTTTTAACAACTTATTTATTTTTATATTTTGACCTCTCACACACAAAACCTATAAAATCATGTTTAAAATGCATACAGGTCCTAAAATTAGCTCAAGAGCATGAAGAAATTTTAAGTTAGAGATGCCAGCCTGCTGAAACAAACAGAACTCCTAGAAACAGCAGTCTCAAAAGACTTGCATTTTCCAGGTGCAGTAAATTCTTCAACTCTTCTCATGGTGAATAACATGGGAGGTTTCCCACATTCTCAGCAGTACCAGGCCATGCCATAAGGAACTTTTTACTTAGCTGGATAAGCAGCAGCATTTCTTCCCCTTCCTCCAGCCACATTTCACAACTGCTTCTGGGAGAAATCCCAGTTTCAGGAATTGGTACATTCAGCATGACTGCTGCACTCTCACTATGCCTGAACTTCATGGACCCCGTGAGCTACTGGCATTTGGCTCCAAGTTCAACCAGAAAATACTGCTGTATGTGAGAACTGCTATAACTCTTATTTATTTTACCCATTCTGGCATGTTCTCTGTCTGTCTCATTTGCCCCACTCCAACCTGCTTGTAAAGCTATGCAGAAATTTAACTTCAGAGGAAATCTGAAGATCACAAAAAATTATCTCCAATAATGAAATTCAGCTTGATAGTTGACCTGCCAAACAAAAAGGTTCTTTCACCCAAAGACAAGCCAGACATTTGAACTCTCAAGCACTGTCAGGACAGAGAGCAGCTTGCCTGTTCAGATGAGCAGCCAGTCTTTTGAGACCTTAGAGATAAACCAGACAAAATGCTGGACAGGAACAAAATGTACAGTAACAGTATACAAAAGCTGGAGTCTAGAATAAGAACACAAACGAGGGGGAAATAATTTTGCAAAGCCAAGTTTAACTCATAAAACTAAATTTGAAGTGTAAGGTTTTATCCTTCATTCTTTGTGATTTCTGGGAATCTCAGAGTACACCATACCAACTCAAGACTACAGAACAAATTATGGAAAAAACTGTTTGTACTTTGATACTTTCCCCATCACCAGTCTGGAATGGATTTATTATGCAAATTTCATTTCTAGCACGCTACAGATAGGAGTAAATTTCTGCTTGTTAAACTGTCTCCATCTCTGTTGCTGTTTCCTGCCTAGTATGTGAGAAAGTAAGCTATACTGCCAAAACCAGAATGAACTCAGAAAATAAGAGATACAAGAAAGGCACAGGTATTTACAAAACCATTTCCCAGGTAATTTAGATAGTTATTAAGATTGATTTGTTTTATATGCTGTAGCCTCTGGCATAAGCTTAGAAGAACAAATGGCTTGATTCTTGCAACCTTTCTTCACACAGCTTTATCTTACTGCCTTTGAGGAGTAACCTACATGATAAGAGGGCAAACAATGGAGAAACTGAGATCAAACAACTTAGATTAACAGATACCGAAGTTAAAACAGTGTCAGAAGAACTAAGTCTATCTGGTTATGAACTAGGTGCAAATAGGACTCACAATATTTATTTTTAAAATTCTTGTAATGCATTGCACTCATCTTTTGGGCTGCTAGGCCATGATGACAGCACTGGCAGCAGAACACAGAAGATGAAGTTACAGGACACTCTTATCAGATGCCTCTCTGAAATAATCACAGACACAGGCTGCCCTGGGAAATCAGGCACTGCCTTCCACTACCTGCAGGCCTGGCAGCACCGCAGCACATTGCCAAAGGTGTAGTGAAAGTTCACCTCTTGAAATAGCTGCCACAGTGGAAAATAGGTAGACTGCACTGGGCTACAGTTACAGAAACAGAGCAGAGATTTTACTTTTCAAAATACTACTGCTGTCAAGCAAAATGACACTGGGGTCAGAACTCTCCAGCAAAGGAGTCAAAAATGAAAGCAATTAATTTGTCATTACTCAGTTTATCAGCCAGAAAAAAATGAAGTGTGCAAGAACTGTACCTTATGAAGCCTCAGATAAATGGTAATTTGCTCTGTGAAAAGTTCATGAGGCAAAAACAAGACCTTTGATACACAATAAAGAGTGGCTAAGAGAGGACAAGGGTGGCAGTGCCACTGAGAACAAGCTTCCTTCTGTGTCAGAACTCAAAGTTTAAACTAAGATGAAAGTTAAATTTTTTATGTCTGCTTTTGTTTGTGCTACGTGAAAGGTGATGCAGATGAAAACTTGCAAGAAAATGGCAGCATGACATTATTAAAGAACAGGAAACCAGAAGCCCAAAAAATAACACCAAGAAAATGATCACGAGGGACAACAGTGGGCTAATGCAAGCCCTGGGATATATGAATATGCCCATATGTCTTGTGTGCTCATCAGCTATCATGACCTTGATTTCTGCACAAGATGTTTTGTCTCACTTTGATACTTTCCACTAGTTTTCCACTTCCTATGTATTCAACAGAACTACTCCTTTGGAAGAGAGTCCACATATTCAAACCCCGCCACGTGGTTCAGGATAGCATGTCACAGCTGCCTAAACTCCTGGCATGGCCTTACACCTTTCAGTACAGGATTATGACATCTTTCAGCAAAGCATTTTTGAGTTTAAATGGTTTGTCTCAAGGCTCTCAGTAGGGAGCTGCAGGGTTTCATGAATCATTGCAAAGATGGAAATACCTGCTGTCAACAAACAATCCGATCGCAACTGTTTCACATAAAACCAGAGGACAGATGTATCCGGAACGGTCCCACTTTGCATCGCTTTACCAGTGGCTCAGCAAGCAAACAGCTGTGGAAGTCACAAGACCACACAGCCTGGATGAATAAAGTGTTGTCACTACGATTGCTTATATGTTCTTTTCATAAAGTTCACTTCCATTTTCACTGTTAGGGCCATTGATTTGATTTCCATTAGATATCTTGCTATCTATGTCCTGCTCCACATCCACATGACACAGGCTTAACTTCCACGTAGCCAAAAAATACCATATAAACAATAGCTCACTCCAACTTGTTTCTTTTAATTATGGTGACAAGCTGCAAATGGGTATGTTCCTCCAATCTCTGTTTGCACTGGACATTGTCTGAGAGACTGGAGAGCACCAAAGTGGAGGAACTCCCCAAAGTCCATGAGCAAAGATGTCTCCATGGTGACAGCATGTTTTAGACATGTTAAACATGATTACTGCATATTATTTCAGAAAAAGGAGAAAAAACAAAGACATCATCAAGATAGTGACACAGCAATGAGGTATTTCAATAATTTTTAATACTTTTAAAAACACATACTAATTGGACTGCATTAAGAGTCAACAGAAATGTAACTGAAGAAGCACCAGAAAAAGGGCACTTTCAGTTTTCATGGGAAATTGGTGATGATGTTTTGACAAGATAAGCACTTAGGTGCTTTGTTAATCAGCTTTTGAAAAATAAATTTTAACACTTTGGAGCAAAAAAATTGTTTTAACGAACACAGAAACAAGAGATGATGACTAAATACCCATTTTTCTTTCTTACAGTTGAAAAAGCATACATATGATACAGACCTAGAGATGGCCAGAGTATATTCCAGAAGTAACTTCTTCATGAAAACATCTTTCAGGAAATAAGTGACAACATTCTGTGTTGTATTAGCAGAGAATGGCAAATACTACTCTATGCTGCTGGTGATTTTTTCCCTGGATTTTGTTTCACACTCTCCCTCCTCCTTTCCTCCTTATATTCCCAGATTTATTTTCTTTTGTGGTTCATGTGCTAAGGTCCTATATAAGTCTCAAAACTGGAGTCAAAATTCCGAATTCCAGAGTAATGCAAAAGACTATTGAGGAAAAAAAACCAACTCTGTAGTTCTTCCATAACTTTATATATACACATATTTAGTAAGTTTTAAATATGAAAGAACTTCATTAACCCTTCTCCTCAGTCATGCATAGGTACTATTACATGAAATAGTTTTCCTCCTTTATATGGGGTTTCTTTTAAGATTAATACCTCAAATACCTGAAGTGGAGACTTCGGCAATGAACAAACACAACCAGTTCTACAAATACCATCTGTTCTCCTTCTTGGGAATGAGAAAACCTTTGAGGGTGCTCAACAGATTCTTAATTTTTAAGAATCATGATGAAGAGATAACCCACTGTCTGTACAGAGTATTCTTAGGAAGAGATGAAATCTCTGTTCTACACAGATTACAAAGAAATGCACATTATAAACCACATAGTTGTAATTTAATGGAACTAGGAGCCACATCACAGAGACAACATGATGCTTCTCACTATGTGTATAAAGGAACTGGTTTGATCTCTAGGAAAAGAATATAGCTACATAAACACATCATATGGTACCCATGGTTAAAACAATCTCCATTTCTAAAATAGGACAATCTCAAACAAAGAGTTACAACTTTCTTGCCAGTATTTCTTTCAAAAACATTGCTCTATATCAGCACTCAGGACTCCATGATAGATCAGGGCAGACAGTACTAAAAGGACACAAGATAAGACAGACATTTGCTGTACAAGCCAGAGAAGAAAGCAACAACAAAAACTACTGTATTTTCCTCACAGATCCCTTTGTTCACTTCCCTATCCTCATTCACCAGCATTACAACTTCACATTTTCAGGCTGAGTTGTAATGCACCCAAGACAACTATTATAGTATTGAAGTAAATTTATAGCTTTTATTCTGTTGTATTACACAACACAGGACAAAATCATACAAACATTTATTTCCTGGAGATGATGTTACAGAAGTGAAGCCATGGTAACAGATGAGTAAGGTCTGTCTTTCCAGTTTAAGTAACCCCATACCTGCTGCTTTGACACACAAAAATTCTAGCAAACCTATCACCTAAAAAATGAACTCTCCGCCAGCAGTCTGGTTTGAAACACAAAATCAGCAAATGCTTTTTTATCAGCCTGGGATCATGCCTCAGGAGACTTATATAGCTATTAAGTTTCTCTTCAGGTGCCCAAGGAAGTTAGAAATTCAAATGGCTTTTCAAGAAGAACAAACACATACTCCAAACCTATTAAAACAATTTAGTGAGCATTAAATACAGTAATTCCCTGTTGCAATTATATTAATGATGGTGCAAGAAAACTTCACATCAAGAAGTCTCAGAAAAGTCTAATAGTAGTTAAATACAGTGGAAGGTTACTAAAGGCAATCTGCATTTATTTTATTTAAACCAGCTGCATGAAAGTTCTGAAGGAATAAAATACAGTTATTACCATTAGTAATACTAGAAGTTGCTCAGATTCAATTTGTAGCCATTTTAAACTGAAACATTTGCACTCAAGAGCCCAATAGAAGATGTAATTATCTTTAGTTCTATAAAAATTAGTTTTATTTGTTTATTAAAAGTCATCCTGCTTTCCGGTGAAGGTTAACATTTTAAAAAGTCTTTTTGCAAGTAAAACATGAATGTATTTTTCCCTCAAGAGTAAAACAATCAGCACAGCAGGTTTTAATCAAGTAGTTTACATTCCCCTACCCAGAACTCTCCAACTACAAGCGTCACAAATAATATCTCTTTTCAGATATCAACAGGCTAAGAAATGCCAGTTGTAATTACAAACTCTATGAAGTTGACAAACACATTTATAGTAACAACCACTCCTTACCCCCATGAACTCTCATAAACCCAGGCTAAACCTAATGGACTCAGCTCCTCTGTAACCATACTCTAGCAGTTGTCAAGAGGCTGTTCTGAAAATTCTTTTTTACAAAACTAATTATACAGCATCAATCTAGCAAGTAATTTTAATCTACAGATTCTACAATAACTTGAATGAGGGAAATGTAAATTTCAAAGTGATAGCCATATTATCAAATTAAGAAATACTATAACCAGTAATCTCTCTTTGTAGACCTCCAGCAATTATATAGAAAGAGCCATGATTTGTTTCCAAGTTCTGTGTGAAATGTGGGCAGCATAGCTGTATCCCTTAATAACAATTTCGTAGACCTTGAAATTCACTAAACACCAAATTGCACATTCATTCATCATCACCTCTCAAAAGAACCTCCTCAGCTACTTATAGAGTGGTCTTCCTAGAATAAAACTTCTCTGGCCTGAACCCACAAGTTGATCTTCTAAGCTTCTAAGCTGAGTTTTGGGTTAGACTGTTTTATGTGCACAGAGAAAAGCCAAACCAATTTCCTTCAGATTTGCTGTATGTCACTTACACCTTCTGTCTCCAGTGTTTCACAGTACTACCTCTGCTGCCCTCATGCTATCCTCAGTTTTCACACATATCCCAGGACATCCCATTGCTTTAAACATGCAATTCTATGCTTGTTACTGGCCAGGCAGAAAAAGCCTTGTTTGAACTCCATCCACATCAACCAACTGCCAAATAAAGGGAAACTCCACAGTCCTCCCTCTCACTTACTCTGCAGAGGCAATAATCCCAACCCCAAAAGCTGCATGAAGTTTCTGGAAACCTATTATCATTGAGATTTTAACTCCACAGTGGAATCGTAGTATATATCTGCCAACACATTCAAAAGCTATTAGAAGTAGATACACTGGTATTTAAAATTTTGTTCTGAGCAAACCTAAGAAAATAATCAACTTCTCTCATCTTCCAGGAAGGGCTGGGTAAGAGTTATGTAATCACTTGTGTGCCTATATTAAAAAAAAAAACAAAAATCAATTGTTAAGCATGTTACTACCTCCATGGTGCATGAATTCCTCTAGCCATAAGCTTTGTAGAAAATGAAGAAGCAACAGTGACTTGACCTGATGTGGCTTCCCCTCTTCTACTCCCCCATCACCTACTGCAGCATAATTGTAAAGACAAAAGGAGCAACATTCAAAACCTTAAAACCAGCAACAGCCTGGTCTGGCAGCCTCTACTTTCCTAAGCATGTTTGCAGCAGCATGACTGCCACCCTGGGAAGGCTTTTCCATATGTCTGCTGTACTGTGGAAGCTTCCCTGCCTAGCAGTGCACACACAGTAGCATTTTATTTTTCAGCATGGTACAGATGCAGACCACTCCTCTTGTTTTAAGCAAACAGGACAGAATGTTCAGACACACTAAAATTGAGGAATTGTTCCAGCTATTATCTGTTTTCACTCACTTTCTCTTACTATTGTTGTACACCTGCTTCGCTTCCTGTAACTACAGAACAAATATCTAATGAAAAAAAAGTGCTACTTGGTTGCAAATCACTCCTAATAATTCAGCCTCTTGGTGCTGGGATTTGAAACTGCTGATGGGGGACAAACACTCAACACACATGTCAAAGTTACAAAGCTGCCTATAATTCCAAGAGCCCATGCACTCTTCCAGCTGTGTTGGGTTACAGAATGACATGGGAAGCCACCAAGATGTTACTGAGACAGTAACAAAGACCAAGCAACTTCAAAATACAACTGGGGAAAGGGTGAAAGCTTAACACCTACACTATGTCAAGGGTTATAGGGTATTTGTGCTACGAGCTGTCGCTGGTTTTTTTCCATTTTGCCTCTCTTGCTTCAATTACAGAGGCAATACAATAAAAAAAATACCAATCTCTTTCTCATAACCTTAAATAAGTGTGAGACAAGAGGGATCATGAATGGAGTTTTAAAATTCAGGTCTTGCCTATTCTATCAGACCACAGCGGCGAAGAACTAATGAAACAACAAAATTGCAATATAAGGCAGCAGCAGGGTGAATTACAATTAAACTCTGTTTCACTGCTTTCTTCTTCTTTCTGAATCTAATCCCTAATCAACATTTTGGGAAAGTCATCTGTGTTTAGAGTTCAAAAATTTAGATCCTAAGATGAAGAACAAGATCTTGCAGGCACAATTTGAGTCCCATAAGAGGCTCTCCATTAGGACCCTTCCTAATATCATCCCACCAACAGTCTATGAGGTAGCAAAGGCAAGTACATTTAAAATTTAAAATTTATTTAAAATAAATTTAAATTTATTTAAAATAAGATACCTGGAAGACTGATTATTCCACCTAACTCTCAAGGCAAAATCCTTTATGTTCTCAATTAAGAACTTGAGGCAGAGAACATTTAAAACTATGTTTAATTATTTCTTTAACATTCAATGCTTCAAGATCTATGACATGTATTACAGTTTTAAAACTGAAATTGAAGTGAATAGCTCATAAAATGAAACATTCAGAACAAACCAGGGTTTCTTTCATCATCTGGTGGTTTGCTGCATAGTGATTCTGGCAATGCTGTTCAATAGCAAAGTGCTTATAAAAAGACTGTTGCAGAGAATCACTCTACTCCTGCAATACACATGAATGAACCCTCTATTGTTTTCATTTGAAATCTGATTAAAATTAAAAACTTAATTTTGATGATTTATTACATTCCTTCACAGGATTTTTCTGCCCAGCACTACTGATGAGCAGTTGTTTGCCAGACTGAAGCTTTAAGTTAGTTCTAAAGAGATGCATCAGATCCTTATAACAAACTAGTTTTTATAGTGTAAGCCTTTCAGCACATAATTGTGCTGAAACACAAACAAACAAAACAAAATTCAAACAAAAATTCAGCCTTGTGGTCTAGGTAAGTTTGTTTAGAACACAGACCAATGGCTATTTCCATGTCTGGTCAATTAAATTGTTCCCATGAGTCTGTTGCAAACAACACCACCTAGAGAGTAAAGTCTCTCAGGTGAGGTTAAATGGTCTTTTATAATCCATATAATATAATCCTCATCATTACCTTCTCTCAGCAGACTGCAAAACAAAGATGTCAACATGAAAGAGAGCAGAAGAGTACAAGGAAGATAAAGATCATCAAGCAAGACATGACTCCTGGAAATTAGAAAACCATGGTTCAATCCTAATCTGCCCATTCTAAACATCTAGGACAAACTTCTTGGATTTACCCTGCTTCAAATATGTCCTAAATGATAACTATGCCATTCAAAACACTCTGAATATATGAGAGGATGGATGGAGAGCACATTACACAAGAAGCTGCTGTTAGGAGACAAATATGTCAGTTCCACTATGCACAACTCTTGGCCCTACTGGCTGTATCTTCAGCACACAGCTTCTTCACATACAACATGCTTCATAGTCACATAACATGCTCATACCTTCCCTCAGAAAAAGGGAGAACAGCAGGACACAGCAGAGATACTGAACAGAGAAAATGGGGGCAGCTGAGAGATCAAATGGAGCTTCATCATACTGCCCTCTAACCTGCTCTGTGGCAGACAATTGGCTTGCTTTTTTCCTTTTGAACACAGACAAATCTGGAGATATCCAACAGGAAATGCAATGCTGGTTTTAGCAGCTGCAGCACCCAAATCCCAAAGTTCCCCTTTTAATCTAAAGGATACCTTCTGATTAAGGTTTAAAGCCAACAGACAGAGAAGGACAAAGCTCTGTTTATTAATGCAATAAAAATATACTAACTCTGTGTGTCATACTGCAGTAATGGGCACTGAAACAGTGTTTTGCTGCATAAAAAAAAAAGTATTATCTTTTAGCACTACTGACAGCAATTGTACCCCAAGAGAAAACACTGCAGCCTTGTCACCACTTAGCTCACACACCACCAAAGACATCTTTATCAATTTGGACACATTCTTCCAAATTACTGTCAGAAGTTACTCTCTTTAGTACATGAGAAGCAGTGGGATATAAACACTTATAATGTACAGCCTACATAGTCATTTTCTGGGGGTTTTTTTGTATTTCTGCTAAAAATGGTACTTATACTGGAAGCTCAGCATCAAAATAACAATGTTTACAATCTGATTTATTCTCAGGCAGTGCATAGAGCCATCTCCAAGAGAGGTTGGCAAGGATTTCATTTGGGGCTGCCACCCAAAAGCCATTGTTCGTTCTACAGCTCTAACAGCAGCCAAGAAGAATATACAAACATAAAGCTCATGGGTTTTTTTGTGAACACTGAAAGTTAAAAGAATCCTCCTTATTTCTATTAATTTAAAATTTAAAATGCAATATAAGAGAACAATATAACTCTGATATTTCTGCTTTGAATTGGAGTTAGTTGAAACCAGCCAATGTAATTAAAAGTTGGAAGTGGAAGGAGAAAAAGAAAAGACGTGAGAAAACATGAAATGTTCCTTCCTTCCTAAAATACAGAAAACAAGAAAAATGAGAGAATATTAAGAGACAGTTAATGTCATCCTGGCCAAAACAGGGAGAAAAGGTTAGAACAGGCTTTTCAGAAGTACAGAAAAGAATAACTAAGATGAGAAAATTCTGTTCTTGTACAGCCATAAATTAGCTAAACCCAAATTAGTTCATGTTTTTCTAACTTCAAACTCTTGAGCTGCATCTTTCCAAGAGGGGAAGAAGATCATCTTGTTCCCAGAGATGAGATGCTGATGTTATCAACCATCAGCAAGGAAGGCAAATTTGCACTGGTTGCAACACCCAAGTCCAAGTGCTGGAGCTTTCATGGGATCTGCCTTATATGCCCGAAAGTCTGGGATACAAAAACTGCGGGCAGCAAACAGGGCCAAAAATCCCAACGGGCTGTCAGGCTTCTCCATCTCATACCCTTTCAAAAAGGGCAGATCAACTTTACAATAGTGGTCCTTTTGACCTGCTAGTAGAAATAATTAGAACAAACCATTGGTTCTGGACTCTAAATCTACTTTACTCTTAAGAGTCAGCAGCAGCAAGGTGGTCATGAAGTACCCTGATGGTTAAATCTAATTTACTTTGTTCTACATTTGTACCCCCTATGCCCTGCCATGCTGATTTGGGCAGGCTGCTGCATGCACTTAGAGCTGAGCACAAATAAAACTACCTAACTTCATTACACACCACTATCACTGCACTGTAGCAAACTCCTTTCTCCATCACCACTTCCCAGCCCTGATGACTTGTTAGTTTCAGCAACAGCTTCATCACAGGGACGGGATGTCTTGGGGTAAAACTCATTCATCTTCACAGGATGACACACTAATGGGGGACATGAGGTTTCTTTGCACCTCAGTTTGTACAGTGTACAACTCCTCCAACTAAAAACAGCAATATGAAGGTGCAAAGGGTTGAAATACTGCAGCTGACATTACGTGAAGTATTAGTCTGGGACAAAATTCACAAAGCAAAGTTGGTTGCTTTTGTCTAGGAGAAAACCACAAGATTTCATTCACTAGGGACTTTACATTTGGCAATCTGTGCTTGCACAGTTTCAGTGTAGGTTTGCAAAACATTCTGAAATTTTTCTGTCTATACTATACTATCTATAGTATAACCAGATTTTTATAACATTGCTTTAATCAGAAGACCATACTTCTGCGTACTAATTTTTATTGCCAGTTTCACTTACATACATAAAACAAAAATGCCACCAAAGCCCAATGAAAACATGTATGAAATTTCCCTATGAAGGTCATTGTGCAATGAAAAAGGGTTATAAATGACACAGTCCATCAACATTTAAAGCCTGCAAATAAGAACAATTAAGATCAACTACAAAAGGGAAGTTAAACAAAAATCACAGGGAAAGGAATCACACCTTCAGTTGATTTAAGAGGGCAGTAGAAACCCTGGCATGTGATTTACTGGCAGAAACTAAACACTCTAGTGTGGGCTAGTTGTAAAGAAAAAATATTGTCATTTTTTTTCCAGTTTGAAGTCTAGTGCACTGAATCTTAAGAAAGTACAGGTTCACCCAAAGTGCAGGCTTCTTTTGATGTTAAAGGGAAAAAAATTAGCCTACTCCATATCTTCTATATTAAAAGTTCATTAAAGAAAGGCTAAACATTTCATTCACTGGGATGGTTCTGGTTTTTGTCATTTTTGCATAGTTAACAAGATCATAATTCACATAGGTCACACATTGTAAATATCCTCACTATATTGTTTTCCTTTCCTCTATAATTAGACCACCTTTTGTTACCAAGAATCCTATAAACTGTTTAACTGTGAATGGTTGTAAACTGCTCGTATTAAAAATTAGGCATCTCCTCCTAACAACTTTGTGCAATGAAAATTGCATCCAAACACCCCCCCCCNTCAACATTACATCTCTGACACTTCTTTCTGCAGGGGTTTGACCCACATGGCATCATCTGCGCACTTTATACAGCTTCTGTCTTTTTCTCCATCCACACAAATTATTCTTGCCTAGGCATCTACCAGCAAAGCACACTGACAGCAGAACAGATTCAAGCAGTTCAGCTGCTGTGGAAAATAACTCAATCTTCACCAGAGCTGCAGGATGGACACCACAGCAGCTATTCCAGTGGCTTCTTGGAGGCAAATGCAAAAGGTGCACAAGTCCTGCCTGCTCAACCAGCACACAGCAGCAACCAGGGAGTCCAAGAGAAAAGACAAGGTTTCCTAAGAGGCAAAATATCTCAGTGTTGCTCCACTCTTCCTTTTGCTATTTTTGTTTTAAATTAAGGTGCCTTTCCTAATTAGAAACAAAGGTAGTCCTTCAGGGAATTATGGCCCCATTTCTGAATGACCTGAGCCACTGCTGCCCCCCACAGGTATTTCCAAGGTTTTATTCAGTGTGTTTGCTTCCCACTTCTGGTCATCCTCTACTCCCTTGAAATCAAGCAGCAGCAGCCACAAGACTCTATACTCTTTTGTATTACAAGTTACAGTGCACATTTATTGGAATAAGTAGAGTAACGAGACCTAGGCAGAATTATTTTAGCTTATGGGTATTAAAAACCCATGAACCGACAAAGTTCATTGAAGCCATTAGTAGGATTAATAGAGCCTACCAGTGAATTTTCAAGAAGGCTCCTTATGAAGGGTACAGTCCTCTTAAGCACACAGATTTTATGCAAAGGATAGTTTGAACTGCTTAAAGCTATCAGAATCTGAATTGTTTTCTACAGTGTCAGTAGTGATAAACAGGCAAAGCAAGAGGCTTGCAAAAGTTCTCAGAAAGCTGCTGTGCTTATTCTCAGGCCAAATGGACAAGCATAGGGAATGTATGTATGCCATTTTAGAAAACACAGCACCTCCAGTTTATTTTTTTTTTCCTTCTGAAAAGAAAAAAGGAAAAAAAGAAAAAAATTGTGGAAGAAATCTGATGATCCCATCATTCACCCACCTATTGGAGATTAAATTACTTTCCTGCAGTTAAACATGGGTTTGGTGTTTTAACTGCGATTTTGACAACAGCTGCTGTTTGACACACTCTGCAAAAATTCTGATGCTGTGAGTAAATGTTTTCCAACAGCAAACTCTCATCCACTATTTAATGGTAGTCTTAAAAACCTCATATTTTTGTCCAAAAGGGTGGATTTTGAATTAACTAAGCACAGTCATTATATTCCAAAGAAAAATACACTTGAAGAAACATCTTCAGCTTCTTAGATTTCAAGTAATTTGGTCAGAGAGAGATTATGAATTTCCACAGCTCACCAGGAAGAGCTGCAGGGTTGCAGTCTGCTTTTCTTTTTCCAGGTGGCACTGTTAATGCTACAGCTAAGACAGCTATACAGGAATGTGAAGACAGGCAGGATTGTACAATGGAAGATGGATCTGAATGCCCATAATTAAGTGGGGAAGGGAACCCAACCAAAACCACCCAAACCTGAAGAAACTATTTCAGATGAAACAGTAATATTACTCAGAAGTAGTATAATAGAAGAGAAAATGGTATTAATAGATCAAAAAAGATGCTAAATCCTTGAGGGGATTATAGTCTCAATTAAGTCGTATAGAAACAGCATAAATTTTCAGTAACTACATCTATGCTCAGTTAATTTGCTCAGAACTTTGCCATAACAGAACACACAGAGGGAAAAGCCACAGAGATTTGCATTGCATTTAACTGGCTGCTTCCCAGCACATTTCACTGAGGGAGTCAAACAGCTCCCATGACCGTGGGGGGTGCAGATACCAGACAACACATCCCCAGTGCTAACAAAGGTATTTAAAAAAGGTGCCAAGTTGCTCCTTTTCCTGGTGTCACAAAACAATTGTGAAGCTCAGTCCAACATTTATTTGTAAACTTCAAAGAATATTTTTAAAGCATTTCATTATCCAACTAAAAAAATTCTGAGAAGTTTCCCCACTCCCTGTTTTCTGACATATTTCAGAGTTAAAGAAAAAAACAAAGAGGGGGAAAAAATGGTCCTATAAAAATAAAATAGTATTTGATGCACTACCATCATTGTAATAACTAAAAGAAAACAATCTCTACTGCAAACTACTTTCCACTTGTAATAAAAATGTTGGTTTTCTCCTTTTAACCCCCATTAAAAGATCAGAGGGAATGCTGACATACAAGATTTGGCAGGCACTCAAGAAAGAGTGGGTACCCCATCAGACATCTCTTGTTTTCAAACACTAGACATCAAGTAAAAAATGAATCTTGGCCTGATATCAGACCTTAATAGTAATCTATGGCAATTTAGCTCTTCATAAATGAAAACGTTCAACCTTTTTACGTTTTACGTTCAGCAGAAGTGAAGAGAAAGGGAAGAGTAATTTAATATTGAAAACCAGCTTGCTAAACAGGTAATCTCATTATTAAACTCCTTTAATCTTGCTCTGAGCACCAATATGGTTTATGGATAAGAAACCTGTATTTGGATAGAGTGATTTACATCAATGTCTAAATTAACATTATTTCCCTTGAGTCTTGGTTCATATCCCATTTTCAGTTATACTCCTTTACCAGGTTCTTCTTTTCCTGGTACTATTGTCTCCTCTTTCTTAGAGAAGTATTTTCTAATGATAAATATGATTCACCCTAGTCTGTTATAGATTATGAAATATTTTTGTATAATCAGAAGAAACATCCCAACTAGAAGCTGGTAAATCACCTTTACCTTCGGTATAGTGCAAAGCTTAATACCAATACTGTAAATCATGTCAGCACTGAGAGAAGGCCAGCTTGCTAACATGATTAACAACACTCACATATTACAAGCCTGGGAAACTTAAATTGTTCCAAATTCCCATTCACGTTAATTCAGTCAACCCTTATGCTGTGCTCTTCATTTCTTCTCATTAAAAAAAACCCTGAACACCCTCAAGCAAAACAGGAACCATGAAGTTAAAAGCACTCACAATCACTTCAGCCCTAGACAACAGTCCTATGGATGATTATGTTGGTAGAATATCAACAGTGCAATTCCTAAATGGTTTGGAAATCTAAGGTCTTAATTGATTCAAGAGGAGAATCTGTGACCATTCCTATGGAGTAGAAAATAGAGTCTTGAGCTCTTCCAAGCAATGACCACCACATCAGTTGTGAATTTAAAGAATGGAGGTACTTTACACCATCACCTGCTCCTTGCACACAGAGGTAGCTGTGAAGGAAATCAGATCTGACACAAAAAAAAAAAAAATCCCAAAAGTAACTCCAAAGACAAAACCAAGATGTTATAGTGTAGTTAGACATAATGCTGGAAGTCACTGCTGAACAAACATAGCAGCTGTATTCCTCCCACAGAGAAACCCCTAACTTACTAAAAATATATGCAAATACAGACACGTTGAATTTATTGCAACCCTGCAATAACCTTAAGCACTTTATATGGCAGGTAATCCTAGAAAGACTTGTTTGCTATCTCCAGAAAGATAATACTTTATATTAAAGTGGACTTTCCTCTTTCAGTACTGTAAAAAATATGGACCATTTGACAATCATTCCAATACTAGTAACAATGGCAAAATAATAATCCTGAATAAGGTCGTTGAATTTAAAAAGAAATTATTACACTGGTATTAAACATGGCCCATTCTTATACATGGGCTGTACATGTATGTACACCATACACATGTGTAATGCTACAATTCCTTCACAAAGCATGTACAGAATGGGAGAGTTTATTACGGACATTTTCAAGAGAACAACAGTAATTACATTCCAAAGACTTAATAAAATCAACAGAAATTGACATTTAGTTACCACGTGTATTTCAAAAACCAGTCATTCATCACAATGTAAACTTGGGAAAATAGTAATTTCCAAGTATTACCACCAATTTAATACAGCATTAATTAGCTACCAATGTAGTTTGCCATAACTGAAATTTTAATTTCATGATGAAAGACAATTTTTAATATTTTGCACAGCTTCATAAGAGGTTGCTAGTACTGCAAATCGTAAGTACTTGAGATACTTCAGAAGTAGTGGAAATTTAATTTTGAAAGACTGCAAGAACAACTCTTAATGGGGAGTCTCTCAGCAATATGGTCAATAAGCAAACAGTCATGATGGGGTTACTGAAACAATTAAAAACCCTGGCAATAATTAGATTTTGCACACTGCTCAAATTTAGAACACACAGAGAGAATCAGTGTTATTAAATTTTACTATGAAAAGCAAGAAACTATGTCTTGTTTGCTAAATACCTAGAAGCACAACCGTGTAACATACATTATGAAATATATTAAGAGATATTTTCTCAGATTCCAGGTCTAATTTCCCTTCAAAGCATTAATAAGAAAGATTCCAACCAGCCAGCCCTCAGGCTTCAGTTTAAAATAGCATCATACAACTAAAAGAGGTGTTCAACAAAGAGAGAATATGCTGCTTCTTGTGAGTAGTAGAATTATCCCAAGACATGCATGCCTTGTTTATTTTGGGCAAAACTTGCCCTAAATCACAAGTGTAGACATGTTTAATGCTTCCTCTTCTTCCTGCTGTACTGCATGCTAGAAAGCTACAAAGGGTACCTAAGAAACTTTTAATGAGGTACTACAATAAGATGGGGTTCCACAGCCTGCCCTACTGCAGATGTATTACTATCCACAGACCTGGAATAGCTGTAAATTGACTATAGTTGTAAGGTGGATGCTCTCAGGATTCATGTAAGCCCTACTCAGAGAGCCCCCCCCTTTTACCTCTTACAGCACTGATCAGCTCTTTAAGAAGTGTGTGAGATATCCTGAAAGAACATCACAGCTCCCATCACTCCAGCCCGTAACAGGGGATGGATTTGCTTGGTATTTCAAATATTACAGTTATCCATGTACTGACAGCATCCAGGAGAGGGCAGGAAGGGAGGGAATTTCTTTCTAGGACTAAGTGCAGAAAGCTAGGAGCAGTTGCAAGATATTCACAGACACAGTCAAACAGATGAGGAATTTGAACTATTTGGCAGTCACTGCTCAAGAGAGAGCCAAACCGAGAGAATAAAAGTAGTATTTTGCAAGGCTCAGGTGCAGTTGCACCATAAAAGAAGAAACCTGCAAGAACTCATTTTGTACATGCATCGTTAAATGTAAAATATTTCAAGTAAATATGCTATAGAGAAATATTAGAAGTAATTAAGATTACAACAAACTACAGGCTTGAACGTTACATATCTAATATAGAAAGAATTATAATTGGTTCAGACATACTACATAAGAAGATGCTGTAGTACTTCACAAACCTGTGAAATTGCAACAAAAAATCAGCCAACAAATTACAGAGAACTTAATAATCATTGAAGTTGTAAATAGTATTAGAAAAAATGTGATGTATTTACTAAGGTCCCCAAATATGATCCCCTGACCATCATCTCTGGCAATGGGAACAAGAAAAAAATGGAGATTAATTTAGCAACATTCATGTATAAAAGGCTGCAAATGCTGCTAAATTTTTGGCTTTGAAGCAAACAGAATAAGAAAATCTCTCCTGTCAAGATACCACAAGTAGAATTACACTACAAGTGGAAAGGGAGTCATACTTTAAATAGTAATAGGATTAAGTTTGGGTGGTGTACAAAATAACACAAAGGGGACATGCAGAGAATTAAAAATACCAAAAATATCTTCAGCAAATACTGTCAAGAAAAACTCAAATAATTAATTGTGTGTGATGTAGATAATTAATGTACATTTATTTCTGGCTGGATGGCTGGCTATATATATAAAAAGTATACCTTTTGCTCACCTATCAGCTAGCAGGAAAACAAAGAACCTCCTCCCCAGTAAATTTATATATATAATTTTATACTATCTATCTAAAAATAATAACCATTTTTAAAATAAAGGAAAATACATCTAAAATTTTATGCATGCAGTTTCTAAATATTCAGAGAAAAATCAGAGCAACAGATAACTGCTATTATTTGTGTGTGAACAACCAAAACCAGACTTTACAGCTGCCTAAGATAGCTCCCTACAAATTCTGATCACAATTTTCTCTCAGTGGCACTTGTTAAACCTGCATTTGATTTATTTCCAGTAAAAGAGCACCTTCTTCTACATGGCTGTTACATTACCCCAGCATTCACACCATCAAGCATCGCTGAGATACAAAACACCAAACATTAAGTAAGAAATACGCGTAACACAAGCATGGCCTTGACATTCCATTTGCATGTTTCTGACAACATTACTGTTCTCTGTGACAGTTCATAAATAAGTAGTGGTACTGCTACCAACTAATGCACTCAGTGACCAAAATTCAGTCTTTAATATGGTGACTTTGTCAAGAAAAGGAAAAAAATCATTAACAGACTTATTTCTCAGCAGCAATTAAAAGTATTTTAATGCAAAATGGAACACAGAAAAAGATCTCCCATTCATCTTCTACCTTCTGTAGGTTTTTATGATATTTTTGAGGCTCTTATGCAGAAAAAAAACCCCTTCTGCTCCTTCTCTTTAGGCATAAAGTAGACTGTCAAGCATAGCTACCTTGACCTACTCTTCCTTAATGAAATTGGTTTTGGTGGGGTTTTTTTTGCTTTTATTTGTCTGTTTGATTTGGTTTCTTGGTTTTTGTTGAGGTTTGTTTGCTTGTTTGTTTGTGTTTTTGAAGAGCAATTATCTTCTTCTGCACAAAATAATTGCCGCATTATGCTTTTCAGATTAATTTTGGATCCATATTTTTGTTAAATAGGGCATCAATGATCATTGTGCTCATTTTGTCAGAGCTGAGTTAAGCCACACATTACTGACTTTCTCCATGCAAAACTGACCAAAAAGAAGAAAATAAAAAAAAAGGCAGCACTGTATATTTATTTCTGCCACTAGTGGCAGTGGGTTTCTCCAGTGGGTTCAAATGAACCCCCATTAATTCTTTCCTTTGTAGTCAGTATACAGTTTAAAGTATTAACATTTTTTGCTAACTACTTGTTCGTGTGTGTACATGAAGTTTACACTCACCCACAGGTTAATATGATCAAACAACACCAGACTCAAAACTTAAACAAAGCCTTAATTTTATCTTTTTTTGGAAAGGAGTGTGCAAGGCAAGTCGTATTTTGACTAGAGTGATTCTTCTAGGGAATACTAGGGAATTTCTAGGAAAATTCTTCTAGGGAATACTAGGGAATTTCTAGGAAAATGGGAACTGCAGGTGCTTATCAGAACATGGGAATAAATAAATTGAAATACACCCCCCCCGCCCTCCAAGTGTATTCTCAAGATTCCTCACAAGATCAAGCTAACCTTACCTTTTCAACCCTAAATCCACCACAATAGGATAGATGCTTCTAATTGTTTGGGGGGTGTTGTGCACATGTATTTTTGTAGTACTTTGCATGTTATTGAGATAAATCCAGCAATTTAAAGCTGCAAAATAGGCTTTCCCTTCAAAGGATGGATTTCTGTTAGGTCCTTATCTGCATATAGATGTTTATTTATGATCCTATTACCTGCAAAATTGTGACCAGTGCTTTTCAAATATTCCTTAGGGTTTCAATTGTGAGAGTTAACAGGCAAGAACAAAAGCAGCATTTTAAATAGCCTATGTTGAAATTTTATGGCTACTATGAATTGCTCCCTAAGAAGAGCCCCAAAAGTAATCAGGAAAAGAATCCTCATTTGAGGTGCAACACTGCATCTAGGGAAAATGCAGCCCCCCAACCCCAAGTCCTGCATCCCACAGTCCTGTCAAACAGCATGGCAGCTTACCCTGCCATGTAATATATGAACAGGAAACTTCAAAGCAGTGTCACAGCTTTGAAACTGTAGTTTAAAGATAAAAGATTGCTTAAAAGGACAAGAAGTTTTCAGCAGTACTACCAAGCAGAACAATAGGGTTAGGTTGCCAATCAACCGTTTGAGTGCCAGCCAGCCACAAAATCCTAAAACCAATTAACACCACACACATCCAAACACAGAATTTAACACCAAATTCTAAGCAGTCTTACAATTTCACCTAAATAAATATCTTTAAAGAAGCAGAAAGCTCCTCTCCACATCCACCATTCTCTCTTCCCAATCTAAAGAGGTCAAAGGGAATGGATGAAACCACAGAAGACTCCAGTTATTCCCAAGCAATATACAGCTGGTATACATATTATTACTACTTAAATATCAAAACAACAACAACAAAAGGCTACCACAGTTTATTTTTGTTTAAAAGAGATGTGATGCAGTGAAGTAACAATCAAGCAGTTCAGCAGGAGGCTTCTGTTTTAGCAGGATGCTGTATTCACTGGATGGAAGAAAACTCAAGCACTTAATAACATATTTATCCTCTCAAGTATTTTCAAATTAATATGGAAATAAATGTTTTTAAAATACAGACATGTTGTGACACCAAGTATCCATCTTTTTAGTGAAGGTTTCACTATTAAAAAATCACCAGAGAACTTTCTCCCCGGGCAACAGCTACCACTAAATACTGCACAAGTTATGACAGTGCTTTTCCTCTTCTAATTTCTTTTTCTGCTACTGTGTTTACCAGAAGTTCTCACAAAGGGCAAATCATATTTCACACCAATATGGAGTATTCACTTTCAGATCCCATAGCAATGCTCTCCCACAAAAGCACACGTTCACACAGGTTTGTGAAAGACCTTATACATATTTATCTCCACACAATCTATTTTTGGAGTTACACCAATGTGCATGCTTTTTACTGCCTTGAAGGTTATCTTTCCTTCTGAATTTCTTTTAAGTGTCTTTATCACGTCAATGCATCTTGGCAAGCTGGCTATTTCCTGGTATTTTGAAATACCTTTGGAGTTTGAAGACTTGAAGAGAGAGATTTTTATAACATCTAACAAAGAGAGCATACCTTTAATTAATGTCTATCTATCTTCTGGTGACTGGAGTAAACTTTGTTGTGAATCATATACTTCTCTGCATTCTAGTTCTAAAATCGATTTCACAACAGTTTTCACAAAATGGATGTGCTAAACTTTTTGAGTGACATCTTTCAACACCACTGATCTCCTTAACATGAACACTGCCCATATCTCAATATCACTTTTTTGAACAGGCCTACTATATATATTTCTTCTAGTATTTTCTGCATATTCTAGCTTGAAGTTTATCTTGAAACATTCTGGTGTTTTAAATAGGGTACTGCTAGGCACTGACTGATAATGCTTTGGTACCTTCCTGCAGAAACATTATTTGACATCATTACCCCATTTCCTCCTCCAACACTAAAAAGAGACAGCAAGAGGAAGAAGCATTTGCAGCAAGTCTTTGACCCATCTCAGCAAACATTTTAGAGGCATCCTCTAAACTACCACTTATTAGAATTCCATCTGCTTCTGCTCCGTTTACTGATAGTAGTGTTAATCCTCCTCTAGAATGGAACGTGACAAGAAAGCAAATTTTAAAAATCTCCTGTTCTGGCTAACAGCTTCCTTACCAATTGAAGATGCTGGGTAAAAAGGATAACATTATACACCTAGGCTCATCCAACTTCAGGCTTTATTGCTTAAATTGGTTTATTAACTGATCCTGATCACTGTTACCTTGGTTTTGATCCCTGGCATTTTACACACAAAATAACCATAATATCTTAAACTCTTAAATATGGGACTTTGCTTGCAAGTATCAGGATGTCTTTCCCATTCAGATCTCTACAACTTCCACCTTCCTTGTTTCTTCTCTCCTGTAACTCTAAAGCTCCAGGTTGCTTCTCTTTCAGTCCAAAGAAGCATTTTCAACCAAAAAAAGGTCAGCTCCCATCCACTAGAGCAGAGTTCCAAATGCTCATGCAAGATACAGTAAAGGTACATTACACAAGCCTTCCCTTGCTCTTTTCAGGGAGGGAAGAAGATTGAAACTCTCTAAATGGAAGTGCTTGAGAAACCCTAATGAGCCACACTGAACCACCTCTACATCATGCAACAGAAACTTTTCCTACCATAAAATCAGTATTTGCAGTTAGCTACATGCACAAAATCATAGACACTCCCCAGTGTTTTGAAGTCCACATTGCTCTTCCAGCATCAAAGTGACTGATGGGCTGCATCTAAATACACGTGCATACACTACCCCTGAGGCAGGTGATTGCAGAAATACCACATGCAAGGATGTACCGTCAATCCAAAATTTGAAAAACTTCTTTAATATTTTTCCTGAAGTTAAAACTAAAGACACTCACCATAGAGTAGACCCTGTAAAAGAAAAAAAAAAAAAAACAACCAACAAACCCTCAACCTGTAGATTATGAAGCCTAATGACCATATATCTTTATTTTCGTAAGATTAACACTAAAGCAGTATTTTCTCATGGGACTGCATTTTATCCTTTAAAATTTTTCCTCACAGCTTTCTGGTTTAAGTGTGCTAAAAGTTACTGCTGCTGGATTTAGGGCTTTATTTCTTAGACTTGTACTGATCTTATTTTTATTACCTATTTATTGTTATTAACCTAATTTAATTCTCTTACTGGTTTACCATTGCTAAGAATACATGCCAGATTTTCTGATTTTTACAATTTTATTCTGATAGCTGATAAGTGATACCTACAATTTTATTTTGCTAACTGATAAATTACTTTTGTGGTATCCAGACAGAGTTCAGAAAGGTTTATAGTGCGATCTCACATGATCATAATCTTTTATCTTACCCTGCCTGTATTCTTGTCTCAGTGCCCCATATGTACAGGTACAAATAAAACACAGAATTTCATACTATTTCTTGACTAGGTAAAAAATTCTCTCTGTGTGGATATATATACATATATATATGCACATACACTACATTTGTGTGTGTGTGTGTGTGTGTATATATAAATATGTATACACACACATGTACAGACAAGATACGTAGATACACGCATCTATCTGCACATGCAGGAGCATTCTTTCATAGGCAAATGACCTTTACAAGCCCCATGTTTCCAGGACAACCTAAGAGAATAACAGGATTGCAGAGAGAAATTTAGGCATGAGGATACATAATTTCTGCAGCACAGGTAGCTAAACAAAGTACTTTAGCTACCTGAAATGACAATAATGAAATAAAATAATGAAAATTAAATAAGTAATGAAATAAAATAATGAAAATCTGGAATCCTGGGAAATACAGATGGAGGATTTTGTATTTAGCGTTCCAATAACTTCCAGCTTTTGCAGAGGTATCCTAAAACTAAACTTTTAGTTCAAACATTGTGTAGGCATGCATGTGGAGAAGGCCAATACATTAGACAATGCAGTTTCAGAGATACAGCTCACAGGAGCACTAAGGAGAAGGGCTTTGCCCTGCAAATGCTAAATCATTCATGCTTGTAACTTCTGCAGATGCTCAAGTCAAGCTCCACAACAGCAGGAGCACAGAATTACTGAGCACTGTTGTGCACAGAGCGTGGGGCACAGTCAGATTTCCTGCTACTGCAGAAAAGGCAGTGTTAAATGTGACGTAAAGCTATTCCCCACAGCCTCCATAAAATATAGCTCCTGCTTAGTCTGTATTAACTGCTGTCAAGTTCAGCACAGGGATTAGAGAGGACAGTCAACCATTTCACATGGGGGCATGCATGTCAGACAGGAGCCATCCCTTGTATGAGAGTAAAGCCCCGTACCAGCATTCATCATCTCCTGGCTGATAGCAGGCAAACAACCACCCTAAGCCATATATCACAGGCAGCAAGGAAGAGACTTTGCTTTCCCATCTTAACTTGCTGAAAGGCACATAGGGCTGCCTCCTCTGACACCCTTCTACTTTCTGCTGCCCAGGAAAGCATCCCATCTCTGCACCAGAGAAGCAGCAGTTTGGCAGTCACCTCTCTGCTGCACAATTCCTGCTGAGAAAGGGTTATGACAGCAAAATCTAAATATATTTCTCTGTAGAGCTCCAATAGTGTATTTGCTTTGTAGTGTAGAAGAACTGATAATTGGACACGTCAAAGCCATTTTACTACTCTTCCAAATATTTTTCCCTACAATTCTTTTCCATTTTTTGGTGCCTTCCTGCAATGCAAATATTCTAATCCACAGTGACAGGACTTAGGCTGATTAAAGTGTTTGCAAGTGATGACAAAAATATGCTCAAATGGCACACAGGTTGTAAGGAAAGATCTACAAGAGAGAGGAAAATAATTTATGAGCATAACCACCTTTAAATTTGCAGTGAAATCATTACCATCACCATCCTCAATCCATCAGGAAACCAAATAATTGTAATTTCAGATGGAACATAGCTCTTGCATATTTAAAATACTCAGTAATTAATCCAGTGAAGGAAGTCAAATCAAATGCAGCAATTTTTTTTCCTTCCACAGAAATGAAACAGATTTAATATAATCCTTGTCTAAAATTCATCCAAATCTTTAATATTTGTTTAAATTATTAGTCTTTAAAGAAAAATCTGACTCATGCACTTTAAAAAATCACTGCTTTAGACAGATTTAACGAACTTTTATGACATACTTATTTTTTGCCCTTTTTTTAAATAGGAGATTGATAGCACTTTTTCAATCTAGGCACCGTGCCCGTGGCCAGTGTGCTGGCTTCAACAATTCACCAGCTACTACAACCCAAAGACAAAACCTTATCCAGAAGAATTAAAAATGAGCTATTGACTGCACTTCTACTCTTGCCCAGGCTAGGCCACAGTATTGGTTTCAAGACAATCCTATGGGACACATAGTTCTTGCAAAGGACAGGCTCTCTGCAATGAAAAGCAAACAAGCCATGCTTCACGAGCTCTGGTGGGGCTCAAAAGCTGCCCACAAACCCATCTGTGTTGGCAGAAGAAATTTTGACTGAGATGAAAATATGAATGAACACTAGAGAACCAGTATGGCGAGGAACACTGCTGGAGAAGCGGATTCTTTGACATTTAATACAGCATTAATTCCTCTGGAATACCTCCCTGTACTTAAGAGCACTCCCTACCTCTCCATCGCAGCAGATCACAAAATAAAGCCACTGCAAGTCACTTCCATCACCTGAGTCTCTCCAGAAAACTTAATGGGACCACCACCTCTCTGAAAGCTTCATCCCCATGGCAAATTTGGTTACAACCAGCCAAAAGATGAGATGGGACCTCAGGTGAATAACAAGTCCACTCATTGCCAAAAGGACCAGCTTTTTCATTCCTTGTAATTGCTTGAATAATCTCCAGAGACACTCTCCAACTATTTTCATCCCATCCAAACACTTCTTACTGTAGGTTCAGCTGGTCAATTTTTTGTCCAAACATGCATTTGGAAGGAACAAAAGGACACAAATTCTTCCCTGATTCTTACAAAGCATTACGTTTGACCTACTTGCTGCTCTTCTGCGAGCAGGGACTAAGCTCAGCTGGCCCACTTCTTTTGTTGTTTCAAAACTGGACTTAACCGTTCGAGCTCATGCCTTCCCAGCACCACTAACAGCAGTGAAACACAGATTCTCCTTTCCCACTGAAGGGGAAAGAGGCCTGACACCACTGGAAAGGTTCAGGAATTAGTCACCAGCAGAAGATGGCAGAAGGAACTAATGGTCAAGAGGAATTTCTTTATTTGCTCCCTTTACTAACTCAAACCTCCTGCTCCATTGAAAACAAAAGCACAAAATGAGCATTTGATCCAGAATGAAGCTCTCCAAAACCTAGCCTGCCCATCATCATCTGCTTGGAGCCAATTCCCTCCTGGTTTGGCATTCCTCTTACAGTGTATTTGTTTACACCAGGATATTCTCTTAAGAAGCTGTATAAAAAGGCTTAGCACAGGGAAGACAAGGGAAAAAGAAGAGATGTTCCTTGTGAAAAAGCAGCAGACATTAGGCAAGATCAACAGCCAGGTTCATTGTTACTCTCTCTGTTATTTCAGGATTTGTCCAGGATCTCCTGAGAATCTATCTTCTATCTTACATGCAAGATAGCCAGTATGTAGTTTCTCCTTTCAGCTTTTTAAGAGGTAGGCATTAAGTTTGGCTTTTTTCTAATTTACACACACACACATATATAAATTTACATTTGTACAAATTCCCAAGATGAGTGATAGTTATGTAGAAATCACAAAAAACTTCCCTTTCCAACTCATAATGACAATGAATCAAGCCTTGGAAATGTCTTTATGCAGTAATTTCTGAACACAATTAAAAAGTTTTCATGCTAACAATCATAAATCATAATAAGACAATCCTATCTTTTTAAGCCACTAATGCTATTGATTTAACTAAAGAAATAGCAAAACACAATTTGGTGTATCGAATTCCACACAAACTACTTTGCAGTTGGCTTCCTGCTGCCTTTCCCATCCTCATCTGAAAATTGGGGAGGTGTCAGAGCAGATAAATTACTTTGTTATTCTTTTACGTAGACCTTGAAACTCAAGACTATGCAAAAGACCATCTTGTTTGCCCTGTCCCAAAAGCCAATTGATGGGGAAAAAAAACCTAATAGAGTTTCAAAACAAAAGTTTCACTATCTTTGTTGATACTTTTGTTTCCTGCTTTGCAACCTAGTGAGGCTTAAAACAACTGAGCCACTTTACCAACAAAGGAAAAGCAGGGAAATAAATGAAACATCCAGCTGAGGACTATCCCTCAGGGAAGAACTTATTCCAGTGAAGTCAACTCTAACAGTGAGCAATGGAAGAAGCAACAAGCCAACTTGAAAATTCTAATTAAACAAAGGAGAAGAAGAAAAAAAATGATGAGCCTGCAAGTTTTCCATCCCTTTGCTTTCAGTACCAATGAATCACACCCAGCACGGAAATTAACTCAAGCTGAGACTTCAGTAAAAACAGTACCTCATTGCAGCACTGCCTGTTTTTTAGGACTTCTTTCTACAGACTTGGATCTGTACTGATGTTACGCTTTCTCTAACCAGTCAAATCTGGAAAACCTAGTGAACCACTAGGTTTGAACCACTATGAATTTACTTAATCTAGGGTTTATGCAAAGACATAGGCACTTTTGACATTTAAAAATGTGTTTTAAGCCTTAATTTGACAATAAATGCTTTGAAACGTGAGTATTAACCATGTCATAAAGACAAAGCTAACAGATAAAATAACAGCGAGCTAGAAAGAAATGGGAGTATTTCTCCTAGTATTAAAAACCCCCAACAGTCCAACAAAAAGAATCCACCCTCACATAATGTGTGGGAATGACAGATCCGCTCTGACTAAAAAGACCAAGCTGACAAAGTGCCTAAAGTACATGTTTAGGATCCTAGACTTGGCTTAACTCAAACAACTTTGACTGGATGGGGTCCCTCAACAGTATTAAAACTGCTCTAATTGCATTCTTCAAGCCAGCTGAAAGCTGACAGCTTCCGCTCTCCCGCTCGCTATCAGGGCACATCAAGGACTTCTGTTATGAGAGGAGCACCTGGTCCAAATTTATTTCAACAGCCCAGAGCAAAAAGGGAAGGTGCTTAATGTTCAGCCACAATGGTGACATTTTTACGATACGTCCAAAGTTCAGAAACAAACAAATGAAGGATTTGAAAGGCGCACGAACAGAAAGGGTGACAATAAAAATTCAACATTAATATATCAATTTTAAAACATATACCACCCATATACTCGAGGGCAAGGCCAAAAGTTCGAAGCAGAGGAAAGAAGAAATCTGCATCACTAGCTTGGAAGAAAAAAAAAAAAATTAATTCTCTGTAACTGTTTGAAAGAAATGTTGACCTTTTACTGAAAATGACACATTTCATTCCATCCTATTTTAGATGACTACAAGTAGCACCAATCATTCCATCCAAAAGTGGTGGCACATTTCAGCTTTAGCAGAATAACAAGTGATACAGCTGGAAAATCTCTCTACATTTTATGTTAAATTGTCTGGTTTGTGCCCCTCCCCCTGCCCCCTGGTTAAAAATCAAATTAACTGGAGAAGCAGAAGGAGATGCACACTAATACTATAAAACTAATACTATAAAACCTTCAAATCAGCAGAGATGAGTGAATAATCATTGATAAATTTATCATAGTGTTAAAGAGGCTTTAATACATGTTTCTCAATTTATTTGAAAAATACCATTGCTATTTTTAATCAAACTTTTATGAACATCACACTCGTGCTCAACTCAAAATTAGGCCAGCTTTATTTCTGCAGCTACAACTAGGCTAAAATTACAGTCATTATGTAAATTTATAGAAGATTTCTCATGTACAGAATGACTGAAGATTAGACATTTTTAGAAATAGAAATGCTGAAATTGCTCCACAGTAATCAATGCATGTCCACACAGTAAAGCAAAAAAGACAAAAAATCTCACATCTGTGCAATGACATAGGAAGCATCAATTAATTCTTTATAAATAACAACATTTAGGAGCAATTTTAAATGTGTGTTACAAAACCAGGACACAGATTATTCCACATTAAGCATTTCTGTAGTATATATAATAAAGACCCTAGCTCTGTGCCTTGAAAATGTCTGTTTAGGTATAAGAATATACTGAAAGAGAGAGAAAGTAAATTCTTAAATCAGTATGTTGGCTTTTGTTTTGCAGCAGAAAGCATATATTCCTTCCTTACTTTCTAGTCAGTATGCATAGCCAGATTTGCTGCCACATATGAAGCTATTAGCATGTCCACACGTGGTATTTTTCTACACTAAACAGACAAAAGTGCAATTTAGTAACTGACTGAGAGATTCCGGAGGAAAAGACGTCTTTCAAGAAAGATTTAAATATGTAACTACACAGGCAAAGCTACGCCATCTTTAAAAATTAATTCCAAGTAACTTATGGAACAGTTAACACCGCAAGTTCTTGCAATTTTCTGCTCAAGCTCTTGCCTTCTCATGCAATTTCCCCTGTATTCTGCAGGGCAAATTAGAGAACCATACCCAGCCTTTCTTGATGGTGTCTGCTGATACCAATCCTTAGTATTGACTAATTGTGGCTATTGTGCTTGATCACAAGTATACTCCTGAGAAATATTCTCCTTCTGCTTGCTTCCTATTAACAGGAACAAGCTTCCTAAAGGTCTTTCTTAAGAACTGCCTGATTTTAAGAAATAGCATATTTACTTATTTTACTTACTGAATACTTATATTTACTTTTTCAGATAGCAATTTTTAGTACACTAACAGATACTTTCTTTTCACTAAGCAAGTAATGTTTGTTATTAAAAAGCTGTCTGAAACAGGATTTGGTGATCTCTAAAAATGCAAATCCCACCCCCACTTTTCCCAAAATCTGCTAATGAAATAAAAGTTTCTTAAAAAGAAAACAAAATGGAAAAAAAAAAAAAATAGAAGGAAGACATGCAGAAGAAATATATGCATAGTGGAAGAAAGAGTTAACAAAATCTGCAGTGTGCCTCAAAATGAGCTATAAAAGTTCCATAATGAACCTTCCAGTCCTGAACTATCTCTCAGGCGCATTCACTTATATTTCTTTATGCTGCCATCTCTCACTGCAAGTATAACAAGAGAGTTAAAATGTAATTTTACATGTAGGTATATCACCTCAAATTAGCAACATAAAATTACTGACATTTATTCTAAAGAAAGCCCTACTGGCTAGAGGTAAAATGCTGAACTAGCATCTGTCAGTACTGCTAATTGAGGTAAGGTTGGGAACTATAAAGTACTATTAAAGGAGTAAAATAATACCAAATGGAAATGCTGAAAAGGTACACTACCCTTCTGACACTCTAAATTATTATCCCGATTAAAGTAACTAGTATGTTTGACTCCTAAAAGTGCCATGGACAGTAATGTGCTTCAGAATTGCAAGGAACATTTTTATGGGCCACAGTATCTGAAAAAAACCCCACATTAACAAATTCTTGCAATATAATATCTAGATGTTCAATGTATTTTTAATGAAGTATTCCATCTCCTGTATTTTTAAAAAGCATCTGTCTTTTTTAGAAAGTGCCTCATTTTCATATCTCCAGCTTCAGCAGCTCTACCCTGTCCTCTTCAGCCTCAGCTTTGAGCACATCTTTGGACCACAAACTACTTGCAAGGTTCTTGCCATCATCTTATGAATGATGAATGGTAACAGGATAAAATCCAACAATGGACCAAAAGGTAAAACAGTTAAATCTAGAGAAGTATTAATAAAACTTAAACAACTTTATCTTTTTTTTTCTTGTTTGGCGTATCTACTCCTTTGACACCATGGTGTCTGTGCATTCATTTAGGAACACACAGCAAATTTTACTACAGCATCTAGAAGTTTTTAAATAAATTCTGTTTATCAAACAAGCATTACTGCTTTCTCTTTCAGGAGGAATAGCTGGGGAAGAGAATCTAATTTGTTGCTAGATACAGCCTTTAGAAAATTCAGAGACTTACAAAACAGCAGTAGCCATGGTACAAAATAAAGGCGATATGGAGAACATTCAAAGATGAGAAGGACTATTTTTCATTTACTTCAGTGTGAATGAGAGTGACAGGTAAATTTATTAGCAGATACTTGCTCTTTGAGAAAAGTGCTGAAATCTGATGGTAACACAGTCACAACAGTATGCCTACACTGCTTGAAAAATATTAAGCTGTATTAGGTTAAATGCAATCATTTCTGGTCACATCCTAAGGGATTTATTTTTGTACAGACTGCTTGCATGAGGAACAAAACATAGTCTACATTTCTGACTTGCTAAAAACTTTCATAAGAGGACTAATTGTCAAAGGAAAGTTAATGCCTGCCCTTTCATCCCCCACAGATAAACTGAAAAATTTCAACTGTTTTAACATTTGGACATACTAAAAGGAAGCCAAATAGAACACACTTTAACCTGAAAATAATTTCCAGGCTGAGCTGGATTAAACTTAGGTAGGCCATGCACAGAATTCTTAACCTCGCAAAATTCAACAATGGGAAGTACAAAATTGCAACAACAATGGGAAGTACAGTTGCACGTGGGAAAGAACAGCCCGAGGTACTAAAAACATGCTGGGGGTCACTCTGCTGGAAAGCACCTTGGCATATGAGAACCTGGGTTCTGGTGGGCACCAAGTTGAACGTGAGCCAACAGTGTGCCCCTGGGACAAAGAAGGCCAATGGTGTCCTGGGCTGCATTAGACTTGCCAGAAGGGCTGAGTAGAGGTGGTTTTCCTCCACTCAGCACTGGTGAGGACACAGCTGGAGTGCTGTGTCCAGTTCTGGGCTCCTCCGTACAAGTGAGACATGGACATACAGGGGAGAATTCTAAAAAAGGTCCATCAAGATGACAAAGAAACTGGAACACCTCTCCTACAAGGAAGGCCTGAAAGCTGGGACTATCAGCCTGGAGAAATGTCTAAAGGTTGGATGCAAGGAGGACAGAGCCAGGCTCTTTTCAGTGGTGCCCACTGACACGACCAGAGGTAAAAAAATGAAGGAGACTCTGTCTGAACAGCTGGAAACACTTTTTCTGGTGGGGATTAACTGAGCACTGGCATAGGTTGCCAAGAGAGGTTGTGGAGTCTCTGTCTTTGCAGATATTCAGAAGCTGTCAGGGCAAGGTCCTGGGCAGCCTGCTCTAAGTGAGCATCTTTGAGTAGAGGAGTTGTACCAGATGACCAACCTGCAGAGGTCCCTTCCAAGCTCAAACCCTCTATGGTTCTGTAAAAAAGCTCCAAAATTTCTATTTGCATTTTACAGTCACCATGGAAGTATTTTTTTGTATTCTAAATGATCTGAAAGTCAGTTTTTGTGTGGGGGACTGCATGCATGCACACATGCATGCATATATACACACAGATATCCTCACTCCTCTGAAAGGACAGAGAATTAGTACTTAATGTTTTTACTGCTTCAAGAATTCCACAATGTTTTTACTGCTTCAAGAATTCCACATCCCAAGACTTTGCAAAAAAATACCTAGCCTGAAAAGTCATGGTGAATCTATTATATATGGACAGTTTTTAAGAGAGGAAAAGGACACAGCTCTTCTTGAGTTAAGAATGTCAGGATAGTCCATCAAGCTAATTAAGGTGTTACCTGCTGTAAAAAAAATCCATGGCTTCAAAAAAAATAGTAAAGAAAATCCTCAAAAGCCACCAAAGTTCTCCCCGGTATTTTGTCAGCATTCAAGTGACATCCACAGATTTAACTGAAATGCACCAGTTAACTGGGGCATTAAAGCAACCTCTGCAGAGCTGGACAGTTTGTAAAGTTCATTAGCACCCAGATTACCTTCCTACAGACTCTTTGAGCCCCTCACAATCATCTGAAAGATCATTAGATTCTGACACGCTGTTCTTATATATCTAAATGACCTTTTGGATACGCTTTTCAGGTTCTCACTGTTAACACCGCATGCCAAATGTCACCAAAATTCCTTTGAAGTTAAGTGTCACCAGAAGACATTTTGACAGGCCATTTTGTTGCTAGATACAGCAACAGAATTATGCTACACGGAGGGTGAGGGACTGAAAGGGAGAAAAAGCATCTGATCTCTAGCCAAGTACACCATTACTTCAGAGGTACCCAGTGAAAAGCCTATGGAGGAAGGAGAGGCTGCTACTCCAAGCAGCTCAAGGCTTCTGGAATCCTCAACCACAGGCAGTGTTTTAAAGACATTAAGGGAGCTGGAGAAGACAGGCAGCATGGGCTGCACTACAGGATAGTTCCCCAGTCCTAAGCACCACCTAGGTTCCCAAGCAGGCCCCACTTTTCTCAATGACCACTTTCAACAAAATGCACACTGACAGCCTGTTTCCCCAAACCTCACACATACTTTGGCATAAGATGATTGAATAATCTCATCTCTTCCGAGAAGAGAGCAAAAATGGGGGCACCCACCACATCATGCACCAAGATACCTCACATTGCCAGAATGAAAATATGACTCCTTCCTGCAAGCCCACTGTACCTCTAGGTGCAAAGCAAGCATGCAAACTAATGCTTAAAGAGGATTAGGGAAGAGAGGAGGGAGGGTCAGGGGACACATTTTTATAGGAGAAGTGGAAAAACGCATTGTTTCGTCTGTACCAGATGTGAGTGTCCTTCTTTTGACTTGCCAGTCTTTCCCTTCCAAAGAACTCCGTGGCAGTAAGATGATCCAGTTCAAACAAACATCAGAACAAGTCTGCCACATTATCTGAGTCAATCAGTACAAGTGAAAAACCATTAGAAACCTCATGTGAATACGCAAACAAAGCATCAAAAGACAGGAGTTCATGCACCTTCAACTTTACAGGGACAGCCAAGAACAATTTTTAATAAAAGGAATTCCTAGTAACTTCCAGAAAACCGAAAAATTTCTATTAATTACTCAGCAACTGAACAAGAATAAGGCTTTGGGTCAGACAGACTTTCTAATGCACATCCCCTATCCCTCAGAAGCTGTCTTTTTGCCAGCATTATCTGCCAGCATTATCTCAGCATTATCTTTTTGGCAGCATTATCTGATGCACCATGAGCACTCAGGACCATGAATTTACATGGCAGGAGCAGAGATCCTGGGGGGCAGGGCTGCACCTTCCAGCCTTCTCCAGTGACATCTGAAGACAGTTCATTGGACTGTCACCAATGTCACAGGAAGATCACTCCACTGAAACAGCGTTAGAAAACCATGGAATTCCAGAGAAGTGGGACTTCTCAGAGCCACACAATCTTAACTTGTTATTAGACAAAGAGCTTACTAATGGAATTGTAAGAAACAGGCAAAGAACAACTGGGACCAATGTGCTAATGAACAAGCCACCTAAAAACATCCTTTTTTTTTTTTTTAATAAACAAGCAAAACATAACATGACAGGACTTGCATGAAATTTCACATCACACACACTGAACACATGAACTAGACAGTGGGGTGTAGGGTGGTGTGTGTCTGCTCTACACGCTACTCAAAAAAAAGCAGACCACCTGCAGCTTAGTCAGGAGGAGACTTTAAAAATACACATGATAAAAGGAACTGAGAGGGTGGTACAAAGTAACTAGCTTCTCCAAATAAATACTCTTCACAGCTGTAAACTAGACTTGGAGTTCCTGGGTAAGCAGGAACAAATCCTCAGATAAAAAAATGCCACACTGACTTAATTAATAGATATGTGGGAGCAAAGAAAGGCTGACATTTCTATAGCAACAGAATTAATGGTGCATGGAAGCATTTAATTCCAAATTTTCAATTAAATTCTCTGTCTTTCACTGGGGTTTTCTTGGTGTTTTTTTTTTTTTTGGGGGGGGGTGGGGTTTGTTGGGGTTTTTTTTTTTTTGTT
>VZRH01007516.1:523754-541874 GCA_013397555.1 Urocynchramus pylzowi
TTGATTGGGGGTTTCTTGGTTGTTTTTTTTTTTTTTTGGGGGGGTGGCTAGTTTAGGGTTTTTTGTTACAATGCAAACTAGGATATTTGTCAGGGTTTGGAAGTACCTAGATTTGAGAACTCAAGCAATAATGTAAGTGTAAATCAGCAAAACCAGATAGATTTTATTCCATCTATAAGCTTTCCCCACCCAGAAAAGTTTCCAGAAACATGAGCTGAACCTTGAAGTTTGTTAGATGCTCTTTCCCAGGCCTTTTTAAACAAAAAGCAATAAAAGGTTGCAGGCAAAGCATTCTGATCTTAAG
Source organism: Urocynchramus pylzowi (assembly GCA_013397555.1). NCBI lineage: Eukaryota > Metazoa > Chordata > Aves > Passeriformes > Fringillidae > Urocynchramus > Urocynchramus pylzowi. The sequence goes on from VZRH01007516.1 coordinate 524,059, forward strand.
ACACCATGTACAGTACTTATAGCAACCACCCTATGGAAGTCTTGTTACTGCTGCCTATTAAAAAAAGAAATCTGAAAACCAGAAAGTTAAAGCCTTGCTGCTGTGGAGTAAAAGAATGGTCTTTTTATGGTGTGCTACTGCTGCCTTAAGGGGTAAATCCTGTTTAGGGCAAACCCTAGAAACAAAAAAGCCCAGCATCACTGTTGTATTAAACAGATCCCTCTTTTTGCTGATTTTATGGCACACATAGAGCAAAAACCTCCTTATCAGAGCAAATGCTCAACTACTTACTTGAAGCCAATTAAAAATGGTTGTAAGATGACTTTTAAATTAAGGCTTTCAAGATATTCAACCAGCCAAGTAAACTGTGAGAGCCGGATGCCCACCCTCAAAAGTTTAGTGCTAGCATCCCACCACCCACTCCCTCTTGTTTCATAAATAAAGTTATTTAAGATTCCAGGTCCCTTCTTTGATATATGCAAGCTGCTTTTTGGGAGGATTGGTCTTTTTATTTGCAGATAGAGTGGGGGTAAGGGGAGGAGGAAGGGAGAGAGAGGAGAGAATCAAAGCTAGAGAGCTTCAATTTGTGTTACAAATGGAAAAATTGTAGGCTCCTAAAAATCCCAGCCATTAGAAATTTTATGCCAAAAACCTAAAAGTGAACAAAATGGAGAGGTAATATCAGTAAATCAAGTGAAGGTATCCATCTGAGGTTAACTTGTACCTTTAAATAAAAGGAAGCTTAGCTCAATTCTTTATTAAAAGCTGTAGAGTGTCGAAGCAGTGGGAGTTTTAGTAATAGAAACAACCCTCATCTTAGGCTCATCTATATTTCTTTTAAAGGTACTTAGAGAAAGAAATTAATTCCTACTCAGCTATTTCTATCTATAATTCATAAAAATGATAGCTAGACAGACATCTTAATTTTATTTTAACCAGCAATGGGAAAGAACTGGTGAAAGAAAAAATGAAGTTTTCCCTTCCTTTTTCATCAGTCTTTGAAAAGCATTCAAGAACATGCACATCAAGAAAAGATTAATGAAACTTAAGACACATTAACTAATTAAATGATAGTGAGCCAGTTTTACACTACTTGCAAATACAGCCCCATTGGAAGATATGTCACATATTAAGTTCCAATCATTATCTGCCGTATCACCAGGCTGGAATGTGGAAACAGATGTTACCAGTATTTTCAGTTCTCTTTGGTATCCAAACACTAACTTTACAATGTGCAAAAGCAAGAAAAAACTCAAACCTAACCACAATGTGTATTTTTTAAAAAAACCTCAAAAAATTTAATATTGAATTAAGGACTAAGAAACACCATTTAAGAGCACTTGAACTCTGCTGTAATTTAAGAAATTCCACATCTTACAGTGCTGTTCACTCCCAACAGCGCAGAAACCTTTGTAGGACTGTTCTTCTACATTAGACAAAAGAAACACAAAACATTACCAGCTAGAAGTTTGCTTCAGTAATCTCAAAGTATTTAAAAGAAAGTGTGTTTTAAGGTAACACATCAGAGGCTGTTTAAAACAAGCTTTAAACAATTCATCCTTTTAAAAAAGACCACACATGGATCACGTGACATTTTGCTCATAGAAGTGTATATATATTTACTGAAGTTAACTTAGCCCAGGTGAGGTTCACGCCCAAATCCCTGTATTTAACTGAATATATTTTTAATGCTTTTCCCCTTGACCTTCATGCTCCATTGCAGCAATTGTATTTTATCTATAAATTGGTGTTTAGTGTTGGTTTATGTTACGGATAAAGCTTTAATGTATTAATACTACAAGCTTATTTTTTAAAAAAAAGTTATTGCACACATATTGTGTTTTAAAAATATTTATGACAGAAGTATATTCATGTATGTATGTGCATACATACAGACACCCACACAGAGCCTGACTTCCACTAGGGAGAAAAAGGCAACAACCTTTCATCTCAGAAGTGAAGTCATTTCTCAGCTACAGAAATAACATGCACGCATGAAAAAAATTGCAAGTCTGGGCTTTTGCCTTTGTTCAACTGGTTTTGTTTTTTTGGTTTTTTTGGTTTTTTTTTTTTTTGTATATCTGCATCTTCAATGACTAGTTTACAGTCTAGAAGCCTATGGTATAAATTTCATCTCTGAGTGAATTTTTATGATGGAGTTATAAACCCCTAAAGAAACAGGGTTTACAATGGAAGTGCTGACATAACTAACTATAGCAGCACTAGCAGTGCTTCTGTAATCAAGGCACATTATATTTATGAGGTAGGTAAAAGTCTGTAACCATCAATCACTGGAATCATATTGACAGATTCTAAGTTTGAGGTCCAACAGAATTAATGTATTCAGTTTCTCACACCATTGATATGAAGAGGAAAATTTGCAGGCACTTTTATGGGCTTAGGCTTTGACATCTTTACAGAAATCAGTGAGGGGCTGTCTTGCTGAAACATTTCATTAAACTGCAGCCTCAGCATTTCTATGTTTTGCACCAACCTTTCAAAAAATGCTGGAGAAGTAGATTGTCCAGAAACCAAACATGACCTTATTCACAAAAGCATGCTTCATGAGCTGGTCATTCCAAACATTAATTCTACATATATCCACCAGACATTTAAAGTTATACCTAGGAATGATTAATCACCCAAAGAATATCCAACTCCTAAATTATAACTCAACATCCCTACATAAAACAATCTAAAATGTCAGCACCTCTGTCTTTATGATATCACACCGTTCCAATAATTCTGTTTTACAAGTAAATTCCTATTATACATTAATAAGTGCTGTTGGTGGCTAAACTTCATGCCTTTGAGTAATGACCAGGTTGAAGGCAATTAGGCCGGCCAGGTGCAGCTGGGTTAGGTACTAATAAAAAGTTTTTAAATTTTACTATTTCCGTTCGGATTTTGGGGATGCATTCCAATCTGCCCAAATTAGGGAGGAAATTGTTTCCATGTTTTCAGCTGTTCCATGGTCTGACTATTACTGACCGATAACCTGCATAGATTTTTTTTTTACTTACACACATACACACTCACAGGACCAATGTCTATTTTTCAACTTGTCAGAGCAGCACAATAGGAAAACTAAGAAACTATTATATAAGTTTGCAGAAAGAGTTTCTAATTCAGTCAAAAGGGTAGCTGGGCTTGAGCGAAATTTGTTGGAAATCAGAAAGTTTGGGTTGGTTTTCAAAGTCTTTATATATAAATGCAGGATAAGAATTAAAATGCAGCCATGTTATTCACCATTCTTCCTAAATTCTAGACTGTTGTGAGTACATTTTCCATAAAAAGTTAATTTTTAAAAATTACCTGACAACTTCTGTTTGTTTTTTTAATCAAGCTGGCTTAACACCATTTGTACATGTAAAAGCTGTGGGTTTATTGAGATGTATGTAAGAAAATGGTGCTAATGCCTGTGGTTTTAATCAGAGCGGGATGGCTTTCTGATGTGACACCACTGCAGGCAGCGTGCAAGAGTCTTCTCTGTGTGTACACACACACACTGACATGCACTGTCCTGCCCTCTACCATGTTTTCATGTGTGAGAATTCCTCCAAAACTTAGCCTGAAGCTGATCACAGAGAGCAGCACACAGCCTGCTTCCAGAGGCATCAGGAAACTTCCACGCCTTCTCAGGATTTTCTCAGAAGGTAGTGGTATTGCCATGGACCTGAAAAACTGGGGGACAGAAGAATTATTTTGTTCCCCCCCAAAAAAAGTCTAGTGATTTTGTATGGCCTGAGCTTCTCACCCACATTGTAAACTCATTCTCTCTCATTAAGCTTTACTTTTGGAAAATGGGAGCCCAGGACATAGGTTCATTTTACATTCTCACAGCAGCATTTGTTAATTTTCATTTCCTACTTGTAAACCATACAGAGAGTGCACTTGGTTCAGGAAGGTCCTGAGCCACAAACTGCAGGTGAGAATACCCTCTAGCAGGATCAACACAAGCTTTCCCTATTCCTGCTGTCCAGAAAGATGTCCTCATTAAAGCCTATGCTAAAATGCTGCTTTTAACAGGGACCTTGGGTCTGACTTTTTCAGCCACTTCTGATGAAAGCTCACAGCAAAGTGACGACGCCGAGAACACGCTGCACCAGCGATTGCAGAGACACACTTCTCTGCTTCCCAGTGCCCCCAGTTCAGCATTACAGGCTCTTCAAACAACTGATTGGTATTCTGAACTCTTTTTAAGCCCCAGTCAGAAATTTAACCTCAACAAGCTATGTAAGTCCAACAGCATTAACAAGAAGGCATCACTGGACAGGATTTTGACACAACTAAGCTGCAACCTCTGCTCATTCTGAAGCTTTTGCACAGATTCGAGCTTGGGGGAAAATATAATGTATTTTTGAAACAAGAACAAAAGTACAATTCTATGTGCCAATTAACCTCCCCCCCCCCAATTAATTCCTATGACTCTATAATCTGAAATTAAACATGGCATACTTTCACTTTTTCGAAGGCATGGCTTTGCAGGCAAAATGGAATAGCAGTGCAGCATGCAGATAGGGACATCAAGGGAGCTCAAACAAAATTACTTGCTTTGCTTCCACAAGTGAGCAGTGACCTGAGGAGGGCAACATGTTGATACACATTTAAATATGCAGAAAACTGCTCTGAATCACATGCTTTGCTACAACTGTTTGGCCTTTCAAGGGATTAGTGAAGTGCCACACACACATTCGAACTTCATCATAAAATGTAGGTAGAAAGACACAGGATATTAAAACAAAGCTCACTAAAAAATGCCAAAGCCCTTGCTTTCCTGAGAATCAACAGGAACAGATTCTTATAATCTGCAATATATCACAATTTCTTGACTCTAAAGCATTGCCATTTGGTTTAAAATGTTTTTGAATTAAGATGTTCAAGAAACAGATCATCTAATACTGATTACACAAGTAAAATGGGAACAATTATCAAAATCTGGAAAAAAAAAACCCATATCTGTTTTTAGATAGCATCCTATTTTGAAATTATTATATTTGATTTTCCAGTAAGTCAGTTTGAAAACACAACTGATTGTGTGATACAAGTGATACATGTGATCCTCAAAGCCCTCCCCTGCAACCCTGCACATTTTAAAACTCAATTGCTTAGTCAGATTTGGTCAGTAAACTTAATGAAAGTAAATAATGTTAATAATAATAGTAATAATTACAACAACAATAATAATGGTATCAGCTTGCAGACAGTTTTCTCAATTACTTACATAAATCTCAAAATCAGTCATAATGACTCTTAAACAGTACAGGAAGGAAGACAGTTTCCAAGTTTAAGATTTTGAAAGGTAGTTACAGTACTTAGAGAAAGTAAGACTACAAAGAAATGCACCATACATTGGCTCTGTTCATGAACAAACTGGAGGCATTTCAAGGCTTTTCATATCCCTAACTGCCCAGTCTGACTTCTCCTACCAGTCCTACTTTTGTAAGTGACCTCAAGATGCTTTTTTTGTCCTGAAGAATAAACCTGGACTGTAAGTAGAGGGTATTTTAACAAATAATTACAAATTATCTTTAGAAGCCTCACAGAAAACTGGAATATGGGTAGCACCAGCATGTAAACAGAATTGCAATTTCCGAAAGAGGGTTAACATAATTAGGGACCAGAGCAGCTAGCAGCACCTAAAAACATAATATTTGGTATGATACAATAATAGATAATTATTATAAAACACCTATTTGTATGACGTTAAAACCACGGGATGGGTGAGAGCAGCGGCAGCCGGCAGCAGCGCCGGGCCATCGCCTGCCCTGCAGCGCCCTCTGCTGCTGCGCCCGCGGAAACGCAGCCGCTCCGAGCCCCCAGAGCCCCAAGCACGGGGGCCGGGATCCCTGCGTCCCGGGATCCCTCCGTCCCGGGATCCCTCCGTCCCGGGATCCCTCCGTCCCGGATCCCTCCGTCCCGGGATCTCTGCGTCCCGGGATCTCTGCGTCCCGGACCCTGCACCCGCCGTGCAAACACACGTGCGCACATTTAGTCCAAGGAGCGTTAACTGTGGGAAAAGAGCTGAACTGCACAAGGCGTCGCTCGAACGAAATCCCACCAGGAAATATAAACCTGCAGAACAACTGGTTCCCTGACAGGGATAATCCGGCAAATTATCCCAGAATATAAAATTATACAACGAGGGAAGGTCAGAATTATATTCGCACCTGTTCACAAGACTCCATGACCCATATTTTATTCAGTTTTTTTGAAGCTATAAAGAATGCTAACACCCATAGCCTTAATCACAGAAATTTAGGAATGCATTATTTTATTATATTGTTCATGTTGTGATCCCTCCTTTCCCCAATTAAAAAAGAAAAAGTAATACAGACGAATAGATGCTTTCAACAGGATACTCCCACAAGGACAAGAGATGCTTTCAAAACAGCACAAAAGGACAATAAAAAACTGAACTTGACTCCAAATTGAAAACATCATCAAAGCTCCTGTAAACCCTTCAGAGTAGTTTGAAAGACTTGATTAAGCAGTCCACATGCAGTGTGCTTCCCTCACCCACCCACTGGGGCTCGGCTGCTTTGCTTTGCTTTGCCTTTTTACTCCACAGGCACAGGCCACATCTTGAGGAAAAAATCCAGAGGTGGCTCTGCAGTCCCAGGTGCCCATGTCACCACTTGAGCACTGCTATGGATGAGGCTGCTTACACCCAGCTGAGCACTTCCATGAGGAAACTTAGGAGCAGCCAGCACTGCTGCACCCTAAATTACAGGGCAACGCTGTAATTCATGGTGCAGAGCTGTACAATTCCCAGATTGTACAGGCAGTCTGCAGGCAAGATGAAGTCAGCCCCAGTGCTCATGAAAACACATCCAGCCAGATAAAGCCTTGTCTCAGGACACCTATTGGGAACCCCCTCCACGCCCCCTCAATGAACAGGGAATGTCAGCAATATTTTGGGCCACTAACTACAAGACAGACATTGAGATGCTGGTGAGCTGTCCAGTGAAGGGTAACAAATGTGGTAAAGGATCAGGAGCACAAGTCTCATGAGGAGTGTCTGAGGGAACTGGAATAGTTCAGCCTGGAGAAAAGGAGGCTCAGGAGGGACAATCTCACTCTCTACAACTGCCTGAAAGGAGGCTGTAGCCAGGTTGGGGTCAGAATCTTCTCCCAAGCAACAGGAGACAGGATGAGAGAAAAAGACCTCGAGTTACCAAGAGAAGTTCAGATTGGTTATAGGGAAAAGTTTCTTCCCTGAAAGCATTGTCAAGCTACAGGAAAAGACTGTCTGGGGAAGTGGTGGAGTCACCATCCCAGGAAGGTATCTAAAAGACAAGCAGATGTGCACTTAGGGACATGGTTTGGACTTGGGAGTGCTGGGTTAAGTGGTTTGGACTTCGGAGTGCTGGATTCGATCTTAAAGGTCTTTTCCAATCTAAATGATTCTATCAACATTTGAACATTTTTAAAAACTAAAAGATCTAAGAGGACTTTTTTCCTGTGTCTCTCAGGTTTTCTGTAGCTATGTGAGGTGGTCATATATTTTTACAACATTAAGACAAGTTTTGCTACCAATGCTGGAGCAGAGATGTTAGACATTAACCTTCAGATAGTTACAAATTACTTTAGAAGGCTAAGCTTATTACAACAAACAAGCACTTTAAGAATAATATCTCCAAATTTAGTTACAACAGACAATTCTCAAATGACAAATCATAAGTGCTTGAAACTGTGAGCAGGTGCAGGCATTTAAGGTATCAGGAATAATGAAACTGCTCAAACTGAATCAAAATAATTTAAGTATTTTTAACATTAGATCTCTCCTACACTAAACAAAAACGTACTTCTTTTCCTAAGCCATGTGCATCTAGTGGAACATGAAACATGTCTTTCAATTACTGCCAAAAATACTTTCATTAAGTGTCTCTTCCACTTCAGTAAAATATATTTTCAAGTTATGTTTTTTGTTTTTAGAATTATTATTTTCAATTGTATTATTTTAGTGTTTCTTCAAAATTCCAGACAGCAAAAACATGACAGAATCTTTGTAAAGCAGACAAACTGCTGGTGATGCTATATGAACTTCAGTCACTGTATTTGTATTTTATAACTGAACATCCAGGCGGTTCAGTAACAGAAGAAAAAATTTAATAGAAGGGAAGAAGAATTAAAAGAAGAAAAAGGATCCCTTTCTAAAATGATGATTAAAGAATTATAAGTAATGCTGTTAACTTAAGTGGGTTGCTGAAAAGCAAAAATAAGCAAAATGCAAGACTCCATCATTATGGCAAGGCACACACATTTTGATCTATCAGGCATGAAAAAACATTTTTACGGTAACACTTGGCAGAATTGTACAAAAAGTTCCCCTTTTGAGCAACAAGATCCAACATCCAGCACATTGGTAGGGGCCACCAACCCAGGCCAAGCAGAGCAATAGCCTGGAGAGGAAGGCAATGATTGGAGACACATGGTCATACTTCACTGAAACACGTTATCCTAAAAAGTGCAGGAAGAGATTTTTCTTTGTTTTCCTCAGAGGATAGTAAGTGTGGGAAAGAAGCCCTGTATAATTCCTTTTCTCCTCTCCTGCAAAGCTGAGGCTATCAGCTACGTATGAAGACAATCCAACAGTGCACATGAAAAACAGTATTTCAAAAGTAGGAGTTGCAAGCTGTGTTCTTAAGCTTTAACTTAATGAAACTAATGCTGTGATAGCCACAACCATTAGAGAAGGAATTTAATTAGATTATATTTCAATGATTAACTGCAACTTGAAATACAAAAGCTGAGAACTGACAGATTATTCTCAGGATGACCATTAGACCAGCAAATACTTGGTCTTCCAGCACGCTCTATTCTTTGGCAGGAGTGTCTGCACATCCCACCTTTCACTCTAGTGAAAGACATTACTGTTGAGGTGTTTGGGGAAGAGTTTCACTTTATCCACAAAAAACCCTAAACCAAACCCACAGCAGGCAAGGGGTTTCTCACTCTTAGTTTAAGTACATCACCTTACAATTCATGAAAGAATTCAAAGATAGCCAGATGGTTGTGTTGTAAGAGGTCTTTTCCTCTCTGTCCTCAAAGCTGCAGTAACTTTGCTATGAAGATAATTAAGTGCAATGGAATGAGAGCAAAAAGAAGACCATGCTTCATTTAAAATATTTTATTTATTTAAAAAAAAAAGATGGAAAGAAAAAGCACTGCATGTGTCACTGGCCCCAAACACCTTATGCCCACCACATGAATGTCAGAGGTAGCCAGTGCCATCATGATTATGTGGGCCATCAGAGATGGGATTACAACATATTATAATCTCATCATATATATATTATATATTGGCCAAGCAAAATATGACCTTGCTAGCTGAGGGAGCAAGCCATGAAAAGCCAGAGGCACCAGCCTCTGTGTGCCTGAGCTGGCCTAAGAGCACCCAGAGGAATTGCTGCACAGAAATCTTTTTCTCCACAGCACTGGTGGTTTTTATACCAAAGGAGGATGTATTAAAACTGTGTTTGGCTACATTATTCACACAATACTATTTACTTCCTGATTCCATTAGATTTTGGAAGTGCACTAATTCACACTAAATGGTCCAAAACTCAGATGCATAGTATTTCAACCCCAAAATCCCTAAAGCTGCAGGTAATCCTCCCCATCCCTGCAGAAGTGCAAAGTTTTGATTTTTTGAAAGGAAGCTGTTCAAAAAATAACTGGAAGTATACAGAAAGCACTTCAAAGTATGAACATGGCACAATTTTATCTAAGACGATTTTTCCTACACTCTTTAGAAGGATATTTGAAATCTTTATTTCTTCACACTGCCCTAAAAAACAAACACACAAGTTAAGGAGACAGAGCATTGATTATTCACCTTAGCTACCTGCAAAGCTTCTCTTCACTGGACAGGGCACTTATTCTGAAGTGACCTACCTGACCTTCATGTCTGAAGCTGTAAGATCAGGACTTCCTGTGGCCTACAGCTTAAAAATTGCATACTTCATTGAGATGAACTCACAATCCACCATGATCAGACTGCAGTTTAAGCTGATGAGAAAGGAAATGGTTTTCATTACATTCAACTCTTCAACTGAAAAGCAGGATTTTTTTTCTAGTTCCAAGTGTAAATTCATGAGCTGAATCTACTTGTTATCATAAGAGACCCATTATCAGTTTGTGTGTATCTGCCAGGCCCGCTGCAGCTGAGCAACTACTTTGACAGCACTTTGGAGCACAAGATATAAAAATATCCCAATGAAGTCATAGAAAATGGGGAAAGGAGATGGGGGAAGGAGTGATGGGGGTAAGGAGGTAGTGTGGCAATTCAAATAAGCTTAAATAGTTTAAAATGTCATGAGGCTTTCACAATACTCCATCATTATCAAAACAGTATCAACTAATAATGTTTTGAAACAAGGAAAAACAGAATTTAAAAAAGGAAAAAAAAAAAGAGAAACCCCACCATCTTTTAACTCTCAGAAACTCCCTTTAATTAAGTTAAATAATGCTACCCAATTAAGATTAAGAGCTAAAAGAACATGCCCAATATCTGTTCACAGGATATTTTTTTAATGAGAATTACAAATCACACAAACAAAAGGTTTAAAAGGAATCAGTAAAATTAAAAAAAAAAAAAATCTTCAAATGGCAATGAGGCAAAACCTGAAACAGAAAAAAATCTTCATACAAACCCCTTAACAAAACATCTGTTGGTCTTCTGGGGTAAAGTTATTTGATATTTGTTTTGGTTCTCTTTTAACAAATGCATATGAGTTTCTAAGGTTTAATAATATTTAACAGTGGCATGGAAATTAGTCTTATTAATTCCATTGGGTACGGTATTTTGATACTTCTTTTTTAAACAATGTCAGGACTAGCCAAGCCATTTCACATGACATCCATTAATAGAAATAAATTAAAAAGACATTAATCCTAATTTAGTTAGAAAATTATCTTCAAGTATTTTCAGAAAGTAAAGTGTACTTGTCTGTCTGGAGGTCTGAAGAGAACTGTACCTATGTAAAAAATATTTATTACCCTGGCAGGTTAAGGAGAAAGTTTTTTATCACCTCCTTAATTTTCACAGCTACAGTAAGATTTTGGCAATGGGACATGTGGCTGCTCTTAACTCTAGAATTATTAACATGAACAAATTTTAAAACCACACCATCTTAAAGCTGACAAATACAGTAAGAGTTCTCTTTGGTCTCTTAACACTGCACATAAAACAGTCCAAAGCATTCATGTTCTTCAACACTCATATGAAGTGAGGAAGTGGGATTTCATTTGCAGTAGAGAGAAAGCAGGGAGCACACAGGCCACAGAGTGACTGCCAATTCCTGATCAGTCCAGCATGCCACACTGCATCAGGGACTAAACATGAAGACAGGAGCAGAGTGACAAACCACCCCATGTGGCCCGTCACAACTGAGAGCTTCTCCTGCATCAAGGTAGTGCCAAGAGGCAGTGTGGTGGAAACTCTGCTGAAAGCTATTTCATTTTAGAAATACTCTTCTCCAAAGCAGTACTGAGGAAATTTCTTTTGGAAACTCTCCTGATTGCTATAGACACAGCAGCTCAATTCATTGGAGACATGGAAGGAATTGGCCTGCAGCAGCATCTCAGGCCTTTTTAAAATGTTTTTCAACAAGTCGAAGAACATAGAAGTTTTAAAAAATTTCATAGAAAGCATTTAAAGAAAGGTAACACAGGTAATAATGAATGTATTAATCTGACACTGGCATTGAAGAAAGCAGCATTCTACATGTAAAAATATCAAGAAAGATAATAGAACTAATGCCAGTCAATATGAACTTAAGGACTACTGAATAGCTTTCTAATTGCTTTGAGAATAAATTTCCTTAGATAAAGTTAGTAACATTTAAGTCACAAATGAAACTCCACAGTAGGTTCTTCTGCTGATATCCAGGGACATACAACAGGGAGTACAAAAAGAAAACCAGCAACCCCCAAAAAGTATCCTCCCACAGCAAGCAAGCCTTGTCCTAAGGGCTGTATATTGAAAGGTGCTCATCTCTCTTGCCTGAGCAAACACAAGTGAAGATCTGATGGCACAGATATTGTCCTAAGCCAGACATACTGAACACTGCAGCAAAGTAAAAGCTTCCACAAGCAGTGCCAAAACAGCCTGAGCAAGTCTGGCCCCACCAAAATGCAGTTGCCTGTTGGGTAAGTGCCTAAAACCCAAACACAATCTTTTCCACACCCACAATTTGCATGTCCCTTTATCTTCCCCAAGGGGTGGGGATGGGCTGCAGTTCTTCTTGAACAAGGAGCCCTTGAGACCAGACTCACCAATTCTCTTCTAGCACATGAAGCACAGTGGCAGCTCTCCTTGGCAGCAGCCAAGGCAGGGATGGACAGCCTGAGCCCAGGGGTGACTGCTCTGTCTGCTTCCTTGTCACAGCAAGGCAGGCACTGACATCCTGCACAGCCAGGAGCTCCTGGCCACCACCAGCACAGAACACAGCCACAGAGCACTCTGCTCCATGCACCAGCACCCAGGGAAGGGGAACAGAGCTCTTCCTGGACAAGAAACTAAACCCACGTTATTTCTCTAGCAAAGAAGACAAGCAAGGTGTCTAAACCCACTTGCTTCACCCGTGCTGCTGTCAGTCAGCCTGCAACTCTTCATTCTCTCTCACACAAACATCCCTTTTCACCTGCAAAAAAACTAACTGCCCATCATGAAATCCTAAACCTTCTACCCTAACATTTGGCAATGCTAGTTACTCAGCTAACATCTTACCACAGCATATATAAATTTTTAAATAGAGTTTTAAACTCAAATATTCGCTTCACCAACTGAACAAACAGAAGGAGAGTTGCAAGTGTGAAATGGTTCTTGTAAGTGAGGAGTCATCCCAAGCAGATGGGCTTCAAGCAGTATTATTGCCACACCAGACCCTAGACATGTACTATGTGACTTTTAAAGGTTTACTTTATTAAGCAAGTTACTATTGACATATTTGCTGAGGATATAAATTCTGAGATGCAGAGAGAAATGGCAGAACATTGCTGACAGGAATCAGCAAGAAAGAAACTAAAACTGGCCAGAAGTCACCTTTGGAATGCCTGCAACAGTAACAACATGGTGGAGAGGGAATTTTTTTTTTTTAAAGAATCAAGGTGGATAAGCTACAGGGTGGTGGGAAGGCTGTAATAGAAAAAAATCAAATTTTAATTCACAAGAGTCCAAATTCTTAATAAAGCACATGATTTTTATAGCAAGAATAAACACTGGAAGAGCTTAATAAGTATTAAGATGATGGAATACTAGAAATATTAAGCTCAAAATCAGAAGATATGTGCTTTCAGAAAAGTATTAGGGTAAAGAAGTCCTGTAACCAGCACTGTGCAGGAGGCTCAGAGAAGATCAACATTGTGAAGGTCTCTGGTCTGCAAATCAAATTTTGATATCAGTATTCTGTTAAGTTCTGGGGTTTTTTTAAATAAAAATTTCAAACTTGAAACAGCTGCTACATTCAAGGGAAGAACAGACAGCTGGGTAATACTAGTTTGAAGCCTAAACATCAATCACAGCTGTACATAGTCACTTTTATCTGTGCCTCTGAGCTGGGATAATCTACAGAAGCATGTCAAACAGAGCTGAAACTCCTGCTGCCCAAACACACTATCAAGCCCAGGAAATTCTTACCCCACAACTCATTTCTCTGGAGCATGGGGTCAGTCCTGGAAGAGCTGAGACTTCCTGTATGCAACAGGAATCCAAAAGCAGTAAATAAATGAATCAATAAAAAAAAGCTTTGCAAATTTTAAAGCAAACCTCACAGATTAGGGAATCCCACTGAACAGAGCAAAATTGCTTGCAATCCAGTTGCAACAGGCAATGGTTTCTCTTGATGTGAGATATCACCACAACAAGAAGAGTCAGAAGAACCCACATCACACAGGCTTGAACCTCTTCCTGCCTGACTCTAAGCAGGCAAAACCCACCCAAACTCACCACACTTCTGAGCCATTCTCACATCACTGATGACACATGAATGGCTGCACACAAGACAGCAGTACCCAAATGCAAATGTTTATCTTTCCCCTTGTGCATTCCCACACATACTCTCTGCACAGTGTTTATACCTCTCTGTCCCCAGAAGTCATCTCACTCCTACGAATCTGGGAGTGAGTGAAGTTAAAGCTCTAAACAGATGGTACAGATTTTGCTTCTTGACATTCACATAAAGACACTTCAGTCTACCATTTGCTTAAAATCAGGCAGGGTTTGTTTTTGTTTTTTGTACTACATTGTAAAGATCTGCCGATCTTCATTATGGACATGGTTTAATGGTGGACTTGGCAGTTTGGCAGTGCCATCTCAACAGTTAGACTTGAAGATCTTGCAGGTTTTTTTCCAATGTAAATTATTCTATGTGGGTGAGAAAGATTGTCTAGATTACTAGCAGCTCAGCTTTGCCACAGTGAAAAACCATAACCATAACCAGAGATGCACCTTTGTTTGCTCACTTTGACAGTTTTCACTGATAACAGTATTCAACAGTGTAGGTGCTGAGGCTGGGAACCCTTCTGATTTCCATGCCAGGTTACACACAGGAAGCAAGTCTCAAAGCAACACCTAACCCCTTGCAATATTTGAGGGGTTAAGCCAGAACATGGCAACCCTGGAGTCTTTACACACCCAACAACCTTGCTTACAGAGAGCAAGGGTCTTCTGGGCACTGAGTCTTGCTGTAGATCTGTGTGGAGCAGTTATCACACACTCCTGCCAACCCTGTAACAAACTTACCAAATATCCTCTGTAGTCTTGCCTACACAAGAACTTTGGGAGGAGCAAGCTGTTTGCAAATCTATAGCCAAAGACAGAGTAACAGAAAACAAGGAGTTAACTTGGCCTCTGAAACAAGGCTCTAACTTAAGAACATCATCATCATTGTCATCATCATCATTATTATTACTACTGCTACTATTCCCTGGCCTACTGGATAAACTAAGAGTACTGCCAAGGTGTGTTTTAAGATGCTCATTTTGGGATTAAAGTCAGAACATGGACTCCCACCAATATTCCTTTAAAAGTTACATTACTGCCAGCTAAATTTGTCGTATCAGCCATCAGTTCAGGTCATCCAAATGAGCATCAATACCTAAATCAGCACTTTCTTGAAAGCCATATAGGAATTTGTTTTTCCACAATCAAGTGGTCACAGAGTTCTAAGAACACATATTTAAAATATAGTGACTGGTGTAACTAATCCTTTAAAGACAAGAGTAACATGCAAAGTGCAACACCAAGAACAATGATCAGTCTTCTTGCCAAATGAAGAAGAAATGCTTTTCTGTGTACCTATACTGAAAACATTCCTGGTACCCAAAGTCACGACACTTCTCACCCTGGGCTTCCAAGGAAACACTCATTGGCAGTATTCCATCTGATGTGCAAGACTTGGATGCCAACCAAACATCCTCAGAGTAATCAAACTGAAAGCTTTGACATTATCAGATTAGCAAGGCGATCCCCGACTTGGGAAGAATCATGAGCATCTCGAGGATATCAGAAGGCTAATTAATTACTTTATTATACTATAATATTCTACACTATATTACACTACATCTTAACTGAACAAGAACTAGATCTAAACTCTAACTGAACTAGAAAACTCGTGACTGTCTCCTGACCGACACTCTGGACACGCGCTTGGCCCTGACAGGCCAAGGAAACAAAACACCATCACTCTGGGTAAACAATCTCCATCTTACATTCTACTTTGGCACAACACAGGAACAGCAAATGAGGTAAGAATTGTTTTGATCATTCTGTTCTCTGCTTCTCTCCCTGCTTCTCCCAGGTTCAGAGAATGTGAATCCCACAACACTTCAATAGGAGCCTGGTGCATGTCTGAATGTGCACGAAAATGCAGTCTGTGCGTGTGCCTGGGTGTTCTCAGTTGGCCCAATGCAAAGCAAGAAGCCACAGAAGAGCTGAAAGACACCTCTAACAGAGAATAAAAGTGCCTGAAGGACGATGTGGCTTACAGAGTGTCAGCCTGAGAAAGGTCTGCTGCTTCAACACCCATGGTCATCAACAGTCGCTTGAATACACCAACTTATCTCTTGGGTAATGGTGTTGATAAGGAACAGAGCTAAGCATGGCAAAAGCTGAAATACAGGCACGTCCACCCCAGCACTTGAACTATGAAGAAATCTTCCCCTTAATGCTTCCTTAAGAAGGTAAGACTACTGAAAAACAGAGAGATTGTTTTCTACATAAGAAAAAAAAAACCTCAGATGACACAGTTCAAAGAGGTGAAACACTGTAAAGGGCATAAAAGGAAGCAGAAATAAAGGGAAGTGAAGCCCAGTGTTATTCATGCTTGCCTGCACAGTAGATCACTTCCCTGCAATACAGGAGCTTTGCAAATGGTACCAAAATCCCAGGTAGCTGCTTCCTCTGTAAGTGAGCAAGAACAAGAAACAACAGCTGGCAAGAGGTAGAAGAGAAGGAAAAAAAAAAAAAAAAAGAGAGAAACTTTTAACCCACACCTGGGGGAATCGAGCCTAAGAATCTTAATTGACTCAATTAAATCTGCAGAGAACAGAGATACTGTAAATATTAGAACTAGCTTGAAAAAAGGAAGGAAAAAACCCTCCAAGGCAAAACATTCTTTGATTCTATGATCTCTATTGTGCCATGCAATTCAGAAGACAGAGGTTTGCCCCAGGGCTATATTAAGGGTTATGCTTTGTGGTTTACAATTTTGATATGCCATTTCTGAGGTTTCTCAAGATATCTCATGGGAAAGCAGGATTACTGAGTATGACAGAAACACTTGTTCTATTACAGAAGTTCAAATCTGAAGAACACACAATATATTGAACTGTCAATCCATCTGCCCCTTTTTTCCTGTAAAGGGACAAAGTAAAGCAGAGCCTTTACTTCTTTTTTTAAGCTACATGTTGTGATTCTGTTTAATAAACTCCATGAGGATTTTCTCTTTACTATGTTATTAGTGTGAATTGGGGAGTGCTGTGCCATTTTTTATGGTGGTACCACAGCTACATAAAACCATAAAACCAAGTACCACAATGATGGTACTTGGCCTTCTGACCAAGGAGAGAAACACCTCATGAAATGGCATCACAGCCACAGGAGACAGAAAGTAGTAAGGGACCCAGCAACCCCATTCTAAAGTGCATCCTCACGCCACGCATTAGCTGGGGAATTTTAACATTTCAGCTCCAAAAAAATACACTAAAGCCATGACAGCGCGTATGAATACTCAACAAAATATTACAAGTGTCGGCCCACTCAACAACAGAGGGAAAGACCTGAGTTTAAAGAAAGGGATTTAAGACCCATGTGTAGTTTATGAACTGTACAGTGAAAGTTTAGCCGCAAAAAACCTGTTATCTAAAACAGATGTCGCCTCTGCAATGCTCAATTTATGATAAATTGTTTTAATATTTATACCTAGCACCAGCACTGCAATAAATCAGACAAGGGCAAAATATAACGAGCATTCCAAAGCACAGGAATTACACGCTCCCGCTCTGCGAGACCCGTTTGTTTGGAAAGCTGAGGGAATAAATCTCTCTCGGTGTTTTTCTTCACTGGCCGCCTCACGAACTACGAAGCCAAAAAGCGAAACCCAGATTAGCGCGGGCCGCAGCCAGAGGCGGGCTCGGCAGCCGGGAATTGCGCTCCCGGCTTTCGGCGGGAGCCGCGCCGGGNCGCCCTCAGCGCCCTCAGCGCCCCGGGCAAGGGACACGGAGGGAAGGCGGGCAGGGACGGGGACACAGGGGAGCGGAGGGCTGGTGTGACAGCTTTTTACAGCTTTTACAGGCGGGCGGGGGGCCCC
>VZRH01007516.1:541959-571875 GCA_013397555.1 Urocynchramus pylzowi
TTTACAGGCGGGCGGTGACCCACCATGTTACATTTAATACGCTTGTTTTGTGTCAAGAGGCTTCACCTCCACAGAAGTTCAGATGCTGACAACGAGGGTCGAGTGGGCAGGGAGAGGATTCAGCTGTGGATCAGCACATGAAAGAATGTCAGCTGCAAAGAAGCTGTTCTAATACATAGTGCTGATAACACCGAGGTAGTGGGTTCATTCCCCGTATGGGCCATGCATTAAGAGCTGGACTTCATGATCCTTGAGGGTCCCTTCCAACTCAGAACACTCAGTGAGTCTGCGTATGTAAAAGATGCAAAACACTAGTTTCTGCCTGAAACATATTGCTGGTAAAGATAGCAGGTACCCAAGCAGGAAAGCAGAGCCTTCACCTCCCCAGATCAAAGGAGACCTGAACTATTTCACATTGAGGAACAAAGGGTGCCACAACTGCACTGAGGTGTTGTTTTGGACAAGCTGGACTCTGGGTAAGAAAGTGGGTAGCTTTCCAGGCTACCCACTGAGCACAGAGGGTCAGAAAAAAGCAAATGGAGAGTAATCAGAATTGCTTGACACAGCTTCAGAACCCACTAGAAATTTGAAGAAGTTTCTCACTTTTCAGTTGAGCCATCACAACCCCAGAGAAGGCCAAGTCAGTTCTGCTTTTGGGTCACATGCTATCTTTACTGGGCATTTGCAACAGGACCTGAGGTCCAGACAGTCAGGGAGCCACAGCAAGCAGGGGGAGCTCCTAGCTTTTAAATTTAGGGATTTTTGTGTTACTTTAAGAGTCCCCTTAAACATATTTCCACTGGCAATATTCCAAAATCAGCCTTAAAAAATAATTAAGAAATCCAGCCACAAACAGAACATCAACCCCCAACAAAAAAAAGGCTTAAATGCTGTTGGAAGCCACACTGACAGGGACTTTAATAAGCAGGGACTTTATGTTCTAGGTGCAATTTGCAATGGCCTTTCTCAATGACAACCCAAAAGAGTGCAGAAAGGTCAGAACAAAAGCAGCAATGAAGTCAGAGCACTGAAGAATCTCCTACAGCTCAGTTTTCTCCAGCCCACTTGCACAGTTTTGCAACTCCTGTCATCATTCTGCTCTACACAAGTGGCAGCAACAATGACCCACCAGCTGAATGAACCAGAGCGCTGATTTTGGCTCTATTTACCAAAAAAATCCCCCAAAACTGAAGTCTACATTCCATTTGTTACCTGTGCCATTTAACCACTGAGGATTCTCTACCACGGGACAGTGTTTTCTGACAAGCCTGTGCTACAGGTAACATTTGCTGCAGAGGCAACTCAGTTTAAAATATGAGCAGCCAGCCTGAGGAAGCAGAGATGCCACAGCTGACATGTCACCTTGATAACCCACTGGTTAGACTGGTCAAGGTCTGCTGGTGCCATGGGGACTGGAGAGGACACTGTGCTCCTGGCTGCTTTTGGCATCACCACAGGTACAACCAACACCAACAAAACTGAGATGCACTCGCAAAAATTGAAACAGACACCAGGCATGGGAGAGTACTACCAGAATGAAGTCAGAAAAAAGAAATCTCAGTCTAAATGTAAAACCTGTTCAAGTAAGTAATCTCTATGAAACTGCAGGTGTTGCTATATTACATTATTTGCTAGAGCAGGCAGTACATTTTGTGCCAGGCCACCACCAGTTTGAACACTTCAATTTAAAACAAGAGGTAGTGTCAAAATTTGGCAATTCCTTGAGACTGGTCTTTTGCTTTTGCATTCGGAATTAGCAGCAAAAGGCAGCCCCAAGTGCAGACACTGAGAGGTCTGAGGGATATGTTTTAAGGCAAGAGGTATAATACACTGAAAGTTCATCTTCACCACTTTAGACAGCTACTTCGGTGTGGATACTACAATAATAACCTCACCTGAACTCAGTGTTCCCTTTGAGGAAGCTGGCCTACATGAATTCCCAAGCTCCCTTCCAATATAAAGGACTGAGTGATCTTATGATACTCTGTGATGATCCAGTGGGGACAGCTTGAGGAGAGGCAGCTGACATACTTGCCCAACACCAGACAACCTGTGAGGATTGGCTCAGACTGGTTCCCAGTCTCTTAAGTGCCTTAGAGTTCAATGGCTCTTCCCAGGCACAGCACAGGTCAGCAAGCCCTACCAGCCTAACAGATATTTTTCCTGCCCTTAAAAGATCCCAAACTTGGTTCCCTGAGACAGCAAGCAGCTGGGAGAGAGATGTCATCTCTGTAACTCTGCAACTCAGCTCTACAACTTTGGATACAATCAGTCTTAAAAGGTCTAGACATGGTATCTGTGCCAAAGACTTGGAGGTTACAGAGATCTGGCCCAGAGGTGTAGAAACCAGGAGTCAGGAGAGAGGACACAGAGTAACAAGCTCCACCACCAGCTTCCTGGGAGTACTCTTCAGCAAGCAAGCTTCACCTGGTGCTTCTGGGCTGAAGCAGAATTTTTGGAGAGTCAATCCAGAAGTAAACACCATCAAGAGGAGATACTCTGACAGGACTGTTACCCAGTTAAAGGCTTGAGGCCCCAGCTAGCTCTGCTTCACAAGCAGCTCATTCACATGGCACAGCTGGCATTTTAGCAGATACTCTCCTTAAACATCTGAAAACCAGCCCAAAGAGGGGGAAGTTTATGTGGCTAGTTAAAGGACAGAAAGTGATGGTGCCATCTCAGAAGACTCCCACATGTCTGAGGATCAGGGTCTCCTATATATTTTCATACACAAGACCCAGATTCTAGAGTGAGGATTGTTTGCATTTTTCTGCTGGGCTGGAGATGGAAGTACAACCGAGTAGTTGAAATTTCATTGACGCGAGAGTTGCGCCAGCTCCAACACCAACTATTTCAATAATCCTCTTTTTTCCAGTTCATTCAGGAGGCACACAAATAGTTGGTTGTAGAGGGAACAAAAAACCTTGACTCATCATCACCCTAACCAAGCAATAGAAAAGTGTACCAAGCAATACAGTCATGAGATGACGTCAGGCACAGTGCTGGGGTCCAGTTTATTTCCGTACCCAAGATCAGGAGAAAAACATTAAACACTCCTTGTCCCATAGCATAGTGGTATGCATCAAAACACAGGCAACAGCCAGTCCAGAATCCAGAAGGATATACAGCAGAAAAGCTGCTGGACTATGCCTACTCCTGCTTCTGCTCCTCAAAGTGATCATCATCATTGACTGGACACTGTATTGGGGCCTCCAGCCACAGAGTCCCCAAGCACATGTCCCTCCCCTCAAAGCCTGGACATTTGCAGTAACTGCTGCATTTGTAGGGATGCACATTCTGTGAAGGAGTCGTGGTGTGCCATTCACTCTCACACTTCATGTTTCTGCCATCCTCTCACAAACCAGGACCAACTGTGCAACTCAAGTGCATCAGTGAGGTAGGAGGGACAGAGAGAACTGTCCCTCTCCACCAATGCAGAGGCAGGGCAGGCAGCAGCCTCCTCATGCAAGGGAGCTCCCAAACCAGCAGGTAATTGAAAAGGCTGCCTTTTCTGCTACATGGGTATGAAAATACAATTCTGTCTCCCTTACACACATGCTAGGGAGTATTTCACCTTTGCAGTATGCTTTCAGACAGCCTCATATAGGAAGTGGATATAAAAATGCTGTTAAATAATCTTTTTCATAGCAGGGTGCCCAAAATCACTCTCTTGGAAATTCAGCAAGAGAATGACAAACAATGATTTAGCAATATCAAGTTCAGCTCAACCTCTTTGTTCCTCTTAGAAAAGAAGTTGAGATTATAAATTGAGCTCCTACAAAGGAACAAATATTATGATGTTGACTTAATATAGCATTATGTCATAACACATACACACACATCTAGCATTAAAACCTAAGTTGGCAGAATATACTTTTGAAGGAAACTAAAAAAATTAAGTTTTGAGTAATGTCTTAGGGAGCCAATCAAATACACATCAGTGTTTGAATACAGCAAACACCTGTGAATAGAATTTTGCAACTTCATGAAAAGAAAGTCAGCAAAAAAAAGTCCTCTTTCTGTCCTCTCCCCTTATCTTTTGAGCATAATCTCAGTACTCACATACAAATTATCATCTATTTTCAAAACTTGTGCTGCCTTCTGAGGAAAAAGCTACAGTGTCACAAGAATTCCAATAAGATTATTAAAACCTATCAAATGAACATTACTAGAAGTGATATAATTTTCCTTATCTCATCCACACATGGAATTCCATCATTATAATGAAGCCAACATACCTGCCTTCAATAACCAGCCTTCTTCCCCTCCCATAAACTGAAGACCTTGGTGAAGCACAACCTGCCTGTAGTATTAATAGTGTATATGAGAGCTTTGGAGAGGTCAGCTCTAGGCTTTACTGAGATTTAAAGTTTTCTCTTTTCTTTCTGCATACCCCGAAGTAGCCATGAAGATGAATTCTATATACTTCTATTTCTAGCAGAAATATTGACTCCCATCAGAGTTCAGGAGGGTAAACTGTGTCTTTCATACACGTGAAGCTGCAACATTTTATGGGGATGGAAGTTGGAAATCCCTTTGCTTTCATGTTAGACTGTGTTGCAACCATTCAAACAAAATATGCTGGATATCCCGAGCTGTACCCAGTTCCAACATACATTTGGATTGCTGTTAGCAGTTAATCACCAAGTAATATGAATATCTGCTTTTAGGGCTACACAACAATGTTTACCTCCAGTGAAGAGGCTTAACATAATAGAATACAAATAGACTACAACAGAATACAAAGATTGCATACTCATAAAAAATATTTTAAAAAACTGCTTCCCCCACATTTAAAGTTATAGTAAATCCAACAGGTCATTACTCTTAAAAACCTGATGACTGCAGTAAACATTCAAGACTAATTTCTTCCACTGCATTAAGAGTTCCCTTTGTCTGTCCACTGCTGCTGTGCTTTTATTCATTCTGTCACAGTACACTCACAAAAGAAATTAGCCTTACTAAAATCATGTAAATTTATAGCTGCCAGCAGGTAGCAACTGAGCCATCACTGGAAATTCTCATGAAGGAGATGCCTACAAACACAGGAAAATTTAACACAATGAACACAACTACACATTAGTCCCTGGGAGAAAGTAAATCCCTTAGCATTACTTGACAGTAAGCAACCTCAATAATACTCTCAGGAGAGTTCTTTGAAACTAAATCAAAGCAGCAAGTAATAAAATAAATGGCTCTACAAGTATGTAGTAATATATAGTATTGCAGTAAAACACACGTACCAAGTCCTGGGCTTCCTTCCTGAAGATAACCTGCAGTGAAAACGTCAGTGAAAGCACTGCTCTATACTCAGGAAAAGAGCTATAAAGGAGTTCAGGGATTGTGCTTAGATCAACCTTAATAAAAACTGAAGAGGGAGACTTTACTCTTAATACAAAAACAAAGAGGGGAACTAGTAAGCTCACCTTCTTAATGAGACTCTGCTGGGTCAAGTAACCTAGCTAAGAAAAGAAGATTACAACACAATTTGCATTTGTGCATCCATTATTAGGTTATTCTCTCCCTCCTGAGAAAAGCAGTGGGCAACAGAAAAACTGAAGTATGACAAAAAATACAATCCAGGACCCAGAATAAAAGCATGACATGTAGACTTATCAGACAAGAACATTTTTTGTGCATTTCCATGACTGCAAAATCAGACAGTGCCTATCTCTAGTATAACACTGTTCAGGCATAAAACAAAGCAAAATCCCACACCTGTTAACAGAAGTATAATTGAGTCAGAAGCATCCACTTAGCACAAGCTAGTAGTACACCATGACCTTTCACTATATAACTACATCCTACAGATCACAGATTCAATGGACAGTGTCCCAAAATGCAACTGCATATGCTTTTTGAGGACTCTACATAAAACATGGGAGCAGCAGAAGGAATTAAAGCTTCCTGGAAAAAAACCAGTCACTTAAAGTAATACCTGAACAGAACTACTAGACACATTTGCCAAGTGAAAGGTTCTGCTTTTTGTTATGCATCCCACCTGAGACTCTGGGCACACCTTAAGGCCCCGAGGTTTCCTACACGGAGATAGCCCTTTACAGAAAGTTTCATGCTGACAGCTCTAAGTGCTTTCTATCTCCACTAAGACTTCATACTAAGAAAGATACATGAAGTTATGCCTTGAAGAGAGAGGAGACAGGACTGAGACACACAAGGTCTCACCTGTGTATGCACACCATGCTACACCCCAAGCTCCTCAGCAAAGTTCTCCTTACTCTGTTCAGATTTGCTCAGTTTTCTTCCTAGAGTCAGAGGCTCCAAAAGCTGCTGAAGAAATGCATGTTCAAAGCTACCAACACATGAAAATTAGGAGTATGCAAATGAGAATTAGATGCCTGAGCTCTCTTTCCAACCACATTGCACCCCAGAGGCAATTATTTTATTAATTTTTTTTTTAAGACATGTAAAACGAGTTGTGAGAAAAAGCTATTTTAATCAGTATTTTCCTGTAAGGAATGTAACAGGTGCCAAAGAACTGAAGGAAACCCACATCTGCTCCACTGTGACCGTAGGCCCTGCCTGATCAGATTTTATAATATGTATTTTGCACATGCATGGATTACTTAGAATTTGAGGAATGCAGCCCATACCACTGGGAGACCATAAAAATATAAGGAATCTGTAGTCTTTCCTGCAGCATGGATCTGGAATGCCTGTGCTGTTTAAGCACTACTACAATAATAGTAGCCCCAAAACTACTGTCAGTATGATTAATTTCAGTCGTTTTCTTACCCTGGCCAGAAAACTGCAAGGTTTAAATGCCACGCTGAGACTTTCAGTTCTGCACACAGGGTAGAAGCCCACCTGCCTACTTCACTTGGCCCTGAAGGTGGAAAGATAAGAAAGACCACTGCTTTTGGGAGGGATTAAAAAGGGGTAGTATCAGGCCAGCCCTCTTCCTAGGTTTGCAGAAGTTTGGGTGCCCAGGGATGCTCGTGTGCTACTGACACGAGTAACAGCTGCTATCTTCATCTAGAGAGCTCACCAGCCTCTGACTGACTGACCTGTGAAAAGCCTTGGGGTACATGAAGTGAGAAAGACTGTACAGCTACAGTAAAATTGTATTCTGTCTGGTTCAGCAGGGTGGGGAGGCAAGAGAGCCTCTATCTGGCCTTGTAAGGAGTTACATTCCTACAACTGCCTTGTAGCAACTTTCAGGGGATCGCCACATTTATATGCACCACACAGATAATGCACTTGAAATGCTTTGGGACTGATATGAATAGGAACTATTCTTCCCTTTAATTAGCATTTTTGCCAGATGAACACTGCTGTGGAGTGCCAAGCTGTGGAGTCCTCCTACAAGTTCCAAAAGATACACAACTGACAGCCAGAGCTTATCCAAAATCGGAAGATTTCCTTTTGCAGCTACAATTCGTTTTGCCCACTTGAATGAAAATAGCACAGCTATCAAAATGATCACCCAAGATAAGGACAAAACCAGTGCACTACACAAACCCTGAGAGGTTACACATAAAACTCTGCTGAATTCTTGGGCAGTTGCATGATGTTCTTTGAATGGTGACTAACATTATAAACATTGCCCACAGAAAAAGAAATGCATTAGTGTACTTCCAAAGAGACAGCTTATAAGAAGATACAGAATTTATGGGTTTTTAAAAAAGTCAAACAGCTCATCCTACCTCTGATCACGCGCACAAAAAGTAGTCTTGGGTGGCTATTAAGACAATTTACAAGATAATTTCTCCAAAACTTCACCTTAAGTTATAACCAGTAGGAAAACTATAAATCTAGAAATATATTAAAGATGTAAGTTATGCTGTTTGGGTGCTGGTGTTCTTGTATTACCAGATGAATTGCCAATAGAAGGACAGTATGGATTAAGGGAAAAAAAATACAAAAACATTGGCTTGTTTCCTAGCAACAGTTCAGCTAAAATTACTTAACATTTCTACTCAATCAAATGGAAATTTGACTATGTTATCCCTTAAATGTTGATTATAACAGACCTTTTCAAATGCAAATTCAGTGTGTAAAGTGAATGTAAACGTTGACAAAGCTGACACCAAAATCTCCTGATTAACATCATTTGCATGTACACAGCAACATTATTACAAACCTCCTAAAGACAGAAGGAAATGAAAACTGGAGTGAGAATCACCTCCTGCATCATCTCATTCTTTCCTGCTTTAAGAGCAAAACAGACAAAAATGTAAAGCCTTTTGGTTTGCATGCAAAATTCCAACAGTATAGAAGTGCAACACAATAAGCTGTACCTGAATGCTATTCCTTGTGTTGCTATTAAGTACAATAGGTGAAAAGCTCTGGTTTATTTCTTACTCGCAGAACTTGAGAATTACACATACAGCACAAGCAGACCCTCAAGATTGTAATACCATGTAGCCACTGGCAGTGAGCAAGTTTTCTTGCCTCTTTCACCTGCAACTCTGGCATGAGAAAAACAGGAGGAAGGGGTGGAATGATTATATGTTACTTCCAAAGTTTACAAGTTTGTTCTTTGCAATTTAATAAACTCTGGGATTAAACACCTTAGTTACGTGTGCATTCACACAGGGCCAGATTATTTTTGCCTAAAACATGTAGAAGAAGCTTCAGAGAGGATGTTAACACGTTTTTTTTCTTGTTGCAGCATTTCACAATATGGGTATATTTTACAATAATGTGCATTACATCAGGCTGATTTACCACTAGTTAACCAAAAGTCAATCGGAAGTTGAGAACAGATGCAGTGTTTCTTCAGCACAAAGCAAGTAGACAGACTTAACCTCTTAAACAGAGTATTTTCTAGCAGAAACCTTTCCTTCTTAATCATCTCCATAAGGATACTGGGCTGAAACACAAGATCTTACATCTACAGACACCACACAGACTTATCGTTGGCAATAGAGATTTTATTTTCCACACTGCTGCAGACAGGTACTTTGATAGCTTGCTGGGATACACACATCCTCGTCCAGCACATTGACACGATGAAAATTTGCACAGCATCAGCTACAGCAGTGTAAAATGAACAATTTAGCATTCTCCAGCCATGTCCTAATCTTTCATGGTGCTGCGTTTTTAAAGAAAAGCAGAAACACTTTCTTCCTCCAGTGCAGAGCTTCTTAATAGAGTTATTACAGGCCTGTTGAGGATTATCTTTTCTACCCTGGATTAGAGGTGCTACTTAAAGTATTTTAGACAGGCCATAATCCACTCCCCCCTACACTCCCAAGTTGCAAATTTTAGTCATGTCAGATCCTTGTCAGATAAAAGTTTCTAAGAAATTTCTAAGAAATCAACAAGCACAACAGCTGAATATTGGGAAGGCATAACCAGTAAAATGTTTACATCCATATCAAGCACAAATCATACCCGTCTCAAAAAGCCAGTCCCATCTCAAAATTATGGTTCTGGGACAGAGCTGAAAGCGAGTTTTGGACTTGGACTAAGGTAGTAAGGGAGAGAAAGAGAAGCCCAGGAAGATAAAGGCAAGAATACTTCATCCTCCCATGCCAACTCCTGCCTGCTACCCCACTGCTTACAAATTTCTACATGCCAGACAAGGTTCAAACTTGAAGAGTCCAGTTTTAAAGGCAGAGCTCATGTCTGGAGATGCATTCTGATGACATATGAGCTGGTTTTCTTCAGTGAAACCTAAAGCAGCAGGAGCTCTACATCTTACCTTACTGATCCTTCACTCTTGTGCTGTACATTTGCTGCTCCATTCAAATGCAGCTTCTGATAGGAGAAACAAGGAGATGCAGACTTTTGGGAAAATCTTGAGAAACTATTTTATTTTTGTTTGGAAACTTTCCAGAAGCACTTTTAGTGCCTTTTAGTATATACACATGAAAATTAATACTGTTCTCTCCTTATTAATACATTCTTTCAAGTGACTTTTACAGTCTGGAAGCAAAGGTCAGTTACACTGAGTTCCAAGAATCCACTGCACTAAAAAAGTAACTTTATTTGACCATATGTTACTATAATTAAACATACAGGAAAATACTCTTTGATCTTATGACTGTCTTGGACTAGATGGATAATAATCCCATTTTTACAAATGACAATTCTAGTTGGAACCCTAAAAAACCAAATCTGAAATACCTACATCATTGATTTAATGCTTTACCATTAAAAATACCACTGGGGCATGTGATATGGCAGCTGTGTGTTGAAAGATCATTTCCTGAGATCTCACATCAGAACCCTGACATAAGAGGTTGGGAGCTCATAACCATGACAGTGACTGAAAGAGACAAAGCAGTAATGTTGAACCAGCAAGACATTTGGTAGTTGGGAACCAAAATAAATGACTCTCATGCAGCATACAAGTTCCTGGAGAAAAGGCTCATTAACACGAAAAACATTTGCTACAGAACAAAACTATGTAAACAAAACAGAGGCAAGATGTGCACAAAAAGTTATCTGTTATTTTACACCATATGGGCTATCACTGCCTATAAAGTTCCAGAGACAAAGATTCTAAACAACTGAAACTTAAAAGCCAGCTAAAATTAGTTGAATGCAGGCAAGGAACCAACCAGCAGCCATTACTTCTGTACAGAGACTGTAATAGAAAAGAATAGTCTCATAGGAATTCTCAAAGGAATTGTTCAGCCTTAGGTGAGGTCCACTGGACACTCCTAAAAATTAAGAGTACACTTATTCACATTTCATGATACACTAGGATTGCCATACTCGGGAAAAATTAAAACACCCTAAATTAACCAACAGCACTACCTTTACAGGGAAAAAAAACTCCAAAAATTTATTCTGAATAAAACGCTTGAAGTCCGTAGCTGTACATGTAACTGCCTATCACATATGCTTAGTGGGAGAATTCAATTCATTCTACTTCAACAATGACAACGTCAAAGTTAAATTAAGAAAGGTTTTATTACCACTCATCACACCCTTAAAGACCAGAGCAGGTGAAGTTAAAGGTTCCTCCTTGAGTTTCATATGTAGCACAGAAGTGCAAAAACCATGGTAAACTCAATGCTGAAACAGGAAAGAGGAAAATTATAAAAAGAAAGATGAGAAGAAGAACTATCTCAGATTTAGACAAGGTATTTGAATAAGATTTGGAAACATCACAGAAAATTAGTTTTAAACCACTTTATATTCTTAATAGGACATCATATCAGCTTTTTCATCTTGTAGGCAAACCTCTCTAGATTTAAGACAAGCAAAAAAAAATTAATTAATCCCATGCACGTCTGACTGTATGTGTTCCTCAGGAACAGAATGGTGACACAGAGGCATTGCCCTGCCTCATGACTGAGACAACCTCAGAAAGTCACTATTCATGCTCTCAACAAAGGGTTGGGAATATGTGGGGCTCGGAGGAGCCAAATTCAAGGGTAAATACTCAGGAGCAATCCTCATGTCATTTTTTAACTCTACCTGGTGGCCTTCAGACAGACCACAATAATGTTTGATTTATAGAAAGAGAAACTACAGTAGATCCATGTTCTGCCATAGCTTCTTTTATGAGCATAAGAGAAACTATCTGATTTAAGACTAAATAGCTTCAGCAAGCCTCTTTCAATTAGCCAAATACTACAAATACACTCCTTTCCAGCTACCCCATCTAAGAAAGGGAAATGCTTAGCCTGCATTTATCTTTGCATGCATAAGCATACTACAAGAGTACAAGGATGGGGAAAATGACAGTAATTAAGGGACAACCTGCTCACCAGTGCCTACTTTGATCTTTAGCAACTTGACAACTCAACTTGACACCTCCTTCTGGGTGAAAAAGAAATTCATTCAGGAATCATAGAATGGTTTGGGTTGGAAGGGACCTTAAAGACAATCTAGATGTCCCACCATGAGCAGGAATGCTTTCCACTAGGTTGTTCAAAGCCCCATCCAGCCTGCCCCTGAACACTTCCAGGGATGGGGCATTCTCAACTCTGTGAAACTTGTTCCAGTGCCTCATCACCCTCCATGTAAAGAATTTCTACCTAATATCTAATCTAAATCCACCCTCTCTTATTACCACCATGTAAAGAATTTCTCCCTAATACCTAATCTAAATCCACCCTCTTTCAGTTTAAAGCTATTACCCCTTACCCCATCACACACCCATGCCAGAAGTCCCTCTCTAGCCTTCTTAGGGGCCCTCTTTAGCAATGGAAGGTGTAAGGCCTCCTGGAGGCTTCTCCAGGCTGAACAACCCCAATATCTGTGAAAGTCTCTTCATAAAAGGGGTGCTCCAGCCCTCTTGTCTCTTTGTGGTCTCCTCTGGACCCAATCCAGCAGGTCCATATCCTTCTTGAGTTGGGGATCTGAGAGCAGAACGCATTTCTCCAGATGGGGTGTCACCAGAGCAGAGCAGAACAGAGGCTGGCTGGTCACACTGCTTTTGCTGCAGCCCAGGACACATTTGGCTTTCTCTGGGCTGAAGCGCACATTGCCGGGTCATGTCGTGCTTCTCCTCCCCCCACCCCTCCCCCAAGTACTTCTCTGCAGGGTTAGTGTCAGTCCATTCTCTGCCCAGGCTGTATTTGTGCTTGGGATTGCCCTGACTTATCTGCAGGACCTTGCACCTGACCCTCCTGAACTTCACAAGGTTTGCACAGGCCTGCCTGTCAAGGTCACTCCGAATGCCATCCCCTCCTTCCAGTGTGTTGATGCAATGAAGCCAACTCGCTGCCTAGAATGGCAGCAATTCCTTTGTGCTACTCTTCAGGAGCTCTCCTGCTGACCTGCAATCCGTCTTCAGGCTCTGGGCATCTCTTGCTGGCAGTGGCATCAAACTCATAGGAGTAGGATGGATGGAAGTTCCCCTCCCCCAGCAACTTTAGTTTAAAGCCCTCTTCACATCTTTTAAGACAGCTCTGTTTTAAAAGAACTAGCTAATCTGTTCTTACTAGCAAATGTAATCCTCTACCCCAGCATCAAAGACTCCATTTAGCTCAGTTCTTGAAGTTTATAAAGAACTGAAAGCATACATGAGGCATGGAAATTAAAAACAAAATAGAAGAGAGGAAGCAGGCTTGCTAACTGCAGGAAATAGGACTTTTTCTACAATCTCAGGCCCACCACTACTTATGTTTTATTCATCAATGCTACTTGCAGTTTTTCTCTTTAGGCAAAGACAACCTGCCAGCACCACCTTTTTGTTACTCCAAGTCAAATATAATCCCAGATCATTAAAAAAAAGAGATAAAGTACTCCACAGACTCTTATTAGAGACTCAAGAGCATTGCCTTGTTACCCCTCTGGGGTGCCCATCTCTCACTCTCATTTCTAGGGTTATTTTTGGCACAGTGTACTGGTCCAAGCACACACAATGGAAGCCAAATCCTATCATTTCACAAGAGAGACAGAGAGCCGGTTTACTTTTGCTGACCTCTAACTCACAGCCATTTTTGCACTTCTCTGAGAAGTCATCATTCCTCTTGAAACTGTGCATACCTACCTTCAGCACACTCCTGCTACTCTGACAATCTCAGGAGTTTTACTCACTACATACAACACTCTTCTGGCCTTCACAGAACTGATGTGCTGTCACTTCTCTCTCCTACTCTCCACCTCCTTCAAGACATGACTTTTTAACCTACTTTTTTCAAACTCAGTTCAAGTATTACTAATGCTGTATTAAAGCAGCTTCTGGTTATCAGTGTCAAAAAGTCAATGATTTACTGCCAAATCCACAGAGCTACAAGTAAGAACGTGCAAGAGAGTCATGAAGTCCTACTGTAGCTGGATGATGCATAGTAAAGTTGTTCAATGTTTGCCACATCAAAAGCTCTAACCAGGTAAACTTTGGACCCTGTAGAACAGATATTTGGATAAACCAGATAAAATTTAAAAAGAAAGAAGAAAATTGAAACTAAAGAAATACAAGAACATGAAATAGAAAAGGCACCAAGAAATAAACAGCGCAACTAATACAAACAATAAAGTCAAAAATGGTCTCACAGACACTGCTCTGAAATTAAAGCTCACAGACACAACACAAAGCTTAGAAGTTAAAATACATGGCTGCTGGGATAAATATCTACGGCTCTCCTCACCTGTTTACATACTTGGACCATTTAAGACTTTCTCATTCAGAACCAAGCTGATAGTTACCAACCTGAGATAGTTAGCAAAGCCCAAGCAGCATTATTTGAATTATAGAAAAAATAATGTCAACAGTATAGTTATTATATCTGTTACTATAAAAGAAAACAAAAAAGAAAAAAAGCCATCAGAAATAGAAGGTATTTAGCTACTCTCTCTAGAGTAAACCCATTTTTGAATTCTGTGATCATGCCTCTTTGAACAGGAAATTGCACTTCAGTCTCTTACCCAAACCAAAACCAAAATATTTATTTACATATCACATATTTACATGCAGACAAAGGAACTATAAACATCCTTCATGCATGTATATGCTTGGGTTTATGTACAGACTTATTTATGAGCCTAGATCTCCTGATACCCTCACTGGAATCTGTGCAGCAGAGAAATCATTCATGCTCCATCCAGAAGTGTCATGGATCATCCAAAGGTTTTGCTCCCGAGAGATGCAAATTACACGCACAAATCTTTCCTGCCCACACACCTCCCTGGCATCTCGCAACAATTCCTGTAAGGAGGAGAAGATCCAGCCCTGCCACTAGCCCAGGACTGGTTTCACCTCTCCTCCATTGTTTGCTGAGCCATCTAATCCTTGCATTTCTAAATGGAAATAACACATTGCCAAACACTAATGCTTATTATTACAGTCAACCAATTAAACTGTAATTCTACCATTGTTATCCACCAACACTCTTCCTGCTTAAGTGCAAGCTATGTTTACTTTATTACTGAGGAGCTCAAACATTTTCTTTCACAATAATGTATTCTCTTCCTCCTCCCAACTAATCCAAGGTGAATGCTCATGAATCAGACCAATAACTAGAACAATGTTTTCACTTCTACACTGACATGGACAGATGCAGAAAAACTGAGAAATTAGCATTTTCACCAGTTTTAGGATCCATAGAAAGATTCTGTAAAAAAGGAAAAGATGGAAGAGATTTCAAAAAAAAAACAACTGAAAAAAACCTTTCTTCTACACCCCAAACGCAACACCATCTCATAGAGCTGACATTTTCTTATCTTCTCTTTTACAGTATCACTGTTGAAGCTAGACGTTCCAGATCCGTTAAACCAAATGTAATAGACATAAAAGAAGAAATTAGATGGCAGAACAAGTAAACAGACCTTACAAAACCTCAGACCCATTAGCACTTTATAGATACAAATATTTTGGATTTTATTCCAATCTGCTCTGCAAAAAGCCTCTCCCTTACCCCACTAAACAGAATCTGCACCAATAATGCTGGTTCACAGTTACACAGAGACAAAAACATGTAAATTCCACTTCTATACTGTATTTAATAAACAGATTCATTTCCTCTGTGGTTCATATATAGACAGAAAAGTGTTGGCTACCTTTCACAGACAACACTTTATCTGTTCACTTATAGTCAGCAAAAGCAGTCAGAAACAGCAAATAAAAATACAGGACTCCTAATCCTTGATCCAGCTCAACTATTTTTAAAACTGGATGCAGAGAAGTTACGGAAGTTGGAAACAACGCAGAAATCTCTATCTAGTGGTAAGGCACTGGTGATTTTTAGAGCTCATATTTGGCACCTTTACTTCTTCAGGAACACTGCATATATGATGAAAAGAAAAACTTAATCCTGACACCTCGTATTCACAGCTAAATATGGAGTGCAGGGCTGGTAACCCACACTCAGGAAACACGGAACACTGTTTTCATTATCCTATAACCAGTTCAAAATAGCATGGTTAAACTGACACCACAAGTTTACATCACCAGGAAAAGACTGTATTTATTTGAAAGTCTGTACTCCGCATCAGAGGACCTCTGTAATATGCTGCTCCCTCAAAACTTGAACTGATAAGAATCAGCCCCAACCACATATGCACACTCAGCATGAGACTTGCAGACCACAAAACATGTAGAAACTTGCTGCTTCTGAGGAAATGTCCACAACTGAGTCTCAATTTCGAGACCAAATGTTAAATACCACAAAATACCACTGTGCTGCTTATCTAACTCCTTAAACTGTGTGATTATCTGTGCACTTGAACGCAATTGACAAACATGCACTCCGCAGCATATCTCATTTTTACTACATTTTCATGGCAGGCAAACATACTGATGCTTCTCTGTTCTCCTCCAGAAAAGATACCTGCTGAACTCTGCACCTGCACAAGACAGCAAAAGTGTTATTCAATCCATTCTCATTAGGTCACATCCTTACAAGATAACCTAAGCATCAGAAACAAAATTACATCTTTTGTAACCAAAGTTCCTACTACATTAACAAGTCCATTAGCAAGTCCAACAAGTCACAAGGTATGCATGCTCTTAAACATATTCTCCAGCGTAGAAACAGCTCTGTGCTCTCCTCTGTGCCATCTCCAGAAACAGCATCCAAGAAGGGAAGATGGAGCTGCCTCCACTCAGATCTACCTGTTGCTACCACGTCTTCTCTTTCCTCAGGCCATCAGGTGGGAAGAGCTGCCAGGCTCAGTTTAGTCTGCAAAAGTACTACATATTAGTACCATGGATCAGTTTTGTTTTACTAAACCATAAATGTAAATTATAAAAAGCAGGAAGAAACCAAAATGAGACACCACAACAGACCACCAATTTTCAGAAGGTGAAGAGCACTTCCTAAATATCAACTCCCCTACAAAAGTATTTATGATGATTATGCAAAACTA
Source organism: Urocynchramus pylzowi (assembly GCA_013397555.1). NCBI lineage: Eukaryota > Metazoa > Chordata > Aves > Passeriformes > Fringillidae > Urocynchramus > Urocynchramus pylzowi. Next base: position 558,691 of record VZRH01007516.1, read on the forward strand.
GGACCTGTTGTTATGCCCCAAATCACTGGTTTTCCCCTCTAAAAGTAAAGAAAACTGTGTATCTACAGACACATGGGAGCGTTACAAACAGAGCAATGTAACAGTTGCGCTTTGCTTAGCGATGGACAGCCCTGCAATCATGGATACAACCCGAGGCACCAAACCGTGCTGGTGCCTCAGCATCAGCTGCTCTCTCTTGCCCATATGATGTCTCACCATGAGGTATCACACGGGCAAGCTGTGTTTCATGGAACTTGCAGGGATTTATGCTCAACTAGAAGTATGCTCTGCCCACACAAACCTGCATTGCTTAGGACACAATTAGTCAGTAGCTCCTGTGTTTGTAGGAATCCTTTTCCTCATCCTACCACACAATCATGACACCACACCAACTAGTAGAGAGCAGCGAGACAGGAGGACTCTGAGGCTTCAGCTTTATCTTCCTAGAAATCAACAACATATGTTACTCCACTGCACTGCAAGGACACAGAGATAAAGCAGTTCCTCTGCCATGGTCTAAGACATTGTGGGGCTCAAAATACATAACACAGAACAGTCCAATGTGTTTTCAAATGGGGGCTGTCTCAGATACTTGGGAAATAAAAGTCTGTCTTGGAAAGGAATCCAAATCAGGTTTGTACCTACCCAAATTCAAGTGTGAAACCTTCTGGCAATGGTCTTAATGCTTACATTCTGCTTTTCATAAAATGTCAGGGGAAAAAAAAACACAGACCAAACTCAAAACAATAGATGTGCTTTCTTGAGGGCATATCATCAGCCCTGCCCACTGGACTCTAAAAACCACCACCATACAAAGATGTTTGATTGCTTAACACCAGAGGTCCAAAGGTGGGAAGCTTCAGTGGAGTCACAGTGAGGAAATCAGAGTAAGTCCACATAAACAGACTGCCTCCCAAACAAGCTGTCATTAACAAGTCTGCTCTCCTAAGCTACCTACCCACAGCAAGGTAGAAAGCAACCAAAGGGTATCCTGAAAGGAAGACCTTTACAATCTTGACAAGAAAGGTGTTCTACTGTGCAATCACTGGCAAAAGAAACTGCAGGAAAAAATAAATTAAAAAAGGAAAAAAAAAAAAAAAAGAAAAAAAAAGGCAAAAAGTCAGTTCTGCTACAATAGCAATAAAATGTTTGTTTAGGATGGATGGGCTACCAGCCCAACATTTAACAAATCCTAGGACTCCAAAAAGGATGGCTTTAGAACTGAGCTTAATAGAAAGGCTACAGTATTCCTAGAAGAACAGGAAGAGGATATGTCATATTTGAGAAGGAGATTGCTTACTTACCAGAAGTGCTTTAGCACACACCTTCAGTAACAGAACCACTCTTTTGGGCTAAGCATTCAGTGCTCAGTATCCTGAGCAGGAAAGCTAAGCAAAAGAATTCAGCTCTCAGATATGTAAAGCTCTGCTTCAAAATAAAAATATAGAGGGAAGTTATCCACATCTAGATCATTAATGTAGCTCTTAAGGCACATGATCTACACAAAATGAGTTAAAAATCAGCAGTGTGACAGGTCATCTGCAAGGAGGGAAATTCAAAAGAGGTACTGAGGTAGCTTGAAAAGACAGCTACCATAACCCATAGAATTGATCTGGTATCAGGATGCATTTAGTAATATAAACAAGAAAGTTTTCAGTATAAATTAGATAAGGACTTTGTAGGCAATGAACTAAGGATACTTAAAACATCCATTAAGAGCTCTGAACCTCATCAGGCCTCAAGCAGACTGCCTGAACAGCCCCAAGCATTCAAACTCAAAGTGAGTAAGGAGAAAGAGAGTAGCCTGTATACCTGTTCCAGAATTAGACATGTGTCTGCCAAGCAAGAAAAAACATGGTTTCTTTTCAGGCAGGTAACTGTCCAGCTTATGAGATTCAAAAACCCCAACCAAGACCTCATTTTAGAAAGCAGACTCCTTTGTTTTTCACAAGCTCCTTTTCTCCCTTGCTTCAATTCCAGACTTTTTCATCTTTACTCCTTGCTATAACTCTGCTTCTTCATTTTCTCAGGCAGCTTCTGTATTTATCTGGTTAATAGAGGCCTGAACAACACAAGACCATTATATCCTATTATGTTCAGTGTCCTGCTCCTAAGCTACACCTGTTCTACAGAGCACCAAAAATAAATAAATTAGAACAATCAGTATTCACAAGAAAAGAAGGCTTTGAGACTATACAGGATGAAGTGGTTCAGTGGTTCCAGGAGAGAAAAGCAGTAGCTGTAGCTGATTGGAGAAAGGCTCCAATCAACCACTCACCTGTGGAGCAAGAGGAGAAGAGAGCAGAACGAACAGTCAGAAGGTGAGCAGCAGGTGAGCACAGACACCGGATGGAGATTTTTAACTTTGTTTTTTTTAGGCAGTAACAGAACAGTAGGAAATTTCTGATTTCCCTGCAAAGCCTAAATCAGGTACTCAGCAGCTCTACTACAGAATGCACATGGTAACACCTTTCTGGATGGGCACATTCTCTGCAAAGGCTAAATGACTTTGAGGCACCAAGCACCACAGTCTGGGGGCTGTGTTTATGTACAGCAGAATGCTCTGCTGAGCATAACTCCTTACCAAAAGCTAAACACTGCTGGAGCAGAGTTTCCACCACGTAGAATTTATAATCCCTTTACTTAAACCACCAGTCAGGGCTTGGCAGGTAAGCAGAAGTGTCAGATGATGAAAGGGGTTGAACAGCAGTATAGAACAGAAGATGGAAAGGTCCAACTTTGCTCCACAAGTCAACACAGACAAGAAAAAAAAATAATTCCAACCCTGGATTTGTATGATGTTTATTCAATCATGAATAAACATGATGAAGGATGAACAATCCCTCACAAGTGTCTTCCTAAAGTACGGATACTGGAAGGTTTGGGTTTTTAATTCCTACCTCTGCAATTTACTGTCTTGTATCAATTTCCCCAAATGAAATTAGTATGTGGGCTCTTCCCAACCTCCTCTCTTCAGTTCTTTCTTCTCCCAACTACCTGCAGCTCTGCAGGCTTCTGAAAGAAACAATAACCTGGTCTTCAATTACAATTAATATTTTGAATTACATGCAGAAAGATCAGCATGAATAATGTTCCTAATTACCGATATAGCAAGTCTAATGGCATACAATGAGGGCATAATAAATTTTAAATTATTACACCACGCAAGCTGAAAATACTTTCTAGAGAGCTGTATACCCAATTCTGTACTATGGGTCTAGTCACACAACACCACAGAGATTATGAGCAAATACTAACAGGCTTTCAATATGTATGCACACCTGCTACTACAGAACAAGCAATTGCAAAACTGTGTGTTTGGGCTCAATCTTGAATTCATGAGGTATCAAGTGTCTTTAGTAGCCACTTACACCATTGTGGGCAAAACTCCAGTCCTTTCCATTATTAAGGGGTTGTGCTTTGTGGGGCAGAGCAAAGGGATTTGGTTTCCAAATGCAGATGTTATGGCTCCCATATAGGCAGGGTCAGAGAAAAGGCATTCCCTCATTTCCAGAATGTTTGGTGGTAGTAAGCAATCCTGTGGCTGGAACACTGTGCCATTAGCAGGAACAGAAGGGTTCACTAACTGTACACCCACTACATTTCTGAGGTCAGTGGGATCAAGTAGAAGTAGGGTGATAATGCTACAGGAACTACACTTCCTATTTAAAGAAGAAACAAAGGAAGAAGTTAGGTCACTGCTGAGAAAAAAAATGCAGCTATTGATTAATCCACTGTATCTCCAGAACATTCATTAAGTTTATAAATGCATGTCATTTTTATTATATTTGTTTCAATATCTGAAATGCGTTTGAGGCCATATATACAATTCAGATATAGCAAGAGCAGATATAGAACCTCTTGCCCATCTCTTTCACAATGATTTCTAACTCAGAGGTATGAAAATTGCTGCAGAAGTAAAATTCTTCAGGTAAAGGCTGCTCAAAGGCTTTTTTTTTTTTATTTCATTAAATTCCAACCACTTAATTTTAAAATACAAGAGTGCAACCAAAAATATCCACAGAAAGTAGCAGCAACAAATTCCTTTTCCCCATCCTGTGCATTCAATTATTGTTACATACCTGAACAAGCTCTTGGTATTTACCCTGGCTCTGGAAGCAGGTTGAGCAAGCCATTAAAACTCCGTGGCATATAACTATGTCCCAGCTCACAGTATCCAACACAGACTTTATCTCCCCACTCAATCTGGTCTAAAGAGAGCCCTGGGTAACTGCCCCATGGTAACTGTCAGCAAAGATGAAGTATTTGCTTTGTTCTGATGGCAGGCTCTTCACAATCACCCAAAAAAAAAAAAATCTGCCAGGAAGAAAGGGCTTATTCTGGATACATGAAATGAGAACACTAGGCACAGATAGCTCTCCTAAGACAGAGACCAAAGTCTGGAAGCCCTGTCAAGCATGGCTGCTGAAGATAAAGCATGAGGACTGATACAGCTATAGTGTCAGCATTTCTCATCTATAAGAGAGTATTTAGTCAATTTATGAGATTTTCTAAGATAAAAAGAGAATACAGTTATTACCTATGCTATGACTGTGTGCAAAGAGTCCTATATAGCACAACTGGAAAGCCTCTCTCAAGTACACCAAGTACTCACAATGAGCCCAAGAAAATGAAGACTCTCTAGAGAAGTGCTATGAAATGAAAGTACACACCAAAAACTCTGTGTAACATTATCTTACCACCCTCCTCACTCACCACACCACTACCTTGCCTCATGGAGCACAGAGCACTTATAAGTACAGGAAGGATCACAGTCTTCCTAGTTCCTCCTTGGAAGGATCTGCAACCATGGATTTTATTTTAAACACATTTAAGCTTTCCTTTTTCCTCCAAATATCACAGTAGTTACAAGCAATTTTTAGTGAATTTGTTACTGTCAGCTGCCTGGTCCATGCTGCCACATCCATGGCACTCTGTGTTTGATGAATAACCCTCAGCCTGGGCACACAGAGCAGCATACTTCTGAGCCTCTCCCCCTTTCTGTGCTGCCACTGCTGTGAAATTTTTCACTCCCCTTCCACAAATCCATCTTCTTCACATTAACATACTTATTAAGTGATCAGGAAGCTCTTGCAACATGACCCAAAACAATTTATTGGAAAAAACAGTTATTTAGGGTTTTCCTTAGTGGTTTTTCACACATCATTCTCCATAATCTATTCTATGCAAAAGGAAAAATAAAAAAAGTTTAGACAGAGAAAACTCAATTCCTCAGGAGAAAGGCTCTGCAGATACCCCCAGAGCTTAACAGGATAAACAGAAAAGCTCCCTAGTCCCAAACTGAAGTAGAGATGAGTATGTGCATGATTCACTGTTATTTTCTGCTTCAAAATTGAGATCATAACAACTCTCACATCAACCCAGTCAACCCAGTATAACCACCAGGTAGCAGACTCTCCTCAACTTAACAGCAAGTTACAGAAGCTGTAACACTTCTCCAAAATATTGCTACAAAACCAGGTAAACTTCAAGGGCTTCCCTAAAAGTTTGTCATCAGATTTGTATGTATCAATGTCAGTTCTTTGATCTGAAGACAAAGGAACCAAGGGTATACTTCAGTAATCTGGTATGCAGCTTTCACCTGCCAGCAGGCAAACATCTGAAGTCCACACGAAGCCTTTAAATAAATTTAGAGGTCACTTCCACAGCACTGATACACACACTCTGATGAACATACACAGCAGGATTACATCACAATAAATGACTGAAATAATTAAATAGTGTTGGTTTTGACACTGAATGCCCCTAAGGGGCTGAGTTAACATTCATGTATCTCATAGCAGTGAAACTGGATCTCTCACATCCTAAATGTACCACCTCCCTGTTTCTGGGTTATGGCTTCTATTGGGATAATTCTCAGAAAGTATGATTGTGACTACATTATGCACTGCTGGAGAAACAGGTGATACTGCTTTCCACTTCATACTGGGGTATCTAGAGGTTCAAATTTTATTCACGGAGTATTTACTATCTGTCAAAATACGATGGGAAAAAAAATTAATTTCCATAAGGAACTGAGACATTTGCAGCTTACTCAAGCTTTACAAAGCCCTTGGAGCAGGTATCTCAGAAGTGTCCAAATATTCTCTAAAACTGTAAAAAGATTTTGTTGGACCAGTTTCAGCAATGCCAGCGTTTCAAAATGAAATTGCTCAGCTTTTCGCAGAAAAAAAAAATCTTCATAAATAACATGGCCTTTATTAGCACACAGTGAAATCTTTCTCAAAATCAGAAGAAATGTTTCAAAATTCATCCACAATCAAGTTCTAATCTCTTTGTCTATAAATAACTGACCAACTTGGCTTTAAAATCCCATTCCATTTCTCCCTCAAACTGGTAAATTACTTCTTCTGTGTCTACTCCATCCTTTGTAACACAAAAGGGAACATCAAAAAGTTACAACTAACACCTGTATTTAAGTCAGTTCAGTCTTTAATGAATTATAGTGTCTGAAATAAAACTGCACAGTAGTAATAGACTCCATCCTCTGCACTTAGGAGAGACACAACAAGTGCAGTGTCATTGGCATCTCTGGTGAATAAATTAATTCCCTTGTTTTCCACAGCACAAAGTTAAGAAGGACCCTTGTAAGAATTCAGGGAACACAAATATTAATAGCCAAGAAAAAAATCATTAAACCATAAACTGGAATATTTCTTCTATTCTACAGCTCTGAATATTGGTCTATCACCTCGCAACTAAAGCATAATAAACCATATGTATTCTCCTAAAGCATTTCTAAAAGTCTCAAGATAGAATTAGACACTGGTAACAGGAATTGGTTGTTTATTTTTTAATGTGAAGTTATTCACTGAGACAGTCCTTTAAAACCAAGGACCCTTTATTGTTAAACACAGCTTATTTATCAAATCAATTCTCTGATTGTCGCCATTTCAAATTAACACTAAAATCTTTGTCTCTGCCTTTCTCAAAGTGTACAGAGCAGCTATTTTCTTAGATGGTTATCATCCAAATTTTGAATAACTGGTGCTTACTAGGGATAAATAAAATTAATTCTCAGTGAAAAACAGCTTATTCAAGAAAAATAATTATAAATAAAGAAAAAAATAGATTCAGGAGCAACACAAAATGTATACTGCAAGCAGCAGGCCTGTAGTGCTTCCTTCTTCTGCATTAAAGTATTCTGGAGCTTGACACAAAATATTTCCGATTACTTGTTTGCACCTGCATTATATTCTAGAAGAGGAAGGAATGGTAGGTAAGACTGTCTCAGATTGAACAGATGTTTCTTCATCTTCTGGCATCACCCCATCCTCACATTATTTTTTACTATACTATTATTATTATTTTTTATACAATTTCATATTCCTCAAGAAATGATGAAGTGAAAAAAGATAATTTGACTGCCAGACACATGATTATTTTACAGTTCTCATAAGAACTGGAGATTAGCTATGAAAACATCCTCTCAAAGCCTGAAGTGCAGACATGATAATTACTATAAATTTTGCCACCAAGGTAAATATGTCCTATACAAGTGAAGCGTAATGCCACTGCTACAAGTTACCTGATGTTTCTTCAGGTTTTCATTTTCCAGCTCTTTTGTAGACCTGCTGGCATAGAAGAACAATCCCTGCCAGTCATATGGATACAGCACTGCAATGGGCCTCACCCAAAGCCACTCCAGCAAGCAGAGGGAAAAGGAAAGATCCCTATCGGCTTTATGGGAGACCTTCAATCTTAAAAATGAAAAATCAGTTTGCAGCATGTTCACAGATGTTTGCTTTCAGTCCTTCCTTCCCAGAAAATATATGACTCAGGCTTTACACCATCAAACACTTTATATCTTATCATCCATGTACTTGGTAACCCCCGAGCAAGAAAAAATTTCATGTCACAAAAGAATGAAAAAATTATGTTTTAGTCAAGTTTAATGACAACTGCATTTTGCTCCATACAATTAATATATTCTAGAATCTGTTACAAGAGTCACATTTACATTTTATCACAATCTATATTCAAAACCAAAGAGCAAAAGAAGCCATAATTGTAAATGCAAAGTTATCCAAAAACCTGCTCTGCTCAAGATTACATGTGAGGGAAAAGAGTGCTGATTAGATCTTTTAGTCAAAAAAAGACTTTATTTGATAGAAGTGCCCTTCTGAGATAGAAGGGCCTTCCTCACCATACCAACTTGCAAAGCAAATAACCAACATCCTTGGAAAGCAGATCCTTCCACTTCACTGTGAAATGCATTTTAAATAAGAAACAAAAACTACAGTTGCAGAAGTACTGGGCAGAGGATGAACTTCAGCTAAATGTAGCTGTAAATTGCTTTTCATGAACAATAATTAGTACTCTGGCTGAGGTAAATGCACATATTTGTTTGTTTATTTTGCAAGGACACCCATTCATGCACATTACTGGCATGTAAGTATGGGTCTGTCCTCTGATTTCAGATGCTGATGAGAGCACTCCATGTACCTAGTTGCCACACCACTCCTGGTGTAAAAAGCCTTAGGTTAAGATCTACCACCTTTTCAAAACAGCCAGCCTCAACCCCAAATGTTAAATTACACATTGAGCAAATGCTAAGAGAAAGTTTCATTATGGCAGCCACCTAAACGACGTTCACACTCTTGTGAACATTTATTTATTTTAATTTTTGCAGAAAAAGAGCTCAGCTTCAAGTGAACACAACCTGTCATACAGACTTAGGTTTTCCAGGCCTTGCATAGATGCTGGTGTGTAGCCCCTCATCCTCACCTTTAGCAACATACAGCAGTTGCATCTTCTTATGCTCGTTCTACACAACATGCGGTCAGCTCCAATATAGAAGCTGCCACCTCTGTCAGACTGCACTTCATCCAAGTCTGGGCAACACAGCAGTGGGGAGCAAAGCCCACATTTTAGCAACACCAAATGACATTTTAGCATGTGCTCACAGCCAGTGCATCATTCAATACCAGTAACTACCAAGGTGAGGACACCACACTGTTATTAGCATGCTTGAGAAAATATTGAAAGTGACAACTTTAAGAAAGCTACATGCATTCAGCCAATGGCTTATCCAACTACTTGAGCTCTTTGCTGGGGAATCTGGCCCCTCAACTGCGTAATATTAAGAAGTGAAGTCACTGAAGGCAGCAGATGTCAAAGCTACCACCAAACATGGAAATTCATAAGACTCCTTCTTCCTCCATATGACCTGAACTTTCCAGATGGGTATTATTTTATATGCAAGGTTTTGGTCTGTCTTCCGCAATTATTCTTTTATGGAGGAAGTTTTATTTTTCCTGCTAATCCTACCACTTACAAAAGCAGCTGCCTCTGCTCCCACAGCAAGCACTATTCTGTTGCAGGACCCATCCTAGTATTTGGGAATCAGTCAAGGTGGATGAAAAGCTACCAGTTCCAACAGCAATACTATAAAAATACTCCACTGAAAGCTGTCCAGCACTAGGACTTCTTGCAAAGCTATAATGTAATGTTCAGCAACAGCTGATCACCTTTTTTTGTGCAATTACTGTATAAGCAGATGATCTTTTTTTTTTCCTCCCTTCAAATTATAGTAGTTTCAGTGAAATACAATTATCAAACTCTACTTATAGCTAAGAGTGTCTTCAGATTTATGTTTTGTATCGCTTTCCATCCACTCTTTCACCTCCTCTAGCCCACCACCACATGCTTGGACACTCATTTCATTTGCATCTATTTCCTCAATGCTTGATGAGCCTCAGGAGAAGCAGGATTGCTCATACCAGCCAAAGAGCTACACAGGTGCATACACCATGTCAGCATTTACCATGAACCAAGTGACCAGATAGTGCCTCATACAAACAGCAAACTCACCTGATTTTAAAGTATTTTACTACAAATACCATGCAAAAATTAAAATAAATAAATGTTGTCAAAATCTGATTAAGAGATTCAGTTTAAATATTGGTCCTCCAGCATCAGAGTAAACTTTGTCTTAGCAACTAAGGAGCTACCTGACTCCACTCTAAAGAGTCCAGCTCAACTGCAGATAGACTAAGGGAGAAACAAGTTGGGGGAAATTCTACAAACAGCTCAAAATTCCCCAGAAGACTAAAGTATATTTTCAGAAACACTCTGTAGAAGCAGTTGTGCTGGTCCCAACATCATAGCTGAAGACACTATGGGATTGCAGAAATACAATAAAGTTTGCCATGTTGCCACAGCTGAGTATTTGGCAGTTCAAAATTGGTGGGTTTGGGGGTCTTTTTGCTCTTCTCTTGACATTACTGAGGGGAGTTGAGTCCATTCCATTTGACAGTCTGAATCTGGTTAATTGTAGTAAATTTGGCCTTTTTCTCATGGACTAGAGATGCCAGAAAAGTCAACCAAACTACCTGCAAGGGGTCAGAGCAGCTAAAACCGAGAGGCAGGGAGACAGCCTAGCAAGGCAGGCCAAAAGCCCCCCTTCTCGGCACACTTGCAGTAACGGCACTTCAGGTTGCTTGGACAATGTGCTTGTAGAAAAAGCTGACAGAGAAGCATTTACAAATCAGCAGTTTTAAATCAACATCCATTTCCAGCTGTGAGCCACAGAAAATGTGAATACACTGTTTAGTAGTATTGCTATGGACTGCAGAACACAGTCTCATTGCAGAGGACACCAGTAGGGCTCGGCCTGCCTTATGAAAGGCCCCAGAGCAGTGCTTCTGAGTGAACCCAATTCTTCACAAGTCTTTGATCTATACATGCAAAACCCAAAAATAAGCTGATGTGTTGATGCACACCCAGCACCATCTCAGAGTTGAATGTTTCATCCAATGGCCACAACTCTCCCAGATGATATGCACTGATACTTTTTCAAGTAACCAGTAACTTCTTACTTGGTCACGAAGATGTAGGTGGAAAAAAAACCCCAAACCACACCACTGTACACTGAATTATTTAATTACAATATGATTATTCATTAGTTTTATAAGCAAAGAAAGCAGCTGCAGAGTTGCTCAGAAATACCTCCAGAATGCCACAACAGTGTTTCACAGAATGACAGAACTGGCAAGACTGGAAGGGACCACAGTGGGTCATCTTAAGCAGGGTCATCCCAGAACACATGGCACAGGATTGCATCGAGATGGTTCTTGAGTATCTCCAGTGAGGGAGACTCCACAATCACTCTGGGCAACTTGTTCCAGTGAGTAGGCTCCCACATGATAGAGAAGTACTTCCTCATGTTCAGGTGAAAATTCCTGTGCATCACTTTCTTCCCATTGAAGAAGTGACCACTTTCATCCCTTTTCCTATTCCCTTATGCTAAGCTAAGTTTTTTTTCCAAAGGCTGACCAAAAAAAAAAAAAATCTCTTAATTGTTTGCCCCCCCTTTTTCAGATACACAGTACAGCTCTGAGAAACAACCACATTCCTACCAGTGCTCCACTGATGATCTGAACAATTAACCCATCCTGTGAAATGTGGCAGAGCAGCAGCACTGCAGCAGCCAGACCTCCGAGAGCCTGTGCCGTGTACAGCTCCCCACACACAGCTGTTTGCAGCATCAAGTTTGTTATCTGTGCTGAAACACCGTCTGCCCAGCAATCACCACTTCAGTTTAAACTAATAATGCAATATAACTCAATCAAGGTTTCTTTATTCCTGCAGCACATGCTGAATGTCCAAAGCAATCTATTTTTACGTGGCATGTTACTCTTCACTCCATATGCCAAAAAATACAGTCTGTTTTTATAGCAACACATTTCAGCGCCCATTTCTAGGTCTGTATGATGGCAAAAGCTGGACACTGTTTGCATCATCTTCCTGAAAAAGTATTTCCAACATAAGCTCCTATTCAGACATTTAGTCCTTTATTTCCCAGGTGCCTTCAGAAAGGTTAATCACCTTTTGGCTGAGCACTTAACTGGCGAGTTTTCATAGATTATTATCCTTTAGGCTGTGGCAGGAGTTCCTCGAACACACCAAACCACAGAGTTGAGCCTTCACGTAAGAACTTCGGCGTCACTGGTTCAACTCCCTACTGCTTTTCCCAATGTCTCATACAGGTAAAATAATATTGTCACATCCTCTATACACAAGCAGGTGAAGTTCAACCTGCTGTCATGCAGAGCCAAAACATTAAAAATGAAGCATGAGCAACCTTATGTCATACCCCAGCAGTTTGTACTCAAGTCAGCAGCTTCTGTGACACCATGTGCAGAGCATCAGATGTGTGATGAAATGCATGCTCGGCAAATGACACACTCTATTAAAACGTGTACATGCTCAATCCATAACGCTCTAACTTTGAGAAAAGGTAAAATTAATGAATGCTGGCATCAAATACATAATTATTTAAAAATTGCAGTATTTCAACATAAAGTTTCCTTCTGTGCAAAGAAGTCTCAGAACTGGTGATCAGGACTCAAACAGCAATGCACAGACCACGTGGGCAGGGCTGTATCTTCTCTGACACCCTGTGGGCTGTGGCACCTAAGGGCTGATAATCCACTCAAGGGATGCATAAGATGACTTATGAACTTTCATTCTGGAGAACTATTTCCTGTAAGCTTTTCTGGTGTAATGTGATGGCATGGTCTGGGAAAAGCTAAGAATACGAGATTAAAAAAACCTCAACAATATCACAATGGTATACCTGCACCATGCCGAGTCATAAATTACATAGTTTTGCGGTATGCGGTTTTGTTACCTCATACTAGGCATCGTGATAATTATGAGAACCACACCTTTCATCTTGCTGACCTATAACGCTACATTAATGTAACGTTACACTCGCAATTTAAGCTTCAGTGATTTTTTTTCAGGTATTCAGGCAGGCTTATTAAAACTTCAATAAACTGAAATGCATGCTAGCTTCATCATTTTGTAGCAGCAGTTTCTTTATACTTGTAGCGAAACACTTAGTCCCTAGGTACTTGAAACTTCTATATTTTTCCCCTAGTTTTAAAACTTAGCCTGCATCAAAGAAGTACCTCGTTTTTTGATAGTTTAAGCGCTGTATTTTACTAACAAAAAAAGCAAGTCGGGAAGATGCAGATGAGAAGCAAGCAGCGCAGCAGCCAAGGCAGCACACCTGCCGAGGCGGGAAGGTGCGGGGAGGCGGCAGTGCCGCGCCCGGCTGCGGACGAGACGCTTTTGCCGGCTGACCCTGCGCTCCAGCCCGCCCGAGGCCCGGCCGGGCGCGGGCAGGCCGGTCCCGCCGGAGCGGGGAGAGGGAAA
>VZRH01007516.1:581260-606947 GCA_013397555.1 Urocynchramus pylzowi
GAGAATCCTTATTCCTGATTTTATCCTCTATGTGGACCAAACAGAACACATACTATTTTCTAGAGCTCACTCATATCTTTGTGCTCTTGTAAGGAGTTCAGATTACTTGTGCTTAATCCATTGCGTATATAAATCCATCTTCCAGTATAAAATTTGAACACCTAAACCCAACATTCTACCATAAAGAAAAAAAATTGAGGAACTTAATAAACAGAAATCTTGATTGGCTCTTTTCTGAAAGACAATTGCCAATGCATACATGTGATTATTCTTTTTATTCTACAACAATTTTTACTACTTTGTTTTATATAGTTTTGGGGTATACAAGTGTGTGGGATATACTCTTTTGTAGAAGAGTAGAATTAGAGGCTTCTTTTGTGTTTAACAGATGTGACTCCTTGTGATGATAGTAAAACTGTATTCCTGCACTGGCAAGCAAAGTTCACACTTTGACTTCAACTCATTTGTGTAGCACATTTCCAGTTTAGCTGTAGCTTGAGAAACCACATTTTCAAATTGTATTGTCTTGGAAGTATATATAAATATCACCTCTTAAATTGTAAACCAGAAATGATTCTTTGATATACAAAAATAGAAAAAAATATAATTTAATTTACAGCTTTTAGTATGTAACAATATTTTCTTTCTATTTCCTCATTGGTTTAATAATCAGATGTTGGCCTTTTGTTTTCATAATTGCTTTGTCCTTTGAGAATTGTCACAATAATTTTTATATGCATACAAGAATAATTAGATCTTTAAACTTAGTTTATTGTGTAGATTAGAAAGACTCTTTCAACTGAAGTAAACTATTACAGAGCCATAAAAGTTGTTGGAGCTTTCATTTAAGGTAGGATTTCAGAGAAAAGACTAGATCAGATTATGCAATGTGTAACTCTGGTCATACCTGAACCTCCACATCCCAGTTTTCCGCTGGTGGTACAGGCCTTGATCACAGAAAGCAGATGGATGATGGATTCCTTTCCCCCATCACTTAACTACCTCCAGCTGGAGTCAGAGGGGTTCCACACCTATGTGTTCTACATGAAGCTCACAGCTGGTTTGCAGCGCCGATGTTTTCTGTGTACAGTTCTTCTGTTGGATCTGTAGTGTCAGACTTCACAAGATTGGCAGTGGGGAATTTATGATTCACTTTGTTTTGGTTTTGTTCTGATTTTCTTTTGTTTCTGCTGTCTGGGAAAGCAAGAGCCAAATTCTTTTTCCTTCTTTCTCCAGGATGTTGGTTTGTTTGATAAACATACTCAAAGGACTGTTAGTACTCAGGCAATATCCTCTATTCTGCAGTGAGTGTCTTGTGCACCTTTGATCTTGCACAACAACAATGATGATAATGATGGCTCAACTTGACTCTTGAGAACATGATTTCCTTGGTGAAATTATGGGGATGAGCCTTGAGAAGGGTCTGCATGCCATATTTTCCCACCTCCCAGAAATGCATCTGGCACAAAAAAAAAGCGAGAGGAGGCTAGTGTAGGTGGTCATATTTCTCTTGTTGCTGCAAATGAGTCACCTTAATTGGCCAGGAGAAATCTAGCCCAGAATGAAGCTCAGTTTATTGGTCTACAATAAAAGCAGACAGTTTGGTAAAGTGGAAGAAATTGGCTTTTATTTTATTCACCGCTGTTTAAGTTCCAGAGGGAAGCATTTGACATGGTACTGAGTTTTAAGGACCTTAGTGAACTAAAGACTGGTTATCCCTGAAAACTGTTAGTATTGATTTAAGCATGTTACCAGATCTCTTCTTCATTTTACAAAGTAGATTTGTTCAGGCTCTTTTCAGGTGAGAGGTCTATTTCACAGAAAGCTCCAGGTTAAATCTATTTCTGGAGCCATCAGGCCAGACTGATGCTTCTCATGCTTAACTTTCTGCTCTCACCACAGCACCTGCATAATCATAATCAGCAGATTTAATTTGGCTGGACAAGATAAGTAAGTCAAAACCATCATTGCTCAAGCAAACTGTTTGAATATCCTTCACTGAAGGGAAGATGCCTCTACTGCATGAGTGATGCTGCTCAATTCTGTCAGAACTGTTCATGTGCAGGAGAGGAGCAGAAGTGCAAAGAGGGCCACATTCTTCATTACCAGCATTTTTTGCTGGAATAATAGAAGTTTTGGGGGCACTTCTAATTCCCTTTAATGTTTGAGACTCATCTCCTTTTTTGCTTCTGGCAGTGTTTGGGAGGTGTTAGGTCCCACTGTGGCGGTAGTTGTCAGTGCTTTATTAAGGACCATCAACTGTCAACTTAAAGCACACAATTTCATTACTGTCTAGTGATAATCCATTGTTAATTGCTACCCAATACTCTTCTTATTACCATGTGTTACCTGGTGTTTTTTCATTCCAGTTTTGAGGCTGTATGGGGACAGTTAACACACTGCCTTTTGGCCAGAGTGCTCCCTGACCCACATTATTTTGTTTGTGAATAGAAAAGAAGCACTCTAGCATCTTCTCCTGGAAGTGAGTTAAGATCTATGCTGATGGTGTTAAGCCTTCCACTGCCTTGGATCACAAAATGATTTTGTCTGTTTTGCTACTAAAATAGTATGAGATAGCCTTTGGAGAATAGTATTCTTGCCTGGCTGAGCATTTCCAGTGGCCAGATTGTCCTCTTACTGAGATCCATACAGTACCTGTTGGTTTCCCCTTGTTTAATGTGTACAAGTGATTATTAGAGAGTACACATTCAGTGTCATGAATTTTACCCCTTTCCAACACTCAGTGACCAAGCTGGCTCTATTAGTATCAGGAGAAAGTGGTTGTGATGGATAAGGGCCAGCAGTTGGATAAGGCAAGAGCAAGGTGGTGCAACTGGAAGAGATAACGATGGTTTCTGTCTAATTGATTTCAGAAGATTTTGGGCAACTAGCTGCTCATTCTCTGGTGACTCTCTTGTCATCAGGGATAGAAGTTGCCTGTTCAAGGATGGCAAGGCTGTGTTTTTTGGGGGGTGATCAATCTCATTCAATTATAAGACATGAGCCCATGGGACAGAGATCACAGTGCAAAGGGGAGCAGACAACTAGTACAAAGTAGATTGTGAAGGTGTCATAAATCAGAAGAACAGTGATTCTGAGTAATTTTTAGCTATTAGTTGTGATCTGGAAAATCATCTATGAGCAGAGTAATTTTTAGCTCTTAGTTGTGATCTGGAAAATCATCTATGAGCAGAGTTCTACTTAGCTGAGATATTTACTCCAGCACCATGATATACGAAATCACCTGAGGCCAGGTGTGGTGCCTGGCTTGAAACCCATCATTTTTTAGTGTTTGCAGATCCCCTAAAGCTTTTTGAGGGACAAATACCTTATTTTTCCTTTGGACTCAACAGAAGTAGCATAAGGATTAACTGGCATATCTAAGTTTAAAGTGAGTTGGGAGTGAATGATCTAAGGAACGAGTCAGTCTTCTAGAGGGCCCTGGGCTATTGGATCTTCTTTCCCTGCCTAGTAGTAGGTACTGTATTTGAGGACAGCCTTTTTTTTCCCTTGCTTGTAGAAACTGAGTGCTGCTTGAGCAGGGATTTGACATCTGGGATTCTGGAAATTATTAATAAAGTCAGTTGTATTTTTGTTTTATACACACACATTCATAGATATATACATACACATGTGCATATATATATGTATAAAAATATGCACATATACACACATACACACACATGTATGTTTACATTATTTGTGACAGGGTTTTGATAGTTGTGCTTATTTCTTTAGCGGACTGCCTGGGTTTTTGAACAACATGGACAAGAAGGAACCTGCCATTTACCCTAACAGGGAGAGGGGATCATAGTTTGCAATTCTGTTCTGCAAAACAGTGCCTTGTTCCATCTCATAGTGCTAACTGCAGAGTCAAGAAATAATCCTATTAGAAGTCTTCAATAATGCCAGAGGCTAGGACAATTAAAAAAAGAAAAGGGATGCATTGTTTCTATACAGCAAAAAGTTGAAGGGTAGAACTTATAAAATATTTTAATTATTTACAAATATATACAAAACATTACAAATGTATTTTGTTGGTTGAGGTTTATATATTTGTCTAATACAGAGGAAACACATCTTAGTGATTGTCTTTCTGAGAATTTTTTTTTTTTTTTTTGTAATAAAAAAATTCCTTATGTGTGGTCTCAAACCCTTAAACAAAAAGGAAAAGTAACTGAATCTCTGTAAACAGGAATTTAGTTCACCTACAGCTGAAGCTGTTCCTTTTCAATGCCATCTCAAACAAAAGAAAAGCAATCAGGTTGCATGGTCATGAAGCAATTTGTTACAGCTGCACAACTTAAGTAGTGGGAATTGGTGCTTCCTTCCAAATATGATGGTTCCTTCTCTGAAAATAAAGCTGGGGATGAGGGGGAATTTGCTAGGCCTGATCTGGGGGATGAGGGGGAATTTACTAGGCCTGATTTACTCAGAAATGCAACTGAGTTTCTAAAAATTAGCTTTTGTGGCTTTAGAACAAGTTTTTTGGTTGACATTGCTGTTTTCAGTAAACTACTTAAAGTGTATGTAGTTAAAGATTTGAGATTATCGAAAAGTTTCCAACCAGGAATTTGTACTGACCTAAATACATTGTGGGTTTTTTTCCCTAAACCCATTTAACTCAAGCCAATGCAACTCCTTTGTACAAAAAATCTTTGTATAATCACTGAACAAGAACAGGCATTAATAAGTACCCAGGCAAGGTGCAATATCCTTTAGAAATATTTTCCTTCTGAAATGAATGGAGGCTAGATTACTAGTGTGATCAGAAAGACAAAAAGGCATTAGAGAAGTAGAATAAAGAACACATACAGAAACCAGGATTCTGCCTATAGAAAATGCCTATAGTACTATCTCAATCCCAGCTGCAAATATCTGCAATATTATTATGGCCCCATTTAAATCCCAGGGAGGGATGCATGAATAATAATCAAAGCAACAAAGAGATATCTTCAAATAAAATTTTGAAGTTGTGTCAGGAAAGGTTTAGGCTGGATATTAGAAAAAAGATCTTCATCCAGAGGGTGTTTAAGCACTGGAACAGTCCCAGGAAGTGGTCACAGCACCAAGCCTGACAGGCTTCTAGAAACATTTGGAAAATATTCTCAGGCACATGGTGTGACTCCTGGGGGTGATCCTGTGCTGGGCCAGGAGTTGGTCTCGATGATCCCTCTGGGTCAGTTCCAAATCAGGATATTCTGTGAGTCCACGAAAATCTCCTGAAGCTTCTTGACTTTTTCAAAAGGCAGTGTTAAAATAGTCCTGATTCATTGCTAAGATAAATTATAATAAATAAAAATAATTAAAAAGAAAAAAGAAAGAAGAGAAAACATGGGAGGAAAATAGTGATTTCCCCCAAAATGTAACACCCAGCTCCAACAACAACCATTTCTGGTTTTATTCCACTATGTGAAGTTTTACAAAAGATTAACTTGCTGTATTATACCCACCCCAAACTGCTTTGCAGTTGCAAACCTCTACCTACTCCTTTATTTGGTATAAAAGTGGTTTGGTTTCCTTTTGGTTAAAGTTGTTGATGTAACACAAACTGAAATAAGCTCAGCCTGGACCAGATTAAGCCTGATCTCACCACTTCTTGCACAAGGTAATTTATATCAATTAAGAAAAGGGTTCCCCCTCACAGTTGGGATAATAATTCTTGGAAGAATAGTAACCACAAAACTGAAAGCAAGCTTTAGACAGATTTTCTCTGCAGAGGCAAGAAGGCATCCTATCTTAGAAGGAAATAAACTTCAGAAAGGGCCTTCTCTCCAGAAGGGAGTGCTCTGCCTTGTCACTGCCAGCCCACATTACTGAACATTGGTGGTTTTTTGGTTTCGTTTGTTATGTGTGGTGACTGTATGAACATTCATTCTGTGTATTCTGGTGAATAATGGTGCAGTTAATGCTAATTTCCCAAACACTTAGTGGCTTTTTAAATAATTTGAACATTTTCAGAGTTTGGCACTTAGTTTCTGTCTTCAACACACAAAAGCAGCTACAGTGTGCATGATTTTTCACCCAGAATTACATGTGCTTGCAGTTTAAGAGCCACAGATATGTCCTTCTATTTTCCCCCTCAGATAAAATCAACTATTTAAAGGAATATTAAATTTAAAATTGAAGTGAAAATAATGGTATAAAAGTAACAAGGCCCTAAAAATGAAAGTCTAATCAAGACAATACTACTTGGAATGCAAAGCATTTTTGCTTTTCCTCTCTGTCATATACGTATATATGTATGCACATATAGCACATGAGTTAACAGCCTTTACTTGTGAGTTTTTGATTCTCCAGTGTAAGGATGCTGACAAACTGTGGTGGGTTCAGTGGAGGGCAATCAATATGATCAGGGCCTGGTGCACATGGTGAGGGAGAGACTTTCTTCAATGAGCAGAAGAGAAAGCTACGAGGGGATCTTCCTACTCTCCCTACCCACATCACGGCAACAGAGCCAGATCCTTCTCAGTGGTATACAGGGGCAGGAAAAGTGGGAACAGACACAAATCAGATAGTGGGAAATACTGATTAGATATTAGGAAAATCTTTTTCACCATGAGGGTGGTCAAACTTTGGAAGGGGTGCCCAGAGAGGGTGGGCTATCTCCATCCTTCTGAGAGAGCCTGAATTTGGCTGGACAAAGCTCCAAGAAACCTGCACTTGGATGGGTATTGAGCTAAGTAGAGACCCCTTCTGATCTAAATTATTATGTTATTTTGTGGTTTTAATGATGCATAGCACACTACTCTATACATATCCTAAGCCATACTAATTAGACAGTTCTAGCCACCTCCTCTCTTCTTAAAAAGTTTTTTAAAATCTCCAGAACTGAAAAAAAGATTGTGACTCTTCACTATACAGTAAAGCTGACCCAGGAAAATTTATGAGCAATGGTTGACGACATACAGCATGGGACCATTATATTTAGAAGTGTGGTTATTGTTTTTAAAACTCCTGTTATGAGTCATATGTATTAAAGTAACTTCTATCAGTCTGTTACTGAGACAGGTGATGGCATCATTCAAGTTATCTGTCCAAGGTTTTTTTCATGAAATACTATTTTCCTTCAGAAAATATTTTTCTTTTCTTTCCAATTAAAAAGCTGGCCTATGGAATTTTGAGATGTCTGTTGAAATAGTACATTTAGTGCACTTTGCATTCCTTAAGTGTTGTTCATGCTTGTAGTCCCTGGAAACCATGGGAGTTTGGGTTGCACTGTGGCCTAAGAATATCAGTTGGAACATTTTGTAAGTATAGATTCTTGCCTTTTATATTTTCGTTGCAAGTTCCTGTTTAAACAAGAATCCTGGCAGGTTTTCTAGAGAAGATGAGACTATTTCTTGTGGCATATGTATATTTGAATGGTCTTTTGTAATATAGAAACTGGGCTATAAGTATTGAGTAAAGCCTTCTTGACCTTCAGGACTTGCCAAATGGCTATGCTGGATTTCATGGACTAGTACCTTTAACCTCCTCATCTCTTCACCTCAGAATGACAATATGATTGAAGCAAAAACTGTAATTTACTATTAGTAAGTTATATAACTTTTCCAGATAATTCAAAGCCCATAGGTGCTTTCAGCCTCTGCTAAACCACATTTTAAATACTTAGGGCCTTAAATATTTTTCTTTGCTTTGTCTTTTGTTGGTGCTTAAACGTGGCTTCATTTTTGTGTCCGAGGTTTTGCAGACAACAGATGATGCACAAATTCTTCTGTGAACCATTTTTCTTGTTTTGCGGATTTGCATATAGCAAACTTGACCTTCACTTTAAAAATACTGAAGCTTTACTGTTGAAGAATATGGTCCATTTTTGCTGAGAGATGGGTGAAAGGAATAATCAGAAAGATGTGTTGATGTAATCTCTACATGCGAGATAACTTAAGCATATTCCGTGTTGTAGGGGCAACAGCAGGTAACACAGGAACAGCCATTATTCAGCAGGTTTCTCAAGGACAGCAGGGGGTACTGCAAACTCAGGTTTGTCTGAGTGGCTCAGAGCAAAAAAAAACCTTCACTGTTACACAGAACTGCTTTTCTGTGGGGTTAAGTCCATCTTGACAAGTGTTGGTGAAGATACCAATCCCTGAAAAATATTGTCCTCTATTTATTTACAGGACAGCTGTTGCACTAAACTCCTGGCTATACTGGCTGCCTTGACAGCATGCCTGAAAATCCTATGGGAATAGTTAAATCTCTGCAGAACTTTGGCCTCTCTTGCTGCATATGTCAGAGAGTTCAAAACTTTATGTGTTAAGTCTCTTTTTTTGGCTCCTTCGACTCTCATATCGCCTAGATGGAACAGAAAGCACCAAATGAACAAAGTAGCCTTGTTGTTCTGGCTTGACTCGGATTAGTAAATTATACCTCACTTGCAGTACTTAAAAAATAACACCCACACATAAATGCTAACTTTATTCTCTCTGCATTGCTTTCTTGAAATATGAGTTTATTAAATCAAGCTTTGCCTTTCTATTTACGTTTGCAAAATATACCTCATGGATACATAACCAAGAACTTGTAAAGTACATCTGTTTTCTGTAAATGATTTGTAAAATCAGGTGTTCCATCTTATTCTGAAAGGGGTGGATTGCATATATGTGGCATGAAATTACTTATAAAATAATGAAATTATAAGCTCAGCTGGATACTATTCAGTATTTATAGTACATTTTTTATTTAGTATATGCCTCACTGTAACTTTAAAAAGGAAGGCTACATAAAAAATAGAAATCTAAACAGAAAATTTCCTTGGAAGAGTTGCTAACCTAAGTACAGTCAAACAGTATAATTACAGAATTAAATTTATTTCGGTTCTGACTCTGCTGAAGCCTCCTTTAGAATCATAGGATAGCATGGCATCGTATTTTTCCTTTCATTCATAGATCAATAATATAAGCTGTTTGACAAGATTCATGCACTACCATTCCAATTTTCATTTTGATTCAAAACTCAGTGTAGGTAGTAATTAATGAACTTTTAAAGAAATGTGCTTTTTAGGATTCCTAAATTCCTGAAGGTGTTCTTTCATAAGTTATGTGATAGAAAAATGTAATTTTTTAACACTCTGGCTTTTCAACCTGAGATAAATAAGCCATCTCATATTCACATAGTAATTTGCTATTGCTTTGTAAATTAAATATAATCTTGGATTCCTATAGGCAAAATGTTTATTTTAACTCAGAGGGCAGTGAGAATTGAAATGGGTGATGAGGCAGAAGGTGGGGAGTTCCATGACCATTACCTGAGGGCTTTTGGTGTAAGTTGTGCTCAGGGGATGTAGGTGGATACACTACACACTGCACAACAAAGATTTTCTCAGCAGCAATCTTGCATGGATGCTTCCTCTGTACTAAGAAAACCCCCAGAGATGGCAGGATTTTCTGTGATCAGTGGGTCAAGGGATACAATCAACACCCAAGCAAGATTTCTTCACCTAATGAATGAGGGACAAGGAGTCTCAAAGTCAGAGACAATGCAGAATCACAGTGATTAATTCTCATTTCACCTCTGCCTGGGGGAAAAAGCCTCTAGTTTTATCAGATATATAAAAAAGAAAACAAATAAAAGGAATACAGGAAATTATAAGTGATATTACTTTTTTTTAACTTTGAAGATACTCTAAGAATAGCTACCAGACCATGCAGAGCTAAAGTAATTCTATCTATACCTGGAAGTATATTTACATATATATAATTATATATATTACCATCCCTAAAAGAGTTCAAGAAACAATTCAGCTTGGCACTTAGTGCTATGTTTTGGTTGATATGGGGGTGTTTGATCAATAGTTAGACTTGGTGATATTGGACACTTTACAATCTTAATGATTCTATACATAAGAATTTGGAGGAAATAGCTGCCCTGATTGCTTTAAAGGTGAAGCAGCTACAGAGAGAGTGTCATGGGTTCAAAGCCTGACAACATACAAAGAAACATTAACATGTTAAACTTTCAAAATGAAGCTGGCCTCATTCAATGAATGTCAAAATTAAGGCTACAAAAAGCATAAATTAATCCTGAAGTGCCACACTTTTTACCAAGTGGTCTGTAAACTACTGATGGACTAAAAAGCTTATTCCTGTATGTACTGCAAAGAACCAAGATGGCCAAACCCAGACTTTGTGTTCAGTTATTTACTTAGATAAAGCAATCATGGGAGTGCTGCAATAGTCAGTCCTGGGATTTTCTCAAGAAGCTTAGGTGGATCTTTGAGTAAAACATAAAAAAGCACCAGCACCTTTATGATGATATTTCATGTAATATCTTTGTGACACAATTAGGGGGAGAAATAGAACTCCTGGAATCAATCCAGTGCATTGGAAAGAGTAGCTTACTGTTTGCCCAATGCAATAAAAGAATTGCAGAAAAAATATTATGTGATAGCCTGCTTTCTGCTATACATAGAGGGTCAGAGTTAACTCTGACATTTTTAGTATTTATTACATAGGCAACTTAACTTAATTAACATTGTTTTGACTGCAGCAAAATTATGAACAACTGAGAGCAGGAATTTGAAACAGAGTATTAGAGTTGTGTATAAACTTGTTTGTCACAGCACAGTAGGAAAGAAAAGAAAGAAAAGGAAAGAAACAAAGAGAAAAAAACAGGTACCTGATGTAGCTGTTCAGTTGGTAAACTACATTTACCACCCAACCTGATTCTCCATAACTTGTAATGGATCTAAATCTTAATTAATTTCTCAAACTGGATGACATACAACTGTGGTGGTTTAATATTGGCTTGGTACCAGGTGCCCACTAAAGCCACTGTATCACTTCACTCCTCAATTGGACAGGGGAAAGAAAACAAAATGAAAGGCTCATGCATGAGTTGAGATACAGACAAGGAGAGATCACTCACTGATTAATGNCAAAGAGAAAAAAACAGGTACCTGATGTAGCTGTTCAGTTGGTAAACTACATTTACCACCCAACCTGATTCTCCATAACTTGTAATGGATCTAAATCTTAATTAATTTCTCAAACTGGATGACATACAACTGTGGTGGTTTAATATTGGCTTGGTACCAGGTGCCCACTAAAGCCACTGTATCACTTCACTCCTCAATTGGACAGGGGAAAGAAAACAAAATGAAAGGCTCATGCATGAGTTGAGATACAGACAAGGAGAGATCACTCACTGATTAATGAAATGGGCAAGACAAACTTGACTTGGGGAAATTAATTGAATTTGTTACGAATCAAAATCAGGGTCGGTTAATACAAGGAAAACAAGTCTTAAAAACACCTTCCCCCCACCTCTCTTCCTCCAAATGTCCCACAGGATTAGCTCAGCTGGTTACAGCATGGTGCTAATAATGCCAAGGTTGTGGGTTCAATCCCTGTATGGGCTGTACAGTTAAGAGTCAGGACCATCTGGGTCCCTTCCAGCTCAGAATGTTCAGTAGATGATATCTGTGGGAAACTTTACTCCTGATGCCCACCTTCTCCTCCCCGGCAGTGTAGGGAGAGGAGGAATGGTGGTTCCAGTCAGTTCATCACATGTTGTTTCTGCTACTGCTTCCTTGTCCTAAGGAAGTCCTTTCCCTGCTCCAGTGTGGGGTCCCTTCCACAGGAGACCCCACAGTTCTTAGAAGAATTAGTTCTTCACCACTTTCTGCACTGTGAGTCCTTCCTACAGGCTATGGTTCTTCAGGAACTGCCCCAGTGTGGGGTCCCTTCCACAGGAGACAGTTCTTCACCACTTTCTGCACTGTGAGTCCTTCCTACAGGCTATGGTTCTTCAGGAACTGCCCCAGTGTAGGCCCCTTCCACAGCGCCCTGTCCTTCAGGAGCAGCCTGCTCCAGTGCAGGTTTCCCATCGTTACAAGTCTTGCCCAGAAAATCTGCTCCAGCTTAGGGTCCTCTCTATATTTTCCCATGCATATATCTCAAATCTTATCTGAGGAGGTTATCTACAAACTCATCCATTTAGCAGTGATAACCTGAAACTTTAAAATGAAAACTTAAGGTACAGTGATACTTTTGTCAGATATCCACTAGCAGCTAGGCTAGAAAGCAGCTCACTTTACAGAGATCATGAAATAATTGTGGATGGGTAAGTGCTGTGAACATATTTACCTGGTCTAGACTGGAATAAGCAGCTGAGAGCCAAAATGTCTCAGGTCCCATCACCCATGTAACATAAAGCCTTCATTCCATCTGTTGCTGTGTTTTTGCATGTGACACAAAGAATACGTTTTATAAACATCTTTTTCTAAAGGATTAAGCTCCATTACATTCTGAAATTTTATGTGTAGAATTTGACTCTTCATTAAACCAGTATATACCAATGAACTGAAAACTGTTGATTTAAAACAGTAAAAGGCAGGGAAGAATCCACCCTACTTCTCCTACAGTGTTTGCATTCTCATTTCTAGATCTATATCTGTAACAGACAGCACATGTTTCTAGTGAGGATACTTCCCATATTTACACCTGTTACAAACCCTCCCAAATAATTGTCTGCAGATTTTGGTATTAACACAGTTTCTTCTATAAACCGTGCCATGATGAGAATATTTGTACAATTCAGAGCACACGACCTTCACATTATCTCTGTAGCAGTGTGAACTGAAGGCAAGAAATGTGAGGTTTAATCTGACTGAGCAAGTTGTTTTCTTAAACACTGTTTTGTCTTTTGGAATCAGATCACTTCCCTCCCGAGACCGTGGAAAACTCTTGTGAATTTAGGTAGAACTTGGACTGAAGCTTTAGCATAAGCATGGGCTTCTTTTTTATTGTATGCCTTTTAGAATAGAATAAATAGAATAAAATATAATTTTAGAAGGGGAATAAGTATAAGAATAAAACACACAGTAGAGTGAATATTAAATAAAAAGAACATTTGAAATCACATGTTTTACAGTTTACTCAAAGGCATTTACAATAATGTACATAGCAGGTAGGCAATGGGACTGGCAGTTTTTTGTAATGTTTTAGTGCAGAGAACATAGCCATGTTTAATGGAAGATGAACAGTCTGCATTTGCTAGAAGGGGCAGCTGTCCAGGCTATTTCCCCAAGGAGAGCACTGGTGGCAACAGTCAGGGTCCCAGCTGATATGCCTCCAAACTGAGTGTCCTCTAGAAAATTCAAAATGTGAAAAGGACTGATCCAGAGCTCAAGCACATTAAAGAAAGAGGAAAGATGCTAAAAATCTCTGGTGCAGCAGTTAAGGAGCTTGCTAGGAGTAAAGTGAATATAGGTGAATATTACCCTGCTGAAGTAAGGGAATGCTTTAACATGGACTTCAAGAATATCATGGTGATCTCCATAAGTGAAAAAAGTCTCTGTAGGCATGTGATCCCAGCCATGCATATCTTATTCCTGCAAGTAATCCCTTTCCTAGCTATTCTCCTTTCAAATGGTTATGTTCCTGCGATTTTCTCTGTGTATAAACACTTGGCCTATGGTTTGAGCTCTGAATTCACTGCTGGTGAGTATTTAAAAAATCTCTGTCTCAAGATCAAGGATTTAATTGTCACTTTGCTTACTAGTCCCTTCAGAGATGATGAAGCATGTGGGAGTAAAGGTCAGTCCTGCCCATGGATAACTGAAGGATCTCCAAATCTTCATAACCGTTGATATAACACTGTTCAGCTACTAAAAATTGCACTATCTTTAAGAGGAAAAAGTAGAATTCCCTTCATGTTCCTAACTTGTCCTCTTCTGAATAAAATACTTGTTTCCCCAGATAAGGTTTCTCTTAAGAGACAAGACATCTTTCCTTTTTTTCCTTCTGTATTTAATAATTTCATCATCCATTATGTAGTCCATCTGCCCTCTTGTGGTTTCCTTTTTGATCTTTCCACTTTTACTTTGCATTTTTCAGAGACTTCTTGACTATTTTATATTTCCTGTTCTCTAAGTATGGGATGAGCTCACAAGTCAAGTTTCACCTCACAATGTATTTTTCTAGTCTGAGTAATTCTGAAATCCATTTTTAGTGTTAGATGAGGCTGGGAATTAGTTGCAGCCCTGGAAAGACTCCAGTGTCATGAACAGTACAGTCAGTTCTTTTAGGACTTTTCCCAGTTTCTCTCACAGTCTGAGGGGAAAGTCCTTTCTCCTAACTCTCTGCTCTAAATGGATTTTTAAAGTTTTCCTCAGCTGACCTTTTCTTGGAAATAGAGCCTTTAACTAAGAAGTAGCCTGCACTACCCTTAACCTGGAGAGCATGATGTGCTATGCATTAATATTATTGATGTCAATAGGGCTGTTTGTTGAACATTGCTATTTAAGAGTGGCTTTATATTCACCTTGGCAAGTCAAGCTCTGTCGGGCAATAGGAGGATGTCTCTGTGCTGTGTGGTTGTATCATGGGATGCAGAATGCTCACTGATGATAAGGTGGAAAAACTCCATCCTTGTTATCCTTTATTCTTCAAACTGAGTGATTGCTAAATCTCAAATCCTACCATCACCATGACAGGATGTATTTGAGAAGAAAGGTTCTCCCCAGTGTGCCATTTTCTGGTGCTCGACACAGATGACTGAAAGGAAATTTAGAATTCGATTCCTGGTTGTTTGCAGTTTTGACCTTTTTAAAATGCTTTTCACATCTGCCCTCCCAGATGGGGCAGCTGAGGTGTGTGTGGCAGGTGGCTGGCAGGAGAGAGTCAGGGGGTACTCTACAGCTCTTCAGAAGGGACAAGGTCTGTCACTGGTTCTCTTCTAAATACTGCATGGTGCAAGTTCTTTAAATAAACTTCTGGACTGCCTGAGGTGTGTACTAGAATTTGCTGAATGATGTACTAAAATCTACCTTATTTGACATTTATTTTCTTCTTATTTTGGTTTCCAGAATTTTTTAAATTGTAATCTACTTATCAACCTCCTGTTTGACAGAAAAACCACATACAATGCCATGAACCCCTTCCATTCTTTATGGCTTCTTTGAGGCTCAGAAAATGATCCTGAACTTTGCTCTAATGAGACCTGAGAAGTGTATGTGTGGGGAAAGTTCAGTGCTGAAAACACCAAGCGTTTGTCAAAGATTCCCAGGACAGAGTATAGAAAGTGTGAAAAACAAAAATGGACCACTGCTACATTTTTATATAAGTTATTCCTTAAGTTGGAAAGAACAACTTAATATTATTGCTAAAAGTACCCCATAGGCATTTCTAAGCCTATATAAGCTCTGAAAATTGAGGAAGCTGGAACTGCTTCCAGGAAGCCTCAGGGTATATCTATAGAGAGAGAGTTGCAGACAGAAGGAGGGTACTCATCCCACACTAAGTTTACTGGCTGCAAACCAGCTGTGAGCAAGGGCCAGGTACAGCTATTTTAGCACAGTCCTGAGCTTCAGCTAGGATGCTGTCTGCCTCTAGGACAGCAGGCTCTTGTGTGAAGAGAGAATTGCTTCCTTTTAGAAATCCCTCCTTTTGAGTTGCTGCTCTCAAAGCCACTGAAAACTAAATTTTCACCATTTGTAACTATATCACTAATCCATTGTTTTTCTTTCTCTCTCTCTTCCTTCTTTCTTTTCTTTTTCTTTTTCTTTTTTTCTTTCTTTCTTTCTTTCTTTCTTTCTTTCTTTCTTTCTTTCTTTCTTTCTTTCTTTCTTTCTTTCTTTCTTTCTTTCTTTCTTTTCTTTCTTTTCTTTCTTTTCTTTCCTCTCTTTCTTTCTGAAAACCACTCTGGTTTCACTAAATGTAATCCAAAGGCTATCATAGAATAATTAAAGTTGGAAAAGTCCTCTAAAGAACTGAAGAGTAGGATTTTCTTCATGCACATAGAAAGTTTCCTTACTGCAGTGTTCCTCTCTCACCAGGGTATTTGTGTGTTGATTTGCAATTTAACAGATAAGGACTTCTGAAAACTGAGAAAGAATAAAGAAATAATTGTATTTATGTTTATGCCTTGCTTTATTAATGAACTCAAATTATTTCAACCCAACAAAACCCAGTTCCTCAAAAGATGGTCCCTGGCCTTACAAGGCCTGAAATGAGCACTAACAGATCTACATTACCATGCTTCAAACCTAGTTTAACTTCAGTAAATCATAGGTATCTGCTATCTGTGATTGTTTATTGCTCAGGATGAGAAATTGTATATTAAGACTCAGAAGGAGAGAACATGCTCATTACTCCTGCCCTTTTCCCACAAAGCAAAAATAAGCTTGTATCATCAGGGTTATACACCTTGCTAAATGGAGCTCCTCTGGTGTGAGCTATGCAGTGCAGCCAGTTGTGTCTACAGACAGATGCTCCAATTGTGGAGTGTAGGGGAAAGAATTGTATTGTCTGTGGAACCAGTAAACCAAACCAAAACAAAACCTATCCTGCAGACTCTCAGAAGCTAGTTGGTATTTTAAAGCTTACTTGTTTTCATCAGAAATTAGGAGGTACAGACGACCAAAAGAAAGTAATTTAATTTTTTCAATTTGTCCTGAAAGCCTGTGTAACTTCACTTTTGACTGAAGTAGAAGATTTTCTGTTAATTTTAGGACAAACTCCAGTTTTATGTCCCATATCTTGCCTCCAGAATTACTTCAGGTAGTATTTTAAACATTTTCTAATTTCCACTTAACCAGTAGAATATAAGCCTGACAAGGTTTCAGCATTCATGAGAATAAATTTGGTCAGCAAGAGTTACTCAATGCTGCACAAAAGTTACTGTAGTAATAGAAATTCTGGGCTAAATTCTGTGATGAAGTAAATGGCATGGTTTAGTCAATTCTGTGAAAACTCATGAGGGGTTACTACCATGCAAACCTATCCTGGCTTTATTTTCTTTAAAGTAACAGTCTTCATGTGGCTTCTGTGAAATGTAACACTTTTTTTTTTTCCTAGCAAAAGTAAATTATAGTTGAATTTAATTTGTCCTATGATCTAGCACTTAAATTTAGTTACTAAAAGGTAAGTTTTCCTAAGTCATTACAGAAGAGTAAACTGGGATTCCAGGTATGGGCTGTGTTTTTAAAAGAAATATCTTAGCTAAAAAAAGAAGTATTATAAAGCAGGGCAATTTATTGTTCTGCATTGTTCTTAACACTGTGTATGAAAAATCAAAGGCTTTGGAACTGCTTATATTCTGCTTTGTTTTTCAACTGCAGTATTTCTGTGTCTAAGTAGAAGTAATATTTACTAAGAAAACATAAGCAGCAAATAGTTCTCTTGTGTTGCTTATTATACTCACATGATGCCACAAATATTATGAGATTGTAATATCACAGTTGAAGACAGATTGAGTTATACTCCTGCTGCTTTTCTGACTGTGGATACAGGGAGCTGACATTTGTGGTGCACAGGGATGTTCAGTTAATGAACACCACTGGCATTACTCTAGGGTCTAGTAATGAACTCTGCTAATGAACACTAGTGCCATCAGTTTTAAAAATTCTGATAGAGCAGATTAATAAGATTACTACAGAATTAATAAGATCTACTTAGTAGCAAAAGTGTTGCCCTCATATGACACATGTACAGGGAGATCAGGCCAGGCCCTTATACCTGGAATTCAGCTGACCTTGAGCTAGCAAAACCACAAACAGCCTGACAGCAGCAGCGACAATTCATTGGTACCCCACCAAGCAGCAGATCATAATACTGTCAGAACCCAATCTCATTGATATTATACTTATCAAAGTGAAATCAGAGTGATTTTAGAACAGAGAAATTAAAACCAGGTAACTGTAAGCCAGTTTTAATCAGCTTGCTCTATTAAGAATATTAAAGGCTCTGTCTCTAACACTTAAAATTGGTATCTCTGACTTTTGCAGGATGGCAATAACATGCACCAGGAGACTTTCAAATTTTGCTAGCATCTAATCTGTGTCAAGTACTGTTCTTTAAACTTACTCATGTGAAGTTGTAAGCTAACCAAATGTTGAAAACATTTCTCCTCCTCCTGTTGTTTTTAGGGGGAACTGGACTACCTCAGTGCTCATGTTCAGTTGTGAGTACATATTTTTGTAGTAAGATATGGAAATTGTAATACAGCAGATAGTAACAGAAGAGAATGTGACCTGTTTTTTTTTTTTTTTTGGCTTTTTTTTTTTTTTTAATTGAGATTCAAAAGCACCTTGAAGAAAATGATTGAAAGACTTTTTGAGAGTTTTGTGTCATTTCTAGTAGTATAAAAAATAAGTCTGATAGCTTAGAGGAGCCAAGTTGTATCCTAGTGTAGCAATCAGTTGAGTCT
Source organism: Urocynchramus pylzowi (assembly GCA_013397555.1). Lineage (NCBI taxonomy): Eukaryota > Metazoa > Chordata > Aves > Passeriformes > Fringillidae > Urocynchramus > Urocynchramus pylzowi. The sequence goes on from VZRH01007516.1 coordinate 599,411, forward strand.
TCCACTTGTGGTTTGAATCTTGCCTTGAGACTGATACAAATGTTGCTACATATACTGACCTGTAGAGAAAGCTAAGTTCCCATGTGTCCACCTCTTCTCTTTCATTTCTTGAAGGCACTTCATAACTCCAGCACTTCATGAAGTTCATTCTTTCATCCCACCTCCTTATAACCTTTCAGTTCTTCTGAATGACCCATTTTTTTCTCAGTCCAAGGGCTAGAGATGAAGGAGGACCTTCTAAACCCATACTAGATGGGCCAATCAAGTTATTAGTATAGTTAATATTTTCAGCTTAGCTCTATGTACCTATTCAGATGATCCTGGAACAGTTCCAAAAGACTGGCACTGGAATGGTTAAACTGCCCTTAGTCTGTATGCAATAAGCTTTAAAACAAGTGTTGTATTGAAATTAAATATTTTCATCAATACAGTTTTTAAATCTCACTATCTGAAGATGCACAGGTACATAACAGCAAACTCAGTGGAACTCCAATTCTGCAGTAGATTTTTTCACTACAGTTGTAGTGTTCTGATTTCCCCCTTCTGTTCAGAGATTTAAAAGAGAGTACATTAAAAATGTAGGTAACCATTAAAATGGTATTATCAAATCTTGTCCAGAAAAATCTATTACACCCTAACTCATAGGTTAGGCTGGATGCAGCCTCTCTGGCCATAGCATTTGTTGTTCTAGGGACTTAAACCAGCAAAGCAGATCCTCTCTCTATAACCTTACTCAACTGCATGGCCAGTGCTGTTGAAAGATTTGTGTCTCATCCACATAGGCAACATAAACTCTATCATATTTCTTTTGCTTTTGAGATCACCTGTGTTACAGGTTAATACAGCATTTGGTACGTTGGGTTAACCTGACTAAGTTAATAAGATACAGGAAGTTCTAAAACCACTGAAGGAATTCTTAGAGCAAACTAAAGGGTAGCAGAGAGCACAAGTCTTGTAAATCCTAGGCCCAGATGTGTCCTTGAAAAAGTCATCCTCGAGGGGAATGTGGGTGCTAGCAGTTTCAGCAGAGAAATCCAGATGGAATTGGCCTCAAAACCACTATTCTTTCATCAGTTGGAGGTCAGGTTGTGGCTAAAGTATATTGAAAAGGGAGAGTTTTCCTTGTGTCATTCCAAGAGGAACCACTGGGACAAATGCCTTGCCTACACAGGGAGAAGGAGGAGGAGCATACATCTGTCTCATGCAAAGGAGAAAGAATGGCATTTTTTTCCTATAAACAATATTAATTCTTGTAGTAGAACATGGTCATATTGGCAATGCAGTAAAACAAACCTCCTTATGCAACTCCTGCTTTTCTCTTTTGGCAACTGTAGTCTCAAGAACACCAGTCTGACTTTCTCCAGCTGTTACATTCATACAAAGAAGCAGTATAAATGAAAGTGTTATTGCTGCCAATCATCAGACCCTCTGAAGGATCTTCTGTCCTCTCAGAGTACCATGGGGCATAAACATTAGTCACTATTGAGTATTGTATTTTAATGTTTACCACTGTAAATGCCACAATTTTGAATAGATAAAGACAAGTAGCATAACAACAACTGGACTAGCTGCATCAAAAATGCCCTGATTATTACAAACAGGCACCACTTCAGTATTTCACATTGTGCCACCACCCCCAATGGGGAAGATTGATGCTCCTCTTTTACCTTAGCTAACTCCAAATTATTTTGCACACTTCCTAAGTAGATCTGAGTTCCCATTCCTGTGGACCTGCCTTGATCAGTCTTTGCCCACTAGTAAAGTCAGTCAGCAAAAGGAAATCTCAGGACCATATTCAGTGCTCAGTAAGAAGAAAAGGCAACCTGATGAAGGTGCCCAGTCTAGCAACAGTTCACACTACCTGTGTCTGTCTTACAGCCATTAGCTCTGTGCCCTTGTCTTTTCCAAGGAGTCCTGTGATCTCTGAGCAGCCTGATCACTTCAGACAGGTTGGGCTGGGAGTGGATGTGATTGTGTAGACATACCTAAATTTCCCCAAGGAGCATGTCAAGAAACTCAGTGCTAGTTAACTAGACCACCATACTGATTTCTGAAACATGCTCACATATGCTTCAGAGTGGCCAAACAGTAAACATGCCAGAATGGTGTTGTTACCCTCACTGATCAGCTTTTCTTCCATTGCAAGAGTAATGACTGAACTTCCAACATCACTCAGGAATGCTGCACCAACACACAGCATTGTTTCATTACTGAAAGGGTCAGATTTTGACAAATCCACAAAAACTGTGTAGAGGCCACAGAGGGTCATGTCTGAATGAAGATTTTTCTTCAATATGAGTCATTCAAATAGGAGGGGAGGGGACACTGTACTGCCTCTCAGGTGAAGTAGCATAAGCTTCAAATCACTGCAATTGCATATCTAAACATGAATAGTTCCCAACTGCTCTCTTCCTTCATTTCACCCATGAGCACTAAAGGGCAGGATTCAGATACAATAGCATCACTGCCCACCATTTAGAAATGATTGAAGGAAATTCTACCTGAAATATCTTTGGGTTTACTGTATTTATCTTCTGTCCTACATCAGAGGCAGCTTAGTATATTCTCTCCCCTTTGACATGGGATTTTACAGGGAGTTGAAAAAGTATATGTGGCTCATGGATTCATTCAAGTGTGATCTAAGGACTGAGCAACACAATTATTTGAAGCTACTGCTTACTAAATCACTTTACTTTAACAATATATTTCTAGAAAAAGCAGAAGGTAGTTAACAGCTTTGAAAAATCAACACAGAGGTTTTAATTGTATGTATTTACTGCCACTCACCTGAGTCAAACTGTGCAATATGCCCAAAAGACAAAAATCTTCAAAACGAAGCACATAAATTTTCAGTGGCCTGGTCACTGTTTGTCTTACCTCCAGCTGGAACTGGTGCTGCTTCAATAAAGTCATCCATGGACTGGTCTTGAATATCAAATATAGTTGTGATTTTAAATGACCTAAGTCTACAACCTGGATTACTCTCAGTCTGACTAAAATTGACTTTTCCTCTCTCTTTGTAAAAATGTCTGAAAGAAGATTTCTGCAACAATTGCCTGGATCCTCTACAATACAAGCCATTGCTATGATTCATGTGCCTGTGGATGAAGAGAGAGTGCAATGCAGCCTCTGTACCTTCAGGCACACTTGCTGCTCTCCCTGCTGTCCATGTGCAGTTCCATATAGAAATATGGACAGCATTTTTCCTGTCTGCCACAAGTGTGTCCTAAATTAAATATGCCCTGGTTCCCCTGGAAGGACAAGTAAACACGCAGCCTTGGTGAACTTTGGTGTTCCTGCTGAACAGGAGAGCCCATGTGAGGTAAATAAAGAAAAACAAAGAGAGAATTTGAATTTACTAAAATACGAATATGGAAAGACTTGAAAAAGTATTTTCATTCTTTATCAAAATTTAATCTATCTTTTAATCTTTTGGCCACCACTGTGAAGCACCGTGCAGTCTTCTGAATGCAAAATGTAGAATTCCTTCCCTTCACACAGCTCTGCAGAATTGTAATGTTTTGTCCAATCATATTCACATGCCACAAGCTGTCAGAATACTGATGGGATATAGTGACCCTCCATCCCCTGCTGGGAATAAAAACGTGTTGCATCTAAATGGCTGTGCTATAAATAGTTAAAGCTGGTGCTATTTCTTCAGGACAGCTCTTGCTGGCTGTCGATAAGCTACCTTAGAAAAACTCTTCAGAAATTGAATGTTTCCTGCTCCATTGCTGGCAAGAAAGAGGCCAGGGTCCACAAAAGGAGGATTGTCACCAGGTGGCACATCTTGGGGTGTGCAGAAAAATGCCATCCATTGAGAGACAGAATTTATCACCTGATGTAGTTGAGCTGCTTTTCTGGAGGAAGTTGCCTATGTTGGTGTCAGAAATTTGTGGCTATTGTTTGCTCGAGTGCTCCACAAAGCTAAAGGATTAATCAGCAAGCTGACAAGAGATGTAATTTCTTTTAAAGGAACCTAATTTTTAGAATCCATGCCTTCTTATGGAGTGTATTATCTTAAAAACCAATAAATCTAGAAGTAACACTAAACTATAACTGTGTAAGTCTCCAAGCCCAGAACAATTACTGATCACTTCAGTTAATCTTTGTTGTCCTTCTCCTCCTCCCATTTCAATGCTATATAAATCCAGAGCTGGGTCTAGTGTAGGACACAAATTACATAGGCATTCAGACCTGTGTTAAATGACCTTCTTGGCAGTGGAGTTGTTTCTGTCTTGAGGTTTGAGGGGAGTAAAAGAGTTTCTTCTGTTGTTGAGTTCATGCGCTTCTACTTCCCATAGTGCACAGTCAGAGACAGCAGTGCAGTCTGAATATTACAGATATGCAAATTAGTTTTTGCACCTAAAAAGACCTTAGACAATAAGAGTAGACTTGTGAGACACTGACTCAAATTGGGTCTCAAGCATCCTTAGCTTTGTTGCAATCTTTATATTTCCTGTGCTGGGCAGGTCACTGAGAATAGGGACATTTCTATCTGGAGGTGTAATTGCAGCTTGGACTTACTTATGTGGGCTAACTTTAAATTAGCTCAGTCAGTCATAACTGTTTGAGAATGGCAGGTTGAACTTCAGTGCACTGCCATAATCCCTTTGGGTTTGTGAGTAGACATCCAGTAGGTAACACTTATGATTTAAGTATTTTGCACTGCAATATTTACTATTGTGCATAAACCTAAGGAAGCAACTTAAAAGGTTTGATCTGGTGTAGGCTGCAATGTGAATAGTATTTTAGGACTACAATGGATTTGTTCAGTTTGTTCTGCAGTTCCCAACTGTGTTAGGGAAATATAAATATTATTCTTGCCCAGGCTTTTGTCTGTCTTGTCTACTTAAATCGTGACCTCCTTGGGGCAGGAAATGTCTTTTATTTAATGTTTATACAGCAAATAAGCCTTGGATCTTCGTTGTGATTTGGAGCAGTTGTTGAAGTTATGGATCCACCTCTTGTCTCCATCTGATAGTATGTTGTTTTGTGAGTCTCCTGCATGAAGCTTTTGATGGGACATTTTGCTGAGTTCTCTTCTGCTTGGAAGAAACCCAGCCAAACAGAAACCATCCTCAGATTTCTCAGGTTGTGTGCTCCTTTTAATTCTCTTTTCTTTTGCATAGTTCTGAAGCAGTGCTTTGGACTGTAGGGAAAAGCATGAAAATATCAATTAATAATGGCAAATTATATTGCTCTGTTTATGTTTGGTGTTCCAGGAAAAATTAATAATTTGCATTGCCTTGAAACCCCACTGTATGCGTAATGCCCACTGTCTTCTCTTCTCTACCCTCTGTAACCAAGCCCTTGTTTGATCAGTAAGTGATATCTCTATATAATCAAACAGGACCAATCGCTAAATGTCAGATTTCTATTTTGATTAGAAGAAAAAGGTTTATGGTCTGGCCCAAAATGCATATAATTTTGAATAGCTCCAAGTTATTTACCAGTTAAAATATTCTTTGTGTATGTTATTGTTGTTGACTGTGGTAGAAAAGAAAAACAATGTGGAAAGTTTCCATTTTCACTATTTATGAGAAGAGGAATTCAAAAGTATTGGTGTCATAAATCACCAGAGACAAGTGAAATGTGTTATTCAGTATATTATAATGTTGTAACTTTGCCACTGGAAACAGTTGCTTAGCTAGGGACAGAAATCCGTGTGGGCCACAGGTTATGGTAGATGGGCAATGACAAAAGGTCTGACTTTATGGCTGATCATTTGTGTTGCAAATGATTTAGAGCAGACTCAGAGCTGCACAGGCTTGGGTCAAATTGAATGAGCTGGTGTCCACCCATGGCTGCACCTTTTGTTGGAAGGACGGGTGAGCATAAACATTTAACAAAATGTTTCAGATGAAACTGCTGTCCAAAGCAGTGACAAATTTGCCTGGTACTGTATGTTTCAGCTCCAGGAAAAAACTCAAGCCAAGGCATGGATTTAGGACGTGGGCAAGGACAGGGATATCTAAAGGCAGCACAGCTGTTGGTATCAGTGTAAGCTGTGCTTGCTCACAGTGGTTTCTCTGTGCATGGACATTCATTTTGCACAGAGATAGTATTTGGTACTACAAGGGATTTTCTTTTCCCATGGATTTGTAAGGGATCTATGAACCAGTGCTTGGACTGCAGAGTAGTTCAGGATAATGTACTTCAGTTGCAGGAAAGACAAAACAACTATTTTCCTTTTATTTTATTTTTTTCCCCTGGTGATTTTAATAGAGCAAGATAATGCTCAGGACTAGCCATCTCTAGAGTTGTACTGTTGTACTGCTTGTGCTGTTACTTTCAAATATTATTAGTTCTGTAAGGTGATGTACACTGACAAATTCAGTAACACAATCCTTGTGTTAATCCTTGTTCATAATACTTTTAATGAAATTCTAGAACGAGTAAACTTACTGCATGGCCCATTCTTGATTCCATCCACTACTGTTTTGTTGTTTTGGGGATTCTAGAAGTAAGAACATTACACTGTGATATGTTAATGCTGCTGGAAAGGGGCAGGAAGATTGCTTACCAGGAATACATGCTGTAACTTTCTTCAGATGATAAAGTTTGACCTTGCAGAGGTCTTTTACTTTTCCAATGGGTTCTTATGATGTCAAAAAAGCTAATTAAGTTTGTTACACTATTTCAAAATAGGCAGAATGGATGTATTTTAGGATCATCCATATTTTGGAATATTCTCAAAACACCTAAATTTAACATCTTGTTACACAAGGCTATAGAATTGTTACAAAAGGTTGACTCTGGGCTGAGTCCTTGACTCTCCTTCAAAATATTGAAACAAATGATTTGCAAAACTTGTTTTACAGTGTTGTCCTCTGTGTAAAGCAAAGCAGCACATTCTTTTTGTTTGCTTTTTGTTATGCTTGCATTTGCAAGTCTGAAGCCAGCAGTACATTTTTTTCCCTGTGTTTCCCTTTGTTTGTTTATTGCTTAAACTCAAAGTGGAATACCAAATCAAAAAAATTTTAGAGTAGAAGGAAACATTTCACATCCAGGTTTTGCTAAAATGTGATGAATTTCATAGAAACTTTGAATAAAATGTTATTATTTTAGAAGAATTATTACTTAGCACATTTATTTATTAAATATATCTGTGCCATATTAATCTAAAACACAGTACTGCTGTAAACTTGCTATAAAAACTGACAGGCACTGTTAGCCTAGATGAATCTTACTTGCAAAGCAGAAACAGAACTAGGAATTTCATGGTGTCCTGCACTGATCATGCCCCAAATGACCTGCTTTACTCTCCTCTGAGAAGACTGAGCATCCATGCTGTCTGATCCTGTGTTGTGGGACACAGTAACCTGCTGAAAGACAGCAATTGACAGGTCCATGGAGTAACTTCCTACATTGCTCCAAGCCATGCCACAGGTCCCCTACTCTGCATTCTATTTTGCTGACAGTTCCTTGCTGGGGAAAATGGTGTGGCCTAGATGTAAGCTGTGCAATACTTGAATACTACAAAGCTATGGCTGTTACGCTTTGGAACCTTTACTAAAAAATAAAAAAAAAAAAA
>VZRH01007516.1:607035-643724 GCA_013397555.1 Urocynchramus pylzowi
CTGGTGATGTGCAGCCCTTTGCATTATCTTGTGATCACATAACTATCACATGACTATGCCAGTGAGTGTATTAAACAAACAAAATCAGAGTCACCCAAAAACTGGAATAAAAGCAAAAACAGTCTTGTAGAGGGAGGTAGAGCCTTAATTTGTACATTATTAATGGGTGTTTAACTAACATAGTTATATAACATATCAATATTAATCTATCTTTGAAGGATAAATTTATAGTGCACATATAGAAAGGTGGCATCAGTGCTGCCTGCTGATTCTGTAATAATTTTTAAGACCAATTATGCAAATCTGATTTTTTAAATGGAGAAAATAAGTTTCTAATACCTAAACAGCACAGGTTAGCCATCTGCTGGAAAGAGGATACAGCAAAAATCCAAACTTCCTTCTTGTCTTAACCCATCCTGAGCCATTCACAGAAAGCAATCCTGGGACAGCCTTTGAAAGGTGCTCATGTCCCATGCAAAGACAATATCACTTCTCTGTGTAACTGGTCTGCTGAGGCATCTAACTAAGCAGATCACCAAAAAATTCTCTTAGTTTTAAAATGGAGCTTAGCCAAAGTCTGCATGCTTTTTAGTCAATAACTGTTACCTTTTGATATATGTCTGAAGTATTTACAGTTTTTGCATGACCAAATGTTTTCAGGCTTAACAAAAGCCACACGCTTCTCTAGTGTCTATGGATTGTCCAGGTCTAACATTTCAAAGGTTTGCAAGATCCTCTCCTTATGTCTCTGAGGATATAAATAGTATTCAGTTTAATTAACATCAGCAAAGGCATGTTGAAAATAGATTTGCTCTGTTACTGGCTTTCTCAGTTTCTTAATTTCAAGATGTTAAGCTTTCAAAAATAATTTTATATATATATATATATATATATATATATATTTGAAGGAGGAGAAACATCTTCCTGTTTCTCAATAGAGAGGAATTATTTCAAGTCAAATGTTCACTTTATTGGTGATAAAGCAGCGAGGAAGTGAAGTTATTGCTATGATGGACTGAGGATATAAAGCAGGTTAGGCCATATATAGCAGCTGGTATAATCCAAATACCACATTTCCCTGCAAATCCATGTTTGCTTCTTTTTGTAGCACCATTTAGTAGAGAAGAGGGAAAAAAAAAAAAATCCTAATTCTTGAGCCACATGTGAAAAGCTTGCACTACAACAGTGACAGTGTAGCTCAGGACAGAGGGCTGGGCAGACTCAAGCCTGGCTGCAGTAAATGCCAGGCCAAATCTCATCATAATTAAAACCATTTTGGAAGCTGCTTCCAATTACGACAGCTGTGGTCACACCATGTTCCTCCCCGTGCCCACAGCCCCTCCTGGTCACAGAGGAGAAGATTTGCCACTGGAGCAGCTCCACACACACCCACAAACCCTCCAGCTGCAGCAAGGGAGGGAACTTTCTCCTGCAGTTCTTACTGGCACTTGCAACCAAAAGGTTGCTTAGGAGGCAAGTGCTCTGGTTTCCCAAAAGCAGGCTTAAAAGGCTGTAGGGTATGTTTTCAAAGCAGGATTTCAGCCATGTGACTCATTAATGTCAATGGGAATCATGTTGTTAAAACTTTGTGCAGTGCTTTGAAAATGTATCCCTGTATGTCAGTTTTCTTTTCTAGGCAAAATTATCAAAAACAGACCTTGTGGGCTGTTTTTTTAAATGAAGCTTTTCAGTATTATATGCTAATAAATCAACGTTTTAGCAGGCTTGATCTGCTCTCATTCCATCCCACTCCATCTCCACTTTCCATTTTATCATTGACTTTGATTTTATACAGAGTTATAGTAGCGTATAGTTTTTGCAGACATTGCCTGGAGGGAGACAACTGCAACATCTCAGGCACTGGATTGCAAATTGTGTGGAAAGCAACAATGGTGCTATAAAGGAATAATAGTATTTTTTGCATCATTTCAAATATAAAACAGAATCAGTAAGGAAAATACCTATATTTATATTCTTTTAATTGCAGTTTTCATTTGCAAATTGCAACAAATCAACCCTAACTTATTAAAAAATAATTAGGTTGAAGGATTCAGAATTACCTTTTCAGAATAACTCTGGCATCTACTAAAAACAAAATATCAGATGACAAGACTGTGTGCTTAGCAAAAAAGCAAACTAATATAATGAGATCTCGGAAAGAATTATACTTCCCTTTACTCCTCTGAATATAGCTAGAATTACCCTAAAATGCTTGTAAGCTTGAATTACAACAGAGGGATGACTTGTGTATTGTTTTGTATTTAGTCACTGATGTGTTTTACTGGAGCAGCAGGAAGGTGTATCATTTCTACGTGCTCCAAAACTTTTCACCTTTAGATCACCAGCTCATGTCTATCCTGGCAACCACATCTTCATTTGAATAAATCTCTGGGATAAAATGATTGCTGTCTGCATGGATAGTGTATCATATGATTCTGTAGTTCTGTTTCTCAGCCGGCAGCTGTTCCATGCAGTAATTGTTCTTTTGCAAGTCTTAGCAAAGACACAAGACTAGAATTGCAGTCTCTTTTTCTCTCTAAAGTCACTGTTGTGGAACAGTTTGGGGTTAGTATTGTTAAGAAAGCTTGCATGCTGCTGTTTTGTGACTGTACATGGCCACTGGTAGTCCATCAGCAGGAATGTCTCCTAGATAATGTGAGTTGAAAATAACAGCAATGTCTCTTCATGATTGCAAAATAAAGGAATAAGGAACTGCGAGAATTCTCCAGCTACTCAGACACAGGTAGATGGAATTACTCCTAGAGAGCATAAAGAAAGTGCACCCATCTGCTCACCTGGTTACTTTTATCTTCATTCTTCCTTTCCATAAAGAAGTCACAGTTTTGTTCACTCTATGTTCCTTAGCCTTCTAATAATGCTGGGTGTTAGCTTATGTTATAACTTAGCTTAAAAGGGTAGGATTATTTTATTCAATGATAATTCTGTGTAATGATGGTCTCCTATGTTCCAAAAGCTTAAAACATGCTCTTTTTTTATGACTTCACAGAATGTGGCATAGTGCCATTGAAAAGTGGATATCTGCATTATAACACCAAATGCAAGGTTGCCACAAGGGTTACTTTGAGAGAGAGACAAGTTCCAGCACAGTTTCCAGTAGTCACATTTCTTCCTTTTTTACTTATATTTTTTTTTCCCCTGGCATGCAAAAGCCTTTTAATATGCTTGTCTTGAAGTGTTTGAGAAAGTTTAACTTCTGGACTCTCTTGCATTGCAAGTCATTTTGGTTTGGGGGAAGACAGAACTCTGTTCTGTACTTGATAGTCAGTAGCCATCCAAAGTGTAATGCTTTTGCCTGAGATGCAAAAGTTACTTTAATTTGTTGTTTTGTCTAATGGTCAGCAGCAGTTACTTCAATGTAAACCCTAAAAATGAAAGAGCAGATACCTTTAGATTCAGCATAAACAGCAATGTGAAATCTTGAAACTCAGCTCAAGTTCAACAAAGTAGGGTTTGTATGCCTTTTTCTCATCACTCTCATATTATAGGTAAGGAAATAATTTCTCAGTTTCCATGATACTTCTCTAAAGCTCAAGGCACTCTAGAAACAAAGTTGTGCTCTATAAATTATGCAGGTGGAAAAACTGGCACATGGAGAGGTCTGTCTTCTGTCATGCTGCCCTGAAGTCCCACCTATCCCTGGTGCCCTTGTTAGCATTGTGGTTCTTGCCCTTCCTCAAGGCATTAATTTTGCTCTCCGCAGAACACTGAAAGCTCCTACAGAGAGATTTAAAAAGTATTTAGGTTTTGATACCATGGTGATAAATGTAATGCAAAACTTCAGTGAAAGAACAAGTGCTATGTTTCTAAAAGTTAGGATTTGGGGGTGTTTTACAGGGTACCAACAAAAGAAATTGTAATAGATTTCTGTGCGCAAGGGTAGTAAAGTCACTTTTCTAAACTAAGTCGATATACTATGAATCTCATTAAAACCATTTATGTTATAATTAAGTAATCTTAATAAAACACTTTTCACATTGAGAATGGGAGAATTCTATTTCTATGATGATAATGCTAGATATTTTTATATACTCCTTTTGCAAGAACATGAAAAGGGATCTTTAGAAATGACAAAAATATCTATATTATTTTGCTGAACCCTGTTACCCAGTACATTTTCCTGCTTTCACCAGGTGGACATGCTGCCTTATTGCCTGCTTTTCCAAAGATGTGTATCTTTAGTCTCCAGCATTCAAGGTAAAGTAAAATATGTGAATCTGCAGTAAAATATTGGATAAGCCATGTTCTGTCTAACTAAGCCTAGTTCATAAAATCCACAGTTTCCTTAGTCTTTTCAGGGCTTAACAGGCTGCTGCTTCTCATATACTCTTCCTCTTGACATAACCAAAAGTATGCACCATCTTACATATTTATTATTTACATAACTTCAGATTATATCTGGAGTTTGTTTTCCATTTTTCTATCTGTTGGAAGTAATAAAACATCTTTTGTGCTTATCTCTGAATTTAAAGACTTCGTTCCTACTAAGATCTGAAAGCATGCTGACAAACTCATTCCCTGATGATTATGGTGTTTTCCCTTGAATCTGAGTGTGTAATAACCAAATTACTCCTAATAACATATGACTGGGGTGATACAGAAATTGAATAAAAGGGTTGAGGACCATCACAGCTCAATAACCCAAGAGCTTAGTCTATGATACCTGCACAGGTTCTTAACCTGCCCCAGGGTCCTCTTTTCAGAGTGCAGCAGGAGAGTGAACACTGGGCCTGTGATCACTGTATTGACAGAAGGAGATCTGTGCCCTGGATCCCTTACATGGATTGCTTTGGAGGTTTCAGGATTATCTTAGAAGAACTGAGTTGCTCATGTAGCTGCATGAGCGGTTTGAACTGGGGATGCCAGCTAGACCACGAGTTTGATCAAAAGCATGAACCAGAGCAGCAGGTGGAAAGACTGACACAAAACTTTTCAGTGATAATCCATTAGTTCTGTATTCTAACCTATTACGGAAAGAATTGTAATAGGTGCTGAGCTAAGTCAACTTGTTTATAGAGAAAATAACCAAAAGGGAAAAATAACTCAAGATCAGTCACTCCTTTGGCAAATTCAGTTTAACCTCAATTCATGGAAAACGTGGAAAAGCCTGATGTGCTCCCACACCTTGAAGCTTTGCAACCCACAGACCCACGGGTCTGCCAAGGTCTGGCACTTTGCCTGGACTAATAAACTCTCTGACAAGCATGAGCACTGGGGATCTGTGTGCTGAGATACCCTTGTGGCTCATGTCTGGCAGAGCTTAATGAGTCAGGTTCAGCATCGTGTGAGAGCAGCTGCACTACTGCTGGACCTGGTCCCAGAGCTGGCTCAAACTTTCTCAACAGCATAATGACTCAGACTTGAAGCGGTGGGTGAGAAATTTTGGAGCAGGTAAAGGAGAATGGGGGAGGGAAATGGTATTGGAACAGCTATTAGGGGTTTCATAGTGCTGCTCATGGAGAAGCTACAAAATTTTGCATTATGATTTTACTGAGGGAATGGACTGAGTGGAGTTAGCTGTGCTTTGAGCTGATGAGTCCACCTGACATATTTTGGGGATTAAAAAAATCTTTCTCTTTCCACCTCTACTTCTCAAACCCTCTTGTAGTTTTGTTTTGTGAGTGTGAAGCCTCCTTGTCCTAGGTCTGCCTTCTGGAAGGATCATGGACCCTCTCTTCTCCCATCTCATGCAGTCACCTGCTCTGAGCCCACCCTACAAAGGCAACCACTTCTTCTCTGATGTGGGAGGAAGTCCAGGAAAGATACTAAGGGAAAACAAGTCTTGATTTTGAAGCCATTGTTGAGATCCTGGAAAAGCCCTGGGAGGCTTGCTGGGTCACAGGCCCTGCTGTTCCTGAGTGAACATCCTGGTCCAGCCTCAGCCCATCACTGTCTCCAGGGAGGTGCCTCATGCCCAGGGCTAGGGCTGTCCCTACTGTCCCCCCAGCTGTTTTGCTTCTGGCTGGGGTGGTGGGATGGGACTAAACAAGCTGCAGTAACTTATCACTTGTGCTGCTCATTCTTATCCCTCTGTAACTGTGAGGTAACTCTAGACTGTACATCTTGCATTGTTTGAAAATATTTTTTTAAATGGAAACAAATCAATTTTTAAAGCACTTTCCTAAATCAAGGTGAAAAAATTATGGAGTCAAATTCAGGATTATCTCAGATTTTGGTAGCTACAATATTTAAGATATTTCTAGACACTCATGAAATCAGCCATGGTTGCCTTATATTTTTTATTGAGTCAAACTTCTATTTTTCTTTTAGATTCCATAAAATCAGTGTCTTTCCCCCCATATTTTACTTCCTATGCAAGATTTCTTTCCCACCCATAATCTTAATTTATTTCTTTTCACCTAGATTTCATTGGCTGTGTTGGTGTGTAATAATTCTTCGGCAAATATTTTTAATGTGTATTTTTTAACAGTTTAATCTGGTTATATACATATTTTTCTCATCTCAAATATTAGTAAGTAAGTCGGGCAAATAAATAAAGGTGGGGAGCAACCCTTGTTGCAAAATTGATTTCACTACTTGCTCAAAAATGTTGCAAAGTAATTAGTACTGTTGCAAAAATTGGTTAAGCAAGTCTCAGAGTCTTTGTAGCTTCAGAGAGCACGGTAAATGAAACTGAGCTCTTTAGAAAAGGTGAGCACAAGGTCAGCAGGCCATGGAAATCCCACTCTGACTCCATAAGAAATGGAGTTTAAGATGAAATGTCACTTCATCTGTAGATATTACATTAGTTTGTATTTTAATTTTTAAATTTATTTTTATTATTATTCTTTTAATTTTTACTTTTGTTGCTGTCTCCTTTGTTTCTTCTCACTTTCTTCCATTTCCTATTTCTTGCGCCATTTGCTGCTTTGTTCCATCTGCTGCATTTCTCCACCTTGCTCTCCTGGCTGATCATTGCCAGAGATAAAGGCCCACACGAAGCTTGATACAAGCACAAAGGAGCATTGATTTTGTTATTAGTCACTAAGGTATGAATATATTCCAGTTCTCATGAAGACAGTTTTCATACATCTGACTCACTGGGGGACAATGCTGCAAGAAATTGAAATAATGAAGGTTTTGGTCCAGTTGCTGTGTGAATTGAGCTGCATAATTTCACTTATTTTCTATTCCAGTTTTTCTTTGTGTGTGTGAGTGTGTGTGTTAATTTTACCAATCTGGTTTTGTTTCAGGTGCCTCTGAGTACCGTTTTCACTAATGGTGTTATTACATTCAAGTTCTTTCCCCATATTTCATGAAAACTACCAGCCAAAAGATCAAAAGCTTTTCTGTGAAAAACAGATTGTTTAAACAGCTGAAATACTTCTTACATGTGTCTGCATCTACTGTAGGTTTCTATGAAGTACTAAGTATCACACATTTAGGCATCTGCCATCTTCGAAGTGATTTCTGAGTAATGGATGTGAACAAGTCAGCTCTTCAGATGGCAACTTTCCATAACTGTGTTCAATTTTAGGAGTGCTGTTATTTGATACTGCTTCTTTTTCTGGTAAATTTTATTTCCAAATTTCATTTTCATTATGTTTCTTTTTATACCATTTCCATTATTTATCCCAAGGGAGAAACCAAGACAAGTACTTTTGAAATAAGAATAACACAGAAACTACATTTGTATTCTTTTAAAGCTGGGGTTTATATCCTCTCTCACAAATCATGGAAATTCATAGCAATGGGCTCATCTGAGTTCAAGATGAATGGAAAAACATTCCATCAACTTCAGAAAGTTTTGAATCAGGACTTGTGCTGTGTTCTTTGGAGTATCAATGAAACATTTGTGCTTTAAAATATTTCTGTAAATTTTCTTTTCTTGCATTTGTCCTTCTGTTTTCTTTCTGAATTTTTGGCTTCAGAAGGTTCTACAAGTGAATTGTACATGAAGAAAACTCACTTCAACAATTTTATTTTTACTACCTTTTGTTTTTTTCACTGATTACCTACCTAGATATATATAATGTAAACTAGTGCCTACATGATCTTTTTTTCCTAGATGTATTTTCTGTATATTCTGCTATTTTCTAATCATGGCATGTAGTTAGTTTTCTCTTTGAAGCTGACATTTCCAACATTTTCAAGGTCTCTTTCTATGAGATATTTCCAGGTCCTTTTCTGCTTCCAGTTTTAAATTCAATGTAATTTTGCAGTACCTTTATTGAGATGGTATTCATACTACTGATTTATTTGTGGAAGAGCATGAATTCCTGATATAAATAATGGCATAATTCATACGGCAGTATTTCTCTCACCTTTTCTTTTACATCCTCTTACCTTTTGTTTCCTTTTCTGACCTTATCTGGGCGTTGAAGTTACTTGCCTGTCCAGGGGAATGTTTGTGTCCCTCTATTTAAATAAAACTGTCAATTTAGAATCCATAGTCTTTAGGGAATTATTTTAAAAGCTGTCTACCCACAGATAGTGGGCTGTCTTCCAAAATTTCTTGATTGTTCTTTCATTTACTGCTTAAGAGGCTGTAAAATATGTTTAAAGTTTCTCACAAGAACTGGTCAATAAACCTCCTGAGCTGGTGGGAAGAACTTACTCCAGAGGGAGGAGGAATGTTTTGTTCTCTGAAGGTTAAGAAGTTTTTTAGCAGTGTTATGTATGAGGGTGGTAGTGCTCTACTCAGTTTTAATTCAGTGTCCTCTTCTCTCAGATGTTAAAATAAACATTGTTTTAGGTTAGCAATAGCTCATTTTTTAAAAGTTTGCTTGCAGTGGGGGAAAAGAAGAAGTAAAGACACCTGGATGTGAAGGTCTTCATATGTGTACAGATCTCTAACTAAAACAAAACAAACCAAAAATTTAATTTTTCTTTTCCAAGAGTATTTGGGGAACAAATTCTGTCCAGCTGAAATCTCATTCCTGGAGGGAATTTCTATTCCCAGTGCCTAATATAGGAGTACACACCAATTCCTTCTCAAAGGCAGGAGTTTTGTCCTTAACAGTTCTTTGTTTAAAGAATAAGCTTCTTTGTCATGTATGTATTTGCTTACTCAGGTCTTTTAAGGGTTAACAACCCTCCTCAGGGCTAATGGCAAGACTTTTCCTGATAACATGGGCATTTGGCAATGCCCTTCAAGTTGTTCAATGTTGTTGGACATTTCTTGAAGGCAAAGGAGGAGTAAATTGCTCAGCCTTTCCAACAGTGTAGGATTAAACTGGGATGATGAAGAACAGTGCTTCTATGGTTTTGTCTGAAGGTCTGAATTTAGCTGGTGTGTTGTAATTAGTTACTGAAATTCTAAAAATAGTAACAGATGCTTATAATTTCTTTAACCAACAGATTTTGAGACACAGGTTGCTTTAAAAGCAAAATAATATGAAACTTCTTTGAAGCTAATTTCTTTTTTTCTGGCAGAAAAAATAAATCAGTGGCATTTTATCTTGGATCTGCTATTAGTGACTGGTGGGTCAGCTTCATTCAAAGACTAGGATTGCCTGGGTTCTTGTAACTTGGCCATAGGCTTTGGAGGACATCTGCAAATCATTGAATGAACCAGAAAAGTACAAATTCACAACAGCTCTACTCTCTTGAGTTGTGTTTGATATTTCCTGTTTTTAAGGTTTCCTTGGTATCTAACACATAGCCTGCTAAACATCAGCTGTTCCCAGTGACTCAGATCTGCAGACCTTTGATCAATTTATCTTGTCATGATTAACCAATTTCTATACTGGAAGAAGGATGTTATCACTTTTTGGAGTCAAAATATTACACAAACATCCTCTCTAATTCTGTGCAGACCCCAGTTTCTGGTGTGTCCTGTATTCTAACTGCAGGTCCCTTTCTCCCCATTAGCCCAAGTCCTAACAATGACATGAGGGGTTTTTTTGAACCTAAGGTATTTTCAATAATGGATTGGAGTTGGAGTACTGACTAAACTGGACTAATTTTTTTTTTTTTTGAGTACCTATTTTCTTTCAATTAACTTTATTTAAATATTTTGATTTATTCTCTGAAAAGAACAACAAAGGGGAAAACATGAAAATGAAGCAGTTATGCCATAGTGAATGCAACCTGTTTACTAAGTAAGACAACTTACTTCTTGTTCCTTAGTCTCCAAGTGGAGGGATTTTAGCTCTTTAGACCTGCAGATGCTGTTAATGAACATGGACACCCCTGTACAACTCCAGTGCTTGCTCTGTTCAGAAGATTTTGAAACTTCAGGGTTCTGTGGATCATAAGCAAGGAACACATCTATGAAGCATCATATGCATGAGAAAGGGAGATGGGTACATATGGATGTACTAAAAATAATTCCATATGTATATATGCACATTTAGTCCATCTGTTAATCTGTTTTCTGCTACACCAGGTAAATTCCAAATCCATCCTGAAATGTGAAACAGAAGAAGTAGCAGCATGTGTGTTAAACCTGATCCTCCTTGACGCCTACACACATGTTCATTTCAATTGTTGAAATCCTTGATTCAGTTGGAATCATTCCATTCTCTGGTCCCCTAACACCAATACAGACCATACCACAGACAGTACATGCTTTCCTGGCTGTATGCATCTAGTAAATGTCTCTCTCCAGGTGTGCCTATGGACTCTTTTACTTTATTCATTTTATTGAGCATGCTTGGTATGTAATGATTCAAAAATCAGATTATATAAAAAAATACATAATCTGATATATTATATATTTATAATATATAATTATAAATATATAATATACAATTATTATATATCTTAATATAATAATATATAATATATAATATAATATAATATAATATAATATAATATAATATAATATAATATAANAATTTAATTATCATAATATAATTATATTATAATTTAAATAATATAATCTTTCTTCAAACCACCAGTGCACTAGTGTCCACATCACTCTGAGCACCAAATTTAAAAATAGTTTCTATACAGTCCTATAATGAAACTTTTCACAGCCATTATAAATTTTTTAAATTACTGTTTTAACAATACTACTCCCCAGAATGGGGCATTAGCCCAAAATGTAAAAGTTTCATAAAGCTAAGAAAACATTGGAATTATTCTGGTCTGGAAGTCTGGTCTATAGAAGGGGGTTATCAAATGACTAGGCTGGTGATGAGTTAGCTGCACCCAAGCTTTCAATTGCACAGGTCGTATCAGGGACACTTGTCTGATCCAAAATGCATGCCACCATTATGGACTAAGCCTTTACTCCTTTAGGTGTTCAGTTCCCTGGATTCCAGTGTGCCAGAAGATCCTAGGTTAGATGTAGATAGTGAAGAGGTCACTGAGCAGCAATCTTCCTGCTTCCTGGTTATTACAACCATCCCACACGGGTATGACACTAGAAATCCTCTTAGCTTAGAAGCCTATGATCTAGTCTGTTCACAACAAAATGTTATTTATCCATCTATAGATCTTTTTAGATAAAGCATCCAGAATCAGATCTTAGTAAATCTTATTTTTCATTGTAAAGTCTGGGGAAGACTTCTTATCTCATATATGGTCCCTTTGGTCTAGCAAAGTTTATGTCAGTAGTTGCTAGATTTTCCTCCACATCCCTTTTTCCTCTAGCCTTTTTTATTTACTTAATTTTTATTTTATAAGAGTAGTGCCTTAGGACTAAAAGATATGGATGGTATAAACAGAAAGTGTCTTCAAAAAAGTATTTTTTCTTGCTATTCTTAGGTATCATTGCATTTCTTACTGAGAAAAAAGCATCTCTCAGGCATCCATGGCTTTGTCTCCTATTTTCTTCTCATAGTGACACTTTCTGATACAGCTATCTGTAGGCAAACAGGTGAGTAATAAGGAATATTTAGAATATTCATAATAAAGGAGCTGATAGATTTCTTTTATTCCTCCATTCTCCCCTTTTTCTTCTTCCCTTTATCTTCCTGTAGAGAAAATAACTGGGTAGTGTTGGTTCTTTGGGGAATTCATGGTTCTTTATCTCTGCTTAAGGCATCTGGGGTATCTGGTGCTGTCTTTAAATGACTTTTTTCATGGGAAGATGCTTCCCCAGGTTTAATAGAAGGTTTTTCAGATCTTCTGTCAGGTCTTATGAAGGCCTTACAACTTAGTAGGATCCCCTTACTACATCTGGGTTTATTATTCTTGAATGTTTTGTTGCAGGGTTCATGCAGTCCAAGAAATAACACGTTTGTAGACATTTCTGATAATACCTGGATATGTTGAAAGGAATGAATTTTTTTTATTTCTGGTTTACCATACCATTATTGGAATAACACACTTCTGTTTTTAAATTATTCTTTATTCATTTAATCAACACTGCATTTGGATACTTCTTCAGTATTAGGCTTTTCATATTCCCGTGAACAGTTGAAATGATCAATTGTATCAGCATATGCCAAGACAAACCTCCTGTTTCTTTCAAAAGAGAGAAAAGAGATGTTGAAAAGTAGCTGAAGAAACCTAATGCTCAAAGTATTAAACCAGGAAGCTGGGAAGACCTACACATGTTCTGAATGCTGAGCAGTCTGGCTCGAGTGCCCAACAACCTTTTGGACTGCCATTTCTGGTCCCTGCCCAACAGCAGCATGTGTTGCACATCACTCAGTTCATGCCAATCTACTCACAGGCTGATAATCCCAGCCACATGGGCACCCACAGTTTTGGTGATGTGCACTGACTCTTTTATTGTGAATTGATCTGCAAATCCACCGTCGCTCTAATTCTCCTCTAATTGGCAGTAATCTGTCCATTCTTGTTTGGCACATGGGGTCTTGTTCCCAGCCCATGAGAACTGACTCAGCAGAGCTACTGTGCAGCTCTGATGTTTTTGCTTGCTTTTCCCTTTTGTTAATTTTAAAAAATATATATTTTTAGTTGTTTTTGCATCTTTATATTCTGAGAAAAGTCTTTCTGATTCAACTACTTGAGTCTGAAGAGATGTGAAACATCTTTACCTGCTTCCTTCTGCTTGAAAAAGCACTTTTTTTGGAAAGATGCCCATGTTTTGTGAGAACCTCTTCCCCCTTCAGGAATATTTCCCTGACTTCTCAGAGTAAAAGGTGTGTCAGTTTTTTCCTCAGTTTTGTGAAGAAATGACTGTTATTCAGCTCTTTCAGTTATTGCAAAATATAGTTGCCTTTCCTGTCTGCTTACCTTGAGAGCAATATAGAGGTGGTACTGAACTCAATTGTGTTGCTTTTCAGTAATATTTGTACCATCATTAGAAATTTTAAAAGAAAGGATGGGGAATATCTGAAAACTGCTTGTGATTATCTTGCTTTTTTCTGTCAATGGTCTTCTGAAACTGTCAACTCATCATCCTTTGGTATTTATAATCATGCTGTTATGTCTGAATCAGATAGCTTCTAGTACAAATTCCCAAAGAAACAATATTCCTGGTGGTTTATTTTTTTTTGAGTGCTATACTAAATTGCATCTTGCATGGAGGAAAAAAAGCAGCACAACACAAATTTCTTATGGTTGGTAGATAAAAAAATATACTACTTTGTATGATATCAAATGTATGACAAATACAACAAATTTGTATGATATCAAATATTGTTTTCATCTGTGGTTTCTCAAGGTCTTTGGCACTAAAAAATATAAATCAGACTTGCCCTGGTACTAAGATTTGTCAATAGCCAGAGACCAAAACTAAGCCAGACTCTCATGAGAGCAGCACTTTCAGAGAAACATAAGGCAGCCATGTGTATGAGTACTTCATACACACATATTAGGCATCTATTTACTTTTCACACATTATATTATTGAAAAAAACCAAGCTATCAGCTTCTAATTTTTGGCTATTTTTATTAGTAATTTTTAAAGCATTGCAAAAGCTTGTGGGGAAGCAAGATCTCTAAGAACTGAATAGCAAGGCTTTTGAATATCAATACAGGCCTTTTGTACTTCACTTTGCTGGACCATATTAATTCACTTTAGGCTTTGTTACATTATAATGGTGTTCAGGAATTTTTCTAAAATTAGTCCTGCAAGAAATATTTGATGTGAAATTGCTTTGATTTGAATAAGAAAAGTGGCTGCAAATCAGCACGCTTTGGACAATGTTCCACGAGGTCTGTAAAAAAAAGCTGTCAAAGTTGGGTATAAGTATCATTTTGCATTGTCTGGAAGTCTGGAAGCATTTATAAGTAGATTCTATGGGTGCATTTGACTTGGAATGTTTGTGAAGGGAGTGGACAAGTGAAAAAAATGGCAAGCCTGAAACTGTATATATTTCAAATCTAGGCTGCTCTCCGAAATGGTGGCTGCAGATTATTTAGTTTCTTTTCCCTATGGAAATACTGCCTTGGGTTGTTGTGATCTAATCAACAAAAATAAGCTAAAGAGTGTTTTTTTTTTCCCAAGGAGCATGGTAGGGACTACAATCTAAGAGTCTTTCAAGTGAGTGTGTAGAATCTATCTATCATGTGGCTGTAAGTCTTGATATAGTGGAAGATTCAAGACAGTATCTTTTGCTTTCTACTGTAATGCATCACTGAAACCCAAAAAACAGGGAGGAAGGGTGGGAGTGAGGAAAGGGAGGAGAGAATTTGCCTGGTCTAGACACAAATGAGTTAGAGCAGATAAGCTGAATCTGTTCCCTCATTCGTAGACATTCAGCATGAGGCATCAGTGTTGAGGAGATGGGTGAGGAGAAAGAAGCCTTGGGGATAAGGCACAATATTCTTGTCAGAGACTTTGGAGATACTTATAAATGTTTAGATTTTTTTGTTTTTTCAGGATAATCTTTGGGCCCTTTGGGCTTGTGTCTTATTCATACACATAGATGAGCATAAGTGAAACTGTTCTTCTGCAAAAAGCTGGACATGTCTTTAAGGCCAAATACTTTTTGCACTGTGAAGAAGTGGGACACGGAAGCAACATATCCTGGGATTCAGGACAGAGGAAACTGTAGACAGTGTTTAAAAAATCTGACTTACGTAAAATCTGCCTTCCCTCCTGCTTCTGCTCCCTGGGTCTTCTCAAAGGAGCATATGACTTCTGTGAATGGACAGGTCACGCTCTGAGTAATGTTTTGGCTCAGTGTTTACAATAGAGGTAATGGATGCTGGCGGGGGAGCACACTGGGAGATCTGTCCCATCTGTTAAGATCTGCTACGGACTCCGCTGGAGATATCTCAGTGTATTATCTTTCTATGAATCATCATTGCTCCTCTAACACTGTGCAGAATTCAGTTCAGCATAGCTGATAATGCTTTGAGTACACCTTAGGTAAGAAAGCTATTTTCTACAGTTCCTGCTCTGTGCTGCTGTCCTATGAATCTTATTTTTTAAATTCACTTTTACATTATTCTTCTCTTCTGAGAGCTGCTGCTGTGTTAACCTTCCACAAGAAACTCAGAGCAGCAGAGCACATTTGTAGCAGTTTAAGGAAAGGACCTGCAACTCAATGTTTTATTTCTTTTTGTTACAGTTTTACTTGTTTCTGAGCAAACGGAGTCGTTTTGAGAGACTTTTTCCCAAGTTTGAACATACCAGTGGTGAATTTGGCCTGAAGACAGAATGTAAAATAATGGACAGAATGTGAATTATTACCTTGGAGCTTAATGAAATTTGAATGACCAGTGGAGTTTCTCCAAACACACTTTTTAAATATAAAAAGTGAGTTCTTGCTCTCTTTAATCAGATTATTGGCTAAGGTTCAGGAATCATTTGGCAAAATTATGTAGCTTATTCAAGCTAGGTTTACCTAATAGTTCATAATGGAGGAAAACCTTGCATCGTACTCAACCTTAAAAATCACAACCAACCTTCAAAATTCCAGACTAAAGTATAAAGAACCACAGAAACGGATATAG
This sequence comes from Urocynchramus pylzowi, assembly GCA_013397555.1. Taxonomy (NCBI): domain Eukaryota; kingdom Metazoa; phylum Chordata; class Aves; order Passeriformes; family Fringillidae; genus Urocynchramus; species Urocynchramus pylzowi. The sequence goes on from VZRH01007516.1 coordinate 622,818, forward strand.
CAATGCCCAGAGAAATACCTTTATTCCCAAATAGCTCAGCTGTAATAAGCAGAGGTAGTTGTTTTAAATAATAGGTTTAAACCTTCATAAGACCAGGATTTTAATAAACAACATTCATCCTGTATTGCCTTTGCATAATTTAGTTTTCTAATAAAGTTACAGTTTTGATAAGTAAGTAATAATAAATATTGATTACAATTAAAGATTAATTTTATCCTTCATCTATTATTTCCTTTTGCTAACCAGCAGAGTGCTTTGTTTTCATGTATCAGTGAAAAGATGACTTACCTTTTAGACCATATGGAAAACCCCTAAATGTAATTATGTTAAAAAATAGTAAATCATATCTTTTACTTATTGGAATACTTCTTCTTATTCACTGTTGGGTAGAAATGCCTTTGGATAGTAAGAGAAGAAGAACAGCTTTCTGGAAAAAAAATCTGATCTGCCAAAGAAAAAGTATATGGAATATGCTGGATACATAGAAAATATGTGATTCACTTAAAATTTATTTATTTTTAAGAAATTTTACCCATGAATGATTGAATTAATATTTCTGGTCATTCAGTCCTTCAGAACTTTAGAACTGTCCAAGCCCCTCAGACTTTTTATTCACAGCTTGGAAACAAAACACAAATTTCCCTACTATTCAAATTCAAACAAATTTCTCAGTTTGAATGAACTGATTATTGACTTGGCAAAGCTGAATAAACAGAAATGAGGAGGACATTATCTCTGGAGCTGCAAAAGAGCCTGTATTGGTCATGATTTTATCCCTTAATATATTGTGTTTCCATGGGGTAAGGAAACGACTCCTTCAGCTCAATTCTTGGTAAAGATAACCTTCAGCAAATATGTATTTCTTAATTGTGATTATTTAAGAATAATTTTTTTAAATCTGAATTTAAAATAAATAAGTAGGTGACCATAATTTCAAATTAAACAGCTACAATTTTAAAAGGAGAGCACTAAATAAATAAATAAACATTCTTACATGGCAGAGGCATGTTTGCTATCTGCCAAAAAAATTTTTGTTGCCTTTGATAAAAACCAAGTGTTCAGAAATTGTGCCTATGGGCACCATTCTCATTAAAACTTCCAAACAAGGATTCATCCTGATAGAGGATACACCTGTCCACAAGGGTACATCCCGAATCAAGAAATGGAGAGGCAGAGTGGCCTGCAGAGTTTTTGTATCAAAGGGAATTACCATCCTGTGCCTTAGGTGTCACTGCTGCCCAGTCCCTTGGGATGAAGCCTCCTACAGAACGAGCTAAGACTCAGAGGGATATCCAGAGAGATACTGAGGGTGAGCTGTAGATAGACCCTATCCCTTTCCTCCTCTCACAGAGATCTTCTGTGCAGCCCCACCTCAGCTGAGGTTTGTGTATATTGGACCAGTATTTCCTTCAGGAAACAGCTCTGGTCCAAGAGTGTCTCAAGTTATGCTCAATAAAGCTTTTGGAAGGACAGGGAAGCTCGTCATCATGGCCCGTATGTCTGGGCAGAGCTGCACCACTCACCTGTAGCTGTACACATGAGGGAAAACGTCCAGAGGAGTCAATGTAGAGCAGGCTTCCATTTGGCAAGCAAATAAAACACAATTAGCAGATTAGAAGAACACTCAGTTCCAAAGGAAAATGGACACTCAAGGCCATTGGGTTGGACTGCTGAAAGAGACAGCTACATAAAGGATAGTGGGATGCTAGAGGGGGGAAATGTTTGGGGCAGAATAGGAAGATTTTCTGTGTTTGCCCATGTAGTATTAAAGTGCTCTTAGGTATTTTCTTTGCAGTGTGTGGTAGTCTCACAACCCATGGGTTTGAAGCTCTTTGAGGTCATACTCTCTAGTTTGAGAGTAAAAGTCAGAATCCAGGTTACACTTCAGGCTATAATATTTTTTTTTGTGTGTGATAACCCAAGTAAAAGCTACTCTCCTTAGTGCCAAAAGCATGTCATTACTTCCCCACAGTTCCTCCACAGATGTAGTTTCCTGACCTTGTTTTGTTTCCTTAATCACATGTATGTTGACTGGGACATGGAGCCTGCAATCATCTGCATTTCTACAGAGCTCTCTAGTGGAGAAGACTTTGGGAAATCTTCTGCCCAACATTCTGCTGATTAACCAATGGATATTGCCTGGGTTCAGGTGGGAAAGTGAGAGACACAGGCTTAAAATTTAGGATATCTTTAAGAAGTTAATGGTAGAGGTGGTATAGATATCAGTTCAGTGCAAGGTGAATTAAAAAACAATCTCTGGAATTTTTGATTGTGTGTATTGTTTAAAACAAAAAGATTTAAAAACTTTATTTCTTTATTTCAGCTAAGTCAAAGGATATGGAATGTTTTTTTCCCCCATGAAAGTATGGTGAAACCATACAAAATAACATGAATAGTACCTTCCTTACTCTTTCAATACTAGAAATGCAAAATCCTAAAGGAAAAATAGATTTGTCCAGGTTTTAGGTAAGATCTGAACACCTTCCCATAAAAGGACACTTAAAGCTTCCCATAAAAGGAGTTAGGCAAATATCTCTCAGAAAGTTAGTCACCAAAGAGCTGTGGGGTGTTATCCCTGAAGCATGTTTCTGATCTGTATAAACCTGGCCCATCAGTGGGGGTCCCACAATAGTGCTGCAGCTCGATTTCAGTCGGACCAGCTGATGTGGCAGCAGTAGCAGCAATGTGCAACTTTGCCACTTTGGAAGTGCTGTCATTGCCTGGCTCTGCTTGGGCTCTGGATCCAAATGTTCCAGGTCTGAAAACAATCAGCCTGGGGGCAGCCCTAAGACATCTGAGAGGAACACCTTGAAGAGAGCAACAAAGTTGGGGACAGGGCTAGAAGGTGTGTCCTGTGAGAGGTGACCTCATTGCTCTGTACAGCTCCAAGGGGAGGGACATGCTGATCCCTTCTCCCTGGCATCCAGTGAGAGGACTGGGAATGGCTCAAAGTTCCACCCGAGGAGGCTCAGACTGGATATAAGGAAACATTTCTTCACCAAGAAAGTGGTCAAACGCTGGAACAGGCTTTCTAGAGAGCAGATCTATGCCCCACACCTGTCAGTGTTTAACAGGCATCTGGAAAATGCCCTTAATAACCTGCTTTATCTTTTGGTCAGGTCTGAAGTGGTCAGGCAGTTGGACTGGATGATCACAGTAAGTCCCTTCTAACTGGACTACTCTATTCTGTAGCTAATCTTACATTTCATCTAATTTAAGATGTCTACTTCCAGAGGAGATGAATTGTGCCCTGGAAGTGCCTCTGTATTCCCAGTGAAAGTTAGCACCCTTTAAATGCAGATGTAGATACATATCAGAGTTGATCAGAGGAATTCCAAACTTGGTAATTTCAATCACCAGTTTCAGCAATGATATAAAGAGTAAGCATCTATTTTTAAAATAGTGATGCTTAAACTTGTTCTGCTTTTTTTTTTTTCTTTTCCTATAAAAGGCTCATTTTCATTGGTTAGAGAAGCAGTTAAAACAAATAAACACTTCAAGCTCAATTTGATACTTGGTTGTGGTATTCCCCCCACCCCACCCCCCCCGGCAAAAAGGACATAAGACATCTAGAAATGTTTATATAGCAACTAAATAGTTTAATCTTTATCCAGACTCTCAATATTTATTTATATTTCTTCCAAGATAAAATATTTGCATTATAAAGTATTTCTTATTTACTGAATTCTAATTTCAACTTTGGGTTTTATCAAGCTGCATTTAGACAGAAACTGTTAACAGTCAAAAGCTAACATTACTCATTTTAGTAATTTACTTGTCAGAAAGTATGCAGTAAAGAAGAATGCTTTTGAAAATTTGAATGGAAAATTAATAAACCTAATGAGTCTATGAAAGAAACCATGATGGTACTGCAGACTGGGTCTGGGCACCACAGGCATAGTATCTGAGTCATGTAAAGTAAGCTTTGTCCTCAGAAGGGTTTCTGAAAATGCCCAGCCAGCTCAGTGCTCAGCTGCTTGTAATCATTGAGGGACAAAGTCAGTGTGAATTGCATCCTCTGAAATCTTGGTATGCTCTCATGCCTTTGGGGAAGTGGGTACCTTTTCTCCAAGATCCCGATTCTCTGATCTGTGTAAAGGATATACTCTGTTTAATGATTTAAACGAGGATATAAATTTTCTTGCTTTTTTTCCCCAGCTGTCTAACACATTTCTTAGTAGTATAAATGGAGGAAAGATTCTTCCCACTCCTGTGAGCTAACTTAAAAGCTCAGGGGAAATTCAGGCAAACTTTTTTTTAATGCGCAATGGAGTCTGAGCATGCTTTCAGTCAGGAGAAATGTAAATATCAGAAGTTGCTTAATTGAAAAGACTGAAAATAATGTAAATATTTAATGTAGTGCATGACTTTTCAATGTATTTATAAGGTGAGCTGACCTCAAAAGTTTCCTTAACTACATATAAGAGTAGCACCTTTTGTCTCATTGGAGTTTAAGGAGAGCTCATTGATTCAGAATATTTTTAAAGTGTACATAAACAGTTTTCAGGTATTAAATCTTGGCCTGAATGTAGGGTGTTATAAAATCAAATGTAACTTTAAGCAGGCCTATTTTTTTATAATAAAAATATGTTTAAATAGGAAAAAATATTAGCTGCTATAAAGTAGCAAATGTTATCCATCCTGCTAGAATTGTTTAAAAATGCATCAGGTTTATAGGTTATTTTGGCTCATGTAAATTAAAATTTATCAGGCTGGCTGAGGCAGGTGATGCCAATGTCTTTCTGTCCAAGGGACTAAAGATCTGGTAGTTAGTGAGTTTGGAGTGGGCATTTCAAGCTTGGATTCTGATCAAGCTGAAGGTCTTAGACAGAGAGACTACTTATTGCCCTGGCCAGGAAAATAAGAAGGCATTGTGGAGGCTGACAGACTAGCCATGAAAAGAATTCCCTTGACTGCAGGGAGATTCAAAGCCCACCTTCTCAGCAGGGAGTGGATGACCAGGCTGGAAATCAAGCCACGTCTTCATTTGAAGGAAGAAGATACATCCTGTGACAGTCCTGGTGGCTTGTGGAAGCAGAGCCAACCTGTTTGCCACTTCTGTGACTGTAGCTCATCTATTCTGCCTCTTCCCTCTGCTACCCAAAGTCATGCTCATCACCTTCTCCTTCAGCTGCCAGGAGCATTCTGGGCTGTGGGTGATGCAGCAGCAGCAGCCAGGGGCTTGCCCAGCTCCTTGTGAACCAGGGAGAAGAGGCATGAAAAGTGAAGAGAATGTGTGGGTCATAGAAAAATCTACCAGGAGCTCTACATGTTCCTTGCATAGCCAAACCAGCACTGGTAACACCTAACACAGCTCAGCCACACTTGTCCTCGTGAAGCTTTAATCACCTTTTACACTGCTCATGCAACAGCAGGTAAGTAAATAACCAAAAGGGAACAATTCAAGCAATTCAACAACCTCCCATGTCTCCTCTGAGCAGCATTATCAGTTGGGCCTTTGCCATGGGGGCCATATTTCCTTGGGAAAAGCCAAGAAGATTGTTATGTCTAGACAAAATATTGCTTTTCTTTGCTGACATTTCTCTTTAAGGAAAAGGTGTTGCGAAGGAAAGTTAAGCTCAGAATATTAAGCCTGTCTCAAATGGATGTGTCACTTTTATTGGAATTCTAATTATACATAGACTCATAAAAAAGAATACCCTCCCAATTTAAATATGGCTAGCTCTCATGTCTGTATGATACCAAAACTTATGATGACAGATTAATGACTAGAGTGAAAGTCTGTCATAACCTGGTAGGATAAAGCTAATCCAAATCGACTATATGCCATGATTTAATGACACAAAGTTATTGAAAAGTACAAGAATAATTAAGTGGAAATATAATGGAGGAAGCATTTTTCTGAGCTCTGGCACTGTGGACAGAGCCTGCCATCTGACATGGTTGGTTAGAAAAGCAGGTCTGGAGTAGTAATACATTTTTATGTTACTTTTTAAAGAAACTGTGGCTCAAGTAGTCCATCAGTAAAAATTTGTTCTGAAAAAAATCATGACAGCTTTGGCAGTTATAAAACAGAGGTGCTTTGTTTTACTGGGTGACACTAATTACAGGTAAGAGCTTTATAAACACAATCCTTTGTTCTCTGGAAGCTGGACAACATACAATAAAACTCTTGCATAACAAAAATGTCACCATAAATAAACAGAAAATAACTGCATTTTAATTGAACACCGATAAGAAAATAAGTTAGGGGAATTTTGAGGTTTTGCTTTTTTCTTTCAACAATGCTACTGAAAAGGTCTTTGGAATACCTCCATCTGGGTCTTTCAGTGGTGACACTTATATGCAGGCTGAGCTCTGCACTGATCCAAGCTAGTCAGCTTCATAAACTCATTATTTTGGTCCAAATCTCTGTGTCTGCTTAAGACTGCCTACAGACACAGCACAGGTGCTTTGTCTAATGATGACCAATATCAGAGACAGCAGAGTCCTATCAGCATTACGTTCTATCTGAGCCAATGAATACCAGTAAGAGGCTGAATTCAGCTCAAGACAGGGTTAGGATCCTTGCACAAGTCCTGTACTCCTCCATGCAGGCATAACAGCTTCCTTAACGCTACCTGGATTTGCCTGCCTTGTGCCTTCCACTGCACAGAGGAGATGAAGAAGATGCTAAGAAATGTCACTTTCTAAGGCTGAAGTGAAAGTGGCCAAGTATAGTTGTCTATTGATATAGAGAGATCAGACTATTAGTAACAATTTAATTAATAGCAAGTATTACATAAACTGCAGGTGAAATTCATCTCCACTATCCTGTATGTCTGAAACCTACATTAAGCTCACCTGTGTTTTTTATCCAGAGTTCTCTGTAGTTGGTGGAGGGAGTAGTGCTATTCCAGAGGATGAATTACCACAGAGTATGCCTGAAGCATGGTAGGTATGACATGCTTTGTCAATGCTTTACACACTATTTATGACATCTGGCCTTAATATATTTCAGGCACTTCAGTGCAAACAGTATTTTAAGTGTTGCCATACTGAGTACTAATGCAGAAAAATCTAAAATGTGAGACATTCTGGCTTGCAATTAGAAAGATGTATTCTGTACAGGTGAAGTATGCTTGGGATGGGTGAGAGAAATGCAAGCAGCAGAAGTCAGCGTGGTGTATGTGGCTGCTTTGACAGGTGCTGAGGCACTGCAGTGCCCAGAGCAGGCTGGACTGTGCCTGGGAGGCCAATGTTCCATCGCCTGCATGCAGAGTGAGGGAACAGGTACGATGTCCCTGTTCATCCTTGAAAGCCTGAATTCAAACCATTTCTTATAATTCCTGCAGAAGGGCTAACTCCAAGTCACTTTGAAACACCTTCCTCCCTCAGATCCACCTCTCATTTCACTGCATTTTGGAAATCCGTCTGCAGATCTCTGTGATGGTGGAGACGAAGAAGCAAGCAGTGAACTCCTTGGATGCGATGAATTTTAGAGGTGTGAAGAAGGTGGCTGTGGGCTCTGTTTATGGGATTTTTTCACACTACCTCAGGGCCCAGTTTATCAAGGGTGGTTTCCATATGCCCTTTTATTCCAAATCCCACCCTTTAGGCCAGACTATATTTTAACAAGCTGGGAAAAGCTGTTGCAACTGTTCTTTTGCGAACAGCGCACGCTCCAGTGATGCGGGCGTTTTCACAAGTTGTCTTGGCCACCAGTCACAAATTCAGCAAAACACAATTGCGCGGCTGGCAGGACGCTAAGAACCTGCTTTCCTTCCGCTCCTCCTGCCTGCCTCCCCGTGGAGGCCGCTCGGNGATGGGGAATGGCCCGGGCAGAGCCGCGGCTCCGCTCTCCTCCCGGCCTCGGGAAACCGAGCCCTGCGAGAGCCCGGCCCTGCCGAGCCGCCTGGGCAGCGGTGGGATCCTCTGTTCACCTCGGAGGAGCGATATTGCCAGCCCTCCTGTTGGTCCCCAACCTGCGGCATCAGCGCGACTTCAGTTCTTCCTCGGGGTTCGACTCTGCAGAAGGGCTGCCCAGAGATGGCATTTGTGAGGGAACATTGCCTGTGGGACATCAGGGCCGCAGCAGATGGGCCATGGGCAGCGTGGGCTTGGGAAACCCACGGGGGGTGCATGGCAGCTGAGGCAGCCCGCGCGTCCCGAGGTGAAAGGCCGAGGGGCAGGAGTCGCAATTGCAGGAATGCAGTCGGAAGCCCGAGTGCTTTCCTGGAATCAGAAAATATTGCTGGAGATGAGGTATTAAATAAATCGCTTAAAACCCCCAAGTGTATTCCGAGTGGGTTTTCATGCCCTTGTGAGTGCTGTACTTAAATTACCAGCTATACCTCTCATTTCAGTATGAAAAGAAACTAAAGATCAATTAAATATTATTTGAAAACTTTACTAAGTTTTCAAATAATATTTAATTGATATTTAGTTTCTTTTAAACTACTTGCTGCAGGGCAATAACAAAAATTTAGGACAACTTCTTTTCGAAACAGAACCAAACCAGGTAGCTTACTCTTAGAAAAGCTGAAAACACTGAAATACTGGGAGCTAAGCAGCTTGCAAAAAATGTGCTAGTTAGAGCTTTGTAACATGGACATAAACATGAAGTTTTACATGCCTTTCTTATATTACCAAGTAGTATATTTTAAAACTCTAGTTTGCCCTGGAGTTGTGAAAAACATTAAATATGTTGCCAATTGGAAATGTGACTGTTCACTTTAAGTGTCACCTGTAAATTAAAAATTAAATAGAAAATCAAACTGAAAAGAGAAATTCATTAAATTGAAATAAGCCCAAGAGAATAAGTGCAATATGTCACTCAAATGAAAAAGCATAGGGCAAGAACTTGTTTGCTGGAGACTTTTTTGTCCTCCCTATGTAGCTTTTATGCCGACATTTCTAAATGGCATAAATGCTTGCAAGTTCTGGGTATTTTCAATTACTATTGTTAGACAGAAAACCAGCTTCAGTTTCTTCAAACCTTATTTCATTGAATGTGTCTGAGTCATAGGAAAAGTCATTCCATCATGTCTAGAAACTGTTTTTACTCAGAGCACTTGTCAGGAAAGAAAATAAACAAGTATTAGTTCTTGCCACCATTCATTTCAGAACAGTTACAACCAATATAATTAGGTCTCAGATTTTTTTTTTTTTAAAAAAGGTCTGAATGAAAAGATATAAGATTATATATGTCAGTTGCTGAACTTTTGGCATGAACAGCTTTTCCAACACTTGCTCTGGTTATTATAAGGTTTGAGTTGTAAATGACTGCATTCAGCAGCAAACCTGTCAGGTTGGAGAGCTTTTCATTAAATGTTTGATCTAGAAATTTTTAATCAGTGCACAAATAAAACAAATTATTAAAGCTCTACATCAGCTGCAGTATATGTAATTGGGATGAACGGGGTGATGTAACTGGTGGGGAACAGCACAAGCATTCTTGACAGAAGGCCTGGAGCTACAGAACTTGTTACCACTGGAGATGAAACAGAGCCTGAGTCTTAACCTGTATCTTAAATGGTAAGATGAACCTATTAAAGACATTCCCAGATAACCTGGTGATAAATCATGTATCTTGCAGAGCTTTGTTGGAGAAGCTGGGGAGGGATCACCTTCTAGAATACTTTGTGTTTGTGTGAGGATGGAGTGTTTACTGAAAGCACATGAGATTTTATTTGTAAAAGGAAAAATAAGCATTTTATATTCTTAAGCTTTTTTACTGCTGTTCTCTGTCTTAAGTGAAGGATCTTTAGGAAGTTTTCTAATGTAAACTATGTTGTGATTTTAGTATATTAATCAGGGGTAGTAGTTGTGACTGCTGAAATCAATGCACCTACTATATCTTTGGTAGTTGAGACGTTGGAACAAGTTATACCAATATTTTAGCTTAAAACAGGAGGTTTTTTATCTTGTCTGGTTAATGAAATTTCTGAAAATACCAGCAATGAGGTGTTGCAAGTAGACTAACAATGAAAAAGGCTGCTAATTTACATTAAAAGCCAACGCCACATAACAATCAGATATATATTTTTAGGGTGGTTTTGTTTAACATTCATATCTAGACTAAGACACAACATTTCTAGTTTTTAAGTCTTGTTTCTTGTCTTTGAAGAGTTTAAGTCAGGAAAGAACACAAAAGCAGGGAGTAACATTTTGCTCAGAAGTCTGCAATAAAGCTAATGTTTCACAGCTGAGAAATCTGCCTTTTGTCACTCCATCAGAGAGTCCAGGTTTGTGTACTTGAAGTCAGCAGCTGAGGTGAGCATTGCTGTAGTCAGACTCAGGGGTGAAGTCTTACCCCCATCCAAATCACCAGAATTTTTACTGCTCTTTCAGGGGAGTCAGAACTTTGCTTTAAAACATTGAATTTGGCAGCAGCAAGGGATCCCAGCAATCTGTGTATCACAGGGGTTACTGCTGGCTCTGTGCTGGGATGCCCATGCAAACCTTTGAGTGTTTTCATCTTCAATCCCAGCTATAGCAGAGGTAGAAAACTTGAGCTCTGCTTCTGATCCAGAGTCAAGACTGAAACAGCAGGAAGAGAAATATGTCTTGAAATTGCAGGATCTGTCATGGTTAAACACAGCCCTTGTGACAAAAACTCAGTGCAGAAACCAGATCTGGCTCTTGGTCTCTGGACACACACATTGGCTAATGCTCACCACATGGGAAGGCACCAAAGGTAAATGAAAGCAATTTTTGGTCAAAAAACTTTCAACTCTCACATTTTAATTCTGTACAGCTGCCAGTCTTTGGTGGTGTCTCCCTGCAGGATGGGGGACCTGGAGGTGTTAGAGCAACAGCCACGAGGGCAGGAATGGCAGTGTTTTTAGGTGTCTTTGGAAAAATATATCTTTAGTGCTCTGTAGGATAAGGGGATTAAAAGGTTTTATTATTGTTTTGATGGAAGCTGTTTTGGCTGTGGCTCCCTAGGCCACAGACAGCTCCATGTATAGCTGGGCAGCCTCAGCTGTCTCTGCAGCTCCCAGCCCTGACAGAGGTGTTGTGTTTCCCTCCCGTTGTGTCCTTCTGGACCACTGTAGGGACACAAAATATGACTAATAAAATTTGCCATCATCTTTAATCTTTATTCCCACTGTACCTTTAAAATAAAGTGTTTCTTTAATTCTTTTTTTCCTTGTATTTTTTTTTTAATGTATGCCTTGCCTTTTGAACAGCAATTTATATCCTGTGTGCCTTATCTCAGGTAAGATAAAAATAGTGGCTTCACTCCATCAGTGTAATCAGTTGTGTTAATATCTCTGATTGTAGGCTTGGCTCAGAGTTTGCATTACCCCATACAGGCTGTGTCTGTGCAGGTACACTCTATAGATACCTTTAAAAACTACCACATGTTTAAAAAAAAATCTGAATGATGAGACAGTAGTTTTTAAGAGATGTTTTAGAACAAAAAAAATTCAATGTTTTCCTTCAGACTACAAGTCTTTAAAACTTATCACTTGAAATTGAACAATTTGGTGTATTTTGTCTCATTTCTGTAGAACTTGCTAAACACGCTCTGACAGAGTATAAGCCAGTGCTTATAGACACTGAAAAAAGTTCCCAGTTACAGTGTGAAAATAATCATGTGTTTCTCGATATGGTAAACAAGAATATTATTAGATGCTAAATTTGCTGCCTTTGAAGAAGGTTGACTTTGGTACGGCCAAGCACCTAATACTATCCCCGTTGGCTCTCATCAGTTTATTTGTTCTCTGATTCCTTGAAGACCTCCCCACATACCACATCTCATACTTTGCCTGGCTATTTTCTGCTCCACTTGCAAGATGAATGCTTCCAAAAGAAATTAAACTCCTTAGCAAGTGTTTAGCTCCCTGTTTCAAAGTTACTCTTTCCTTTCTAGGAACACTCAACAGCAGCAGAATTCTAGACAAACTTTCTCTTTGTTATTTCATTCCTGAGGCGTGGACAACCTTAGCATTTTTCTGTGCATGTATTTTAGTAGCTCACAACATTTCATCATCTCTGATTGTCATACCTTCTGTTCCCTGCATGTCCTCCCCAGTGGGGAAAAGCTGGGATGTAAACACCAAGTCAGCAACTCATAGTAAAACTTGCATGAGAATCGCCACATCTAGGATTTCAGCAAAAGTCTTTCTTTCCCCTTGCACTTCCAGCAGGCTTTTTGCCATCTCTTAGGGCTTTCCACAAACAAATTGATGTCGCAATCAGTTGTGATTGCCTTCTTTTATTCTACTCTCCTGCACACAAATAAGCTGTTGCTTTTTTTTTTGCTTTTTTTTTTTTTTTTTTTTTTTTTTTTTTTTTTTTTTTCCTAGGTATTTTTGTTAAAGAGAACCAGCTCTATTGCTGTCTGGCCATTTGATTTCCATTCTAGCCCTGTGATCTTTACAGCTCTGTTTATTTCATGCTACCTTGTGCTGAGCGTCATCGAATCTTCTGGCACGGGTTGTGTAGTTTTTCTTCCCTGACATTCGCTATTTATCTTCGCTACTGAAACAATACTTGAAACCCTTTAGAGGTACAGCTTCAGAAAAACAAGTTCTCCCTTCTACCACGAGGCAGCTTTATTTCCTAAAGGCGTTTCTAGTAAACCTTGCTATAGCTGAATGATTTTTAGTGGTGCTGTTTGCTTAAAGGACCTAGGTAATCCATCCTGGATATAGAAGTGCATTCATCTTTTCTAGCAGCAGAGACCATGAAAAGCTGTTTTATTTCCCATTCTGATTTCTCTTCAAGCTCGGATATGTCCACTCCAGCTATACAAGTGCCGACAATGGGTATTCTCTGCCTGTTTTGTATGGTGGTTATTAAGGTAAAATTGAAGTTAAGTGGGATTTTTTTTTTTTTTTTAGCTAGAAGGATGATATTTATTTCTATGCTTCTCTATTACTTGCTCATATAGACCCCCCACCCATCCATGCTTCCTTGTAATCTATTGACAGGGCCTTGTGAGACTTTTCTGCTGACAAATATTGCAGGGATTCACTTTTATTCTTATGCTTATAACTGAGATATAAAACTTTCAGCAGAAGGAGTTTATTTACTGTCTCATTCAGCATCAGGTAAGTCTGAATTTCAATTTCTTGTTTATTTACATAACATGTTAATTTGGTGGCTAGCACTGCTATTAGCTAAAGTTAAGCTATGTCAGAATAAGGGTCTTATTTATGCCTTTGTGTAACATGCAAGAAAAACCCCTCCTTGAAAATTTCACTGCATTTTATGTACCTTGTATTTTAGAAGACTTTTAAAATTTGTTTGCCTTGAATATTGCAAATGTGACTATCACATATAGTGTGTTGCTTCATCTGTGAGGGGAGGGGAAGGAGAAGGGGAAATCAGGTTCAAAATGTGTACCATGTTTTTTGTCCTACTTCTCAATTTACTGCTGCTTTCATATGTCATTTCTTCTTTTTCACACTACTGTGCTGAGGATGGAGACGAACTTAATGCATTGTAAAATAAAATAAATTACCTGCAAATATTTATCTGTCTTATTTTTTTGCAGTATCATTTAAGACTAATGACTGTCTCCATTTCGAAAGTGAAAATATTTGAATGCTTCTCCCTTTTAAACAAGGAAGAAAATGTGCAAAAAAATTTGCATAATTAAAAAGTGAATAATTCAGAAAGAGATTAAATTAAAATCAATGTATTTTTTAATACCAAGTATCGAACATGCTTCAAAAGTCCAATCTGGAACTCACCTATGTATAAATACAAGTCATATAAATGTTTCCTCTAGGAGTAACTAGGAGAGGCATTAATCCCTAAGTCTCAAGTCTCCAAAATATTTGCAAACTACTTGAAGTATTTTGCTGTAATTTTTTTTTCCAATGTAGTCATACATTGGACCCTGTTACATTTTAATAATTGATTACAGACATGGGATGAAATACTGGCATCATTGAATCCATGGGAGTTTTCCTATTGACTTCAGTGAAGCCAGGATTTTACCCATGGAGTTACATCAGTAAAATACAACAAACATGATTCTGTACTTCAGCTAAAATAAGATCCAGGGCATACTCTGTGTTACAAGAATGAAAGCAAAGCTCTACCCTTTCGAAAAAAGGTTTTGTGCATCTATACGATTTTGACTAAATGAATGTTTTTGCACCTGTTGGGTTAAAAGCAATAAAAAGTAAACCTGCTGTCGTTGTTTTGGAATGTGTATCTAATTTTATAATACATACCACAGTGGTTCATCCTAAATGAAAAAATTGCAAGTTTAGTTTTTTTTTCGTACACAAGTAATATAATCTCTAAGTCACATGTGAAAGTACCATGTAATTTATATAGTCATGATGTCAGCAGTATATTATGTAAGTTCTTAATGGCAGATGATGTTTAGTAGTGCAGACTGATTTTTGTTTTACTTAATGTGACTTTTGGTAATTTTCCTCTTGAAAAAAGGGTTTTTCAATCCTTGGGTCATCATGGCTTTTTATTTCTTCCTGATAAGGCTGTTATTTACATGTGTCTAAACAAAATTATGCTAAAAAAAAATTACTGACTTTCCTGACTGATGTTTGTGTGAAATGCTGGCAGTGCTGCAAGCCAGCAAACACTTTACTTCTCTTGCTGCAATATCACAATTACAAATTTTGCAATTATGTGGGAACTGCTAGGATTATCCCTCATCATCTCCTTCTCAGTTTTTCAGCTAGAAAATAAGGCAAAAGTTTGATATTCCCAGCAAAGCCTATCTAAGCAGACTATATAGAGAACAGTAAGACTGGTTATGAATCCACAAATTTTGGGAATCTCCATTACAACCCCTCTTCAGCCCTCATCTGCAGGCTAGAAAATGAGCCCTTGACAGTCCACACTGCTGCCACAGAGTACCTGCACATTCTCATGCAAAATATTTTCTCTCATTCTGTTTCCAGCAGCAAAACCCACAAAGTGAGTAATGTGAAGGTATGAATGAGACATCTTTACAGCACATTTAAAGGAGGAGGAATACCTTTGTATCTCTGACATTCATGACACCCCCAAGAAGAGAACCAGTCTGTTAAAAAAAACCTACACTTAAAAAATGTCTGTAAGATCTTTTCGCCACATGACTCCATGATTTTATCTGTAAATACAGCTGTTATGTTATTTGATTCTTTTAATAATTAGAGATTTGACCAAGTGAGACAGATAAGAAGTTGTATTTTTTTCCTTCTTGTTTAAATAGGGTTTCTAAATTAGACTCTCAGAAACATACAAAAATATTATATCTTTCAACTCCTTTTTTTTAACCTCATTCTGTTCTAGGACAAAAATAACAACAACCCACCAATTAAAAAAACAACAATCCAATAAACTAAAACCAGCTAAAATCCAGTCAGAGGCCAAAAATCTACCTAAACCTCCATATATGTCTAACTGAAGCTATAGTACCTAAAAATTGTTTACAAATCAGTCTTCTATATCATGCACTAAACAATTAAATTATTACTATGCATATTCCAACAAACACAGCATTAAAAAAAGGGTAAAATAAATACAAAAGAAGTCACACAGATTCTCTGTGGAAGAAAAATAATGGGAATAATTTTGTTACCTCATCCCAAAAGACCACAAAATAATGGTGTCTGAGTATGAAGGAAACAAACTGCTCTTTGAATTGTTGTGAGTGTAGAAGGAAGTACAAAGTCTCTCTCTTTGGTCTCCTGGAACAGAACACATGGCACATGGCTACAATGAAGAGATCATTCAGGTATCTGGGATCTGACCTGCTTGGGGAACCATTGTGTACCTGCTTGTCCTCAAGAGGTGAGGAGTTAAATGGCATTGTGTATCAGGGCTGAGAGAACATGTTAGCCTTGAACAGGCACCAAGAACAAATGTACACTGAGATCAGCAGGAGAGGAGGTTGGTCAAACTGTGCTTCCTGACGTGCTAGCATCACTCATGAATGGAGCAGGAGAAATGATGAAAAAAGAGGAGACAATTCTTTCTCTTGCAGTTCTGGGCCTCATGTGCATCCTCATTATTGTCACCAGGATGAGGAGGCCAGCACACACCTTTCTTCATGAATGAGCTTCCATTTGGGTCTTTTCCATGGGAAGGGCTGTGCTTCTCCATTATTTTGCTCATTCTTTTTATGTGGCACAAGCATGACCGACAGCTACCCTTAACTTCACCAAGAAAAAGGAGAAACATGGAATAAAACTGATTTTTGGGTAACTTAAGAAGAGTGAAAAGCCATCATTTTAAGTGTTGCTTAAAGCTCAGTTAGATGCAACCAACCAGCACATCTTAAACAATGGTTAAAAGCCTGTGGGTCTAGAGCAAGCCTCCTTCCACCAGCTAGCTCTGTGGCTTCTCAATAGTTAACACATGTTGATTTTGTCCTACAGACACTAAGCAGTTCAGGTCAGACAGGGGAGTTTGGAGTTAGGTGATTTGATGCAAGCAAATCACAAGCAGCCTTCCTGGAAGTGGAAAAGAAATGGCCAATTTCTGGGCTGAGGCTTCTGCAGCATGGATGAGGTGTAACATGGAGAGCTCCTGCTTGGCTCACCCAACTGCAGATAAACTCTACCAAAGAGAACATGAATCCCCTCTTAGATACATCTTCAGTACTCACATGACCTTGTAAAAAAACAGGAGGTACTGCTAGGCATCTTTATTTCCAGAAGGCATAGAACTGTGGCAATTAGTACTGTTATGGGACAAAATGTGCTCTCATGTAAACCCATATTACCGATGGATGTGGAAACTTCCCCTCGCAAAACATTTTCCTGCTCTGCCTGTACTCCTACTGAGACCTGGCTTCCTATTTTGTCACCTGCTTAAAACACAAATGTCATTAAGAAATAGCAAGACCATCCGATGAATGGGTGAGGAGACGTACGTAGAGCACAGAAATGCAGATGTGACTTGCTTGGCATCCCACAGGACTGTTTCACATCCCTGTGATGTATCACACTTCCTTTCCTCTCCAGTCCACTTGAGAAATGATACAGTTGAACAGGAACAGTGCACACCATTTACATTTCAGCTAATAGAACTTTTTTTTTTTTTTTAATGTTTGATACTACTTAACTTCTGGTTAACTCTACTTATTCAACAGTTTCTGTCTCAGCTTTAAGACTAATCTGGTACTTCCTAGTAAGCTCCTGAAACCATAGAGAATACTTGGTTCCCTTCACTGATATCCCGTTCAGTCTGTTACTAAAATAAGGAGAGGTGAGGTCTGAACAAAGATGTAATAATTAAGAAATCAAGCATTTCATAAAAACACCAGAATTACATTTGTTCAGGCTATCACTAGAATTGTTATATATTAAATAGCATAATTCGTACCTTCTCTTAAAATGCATTTTACTATCACCATGGATTAAAGTATATGTTAAGATCTAGAAATCAATTTTTCCCCTTACCATTTTATTTCTTAGGCTTCACTTCTGTGTAACTAGTGCTGAATTACTTTCTTTGTGGATAGTTTCATGTGATAAATGGGGAGATCTGAAGTTTTAGTAGCACATAAGGAGATGAATAAATTACTGTTCGATTAGACTAAAAGATATTGCTGCAAAGTACTTGTAACAAGATAATTGCAAGTGCCAGAGCTGGGAGTAGCGCTCAACACTGGCAGCAGCTTAGTTAAACATGTGGTTAATGATGTTACAGGAAGAATGGGTATGTAAAATATTCAACTCTACCAGCAGTAAATATTCATTTTATGTGACAGCAATAGTGACTTGCTGAGACTGATATTTGACATACAAAACTCCTATAATTATTTTAATATCTTTACTTCCCAATGATTTTAATGATATGACAAAGATTTTAGGTGTTTGCTGAAACAGCACTGCTGTCATTTACTATCAGTCAAACAAAATGTCATTCTAACTCATATCACTTCAAATGTCTGAGTAGTTTTAATACCCATTAAACTACTGTTGTAAAGAGTGTGTTATTTTCAGGTTTTATACTAACAGGCTAAAACTGACAAAGACCTATCTGTTAAACATTTGTTAGAACATACAATACAGAAAAGTATATAAGTTGGGATTTTGCCATAAGAAGAAAGCAGCTTTTTAAAAGCCTGAGTATAAAAGTAGAAAAGCAGCGTATGACTTTGTACCTTTAAATTAGTTTATGAAAAAACAGGTAGTGCCTCATGGAGTTGATGGCTCAGTACTTTTCATTACAAGTTTCTTCAATCTCTTAAAAACATTGCCAAGTTTTGAACTATTCAGGATGGAGTTTTCCTGCCCTAGGCAGGAGTATTTTGGAAAGCTGCTTCCAAAACTCAATCACTCCTGAAAAATATTCCATAAAAAAGAAGTTTCCTTGCCTAACATTAACCCATGTTTCACAAGTTGGTGTTTCTTGTTCGGTAGTGTTTTGTTTTGGGTTTTTTTAAACATATGGTGCTTTTGAAGCAGGAACCTGAAGTTCTGCAGAATGATCACTTTGCTGTTCCAGGAGGTGCCTTTGATTAGCCTCTAAGATTTGTTCAAATTTGTCCCCCGTATTGAGCACGTTCTCAAGTTACGGCTTGTCAGCTGAGCTGCGGTAACTGACTCTGCGCGCATTCCTCATTTGCCGAGTGGAATATGCTAATTCAAACCACCTTGAGAGGAGTTCTATTAAAGAGTTGCTCTTCACAGTGACAGCACACAAGCAGACATCAGCTCAACTTGAAAGCAGCAACTTTGCAGGCAGAGGAGAGCCTCTTTTACTATCAACATCCCACAGTTTAAATCAAGAAAGAACCTGGCAATTACATTTTCTCAATGCCCCTTCTCTGCTCAGTGTTCTCAGGCTGAAGGCATCGACACATTTTCTTCTCTGTGAACTGCTCAACCACCAGGGATTAAAGTGAGCATAGAACAAAACAAAGCTGCATCTCAGTGTGCCTTTTCACATCCCCATTCAGAGATCAGAGTGGTCGCCATAGAACAGAGAGAAGGTTGATAACAGGCAAAAGAAAAATGGAAATAGAGAAGCAAAGAGGTGGAAGAGGGAGGAGAGCAACAGAATCTGAGGGTGGCAAGTGAAACAGAAGTTGGGCATGGGGGAAAGCAATAATATGTGACACATATTGCAGCAGATTTCAACCTCAAGAGGAACCGTTGACATTATTCTCATTATTCTCTATCATTAGTCCTCCCCCCCAGGACTCCAACTCATTTCAAGAGTCTTTCCTCTGGCCCTGAAACTCATATCAGGAACCCAAAACCTCTCTGGCTCTGCTGTCAGCGAAAACCAAGGTAACCACCTGTCAAAGCATTTGTCACCACCCTCTGTGGGGCAGACACACACAAACCTCTGCCACAAACTGCCTGTCTCTTTAAGTGGTAGAGATCTGTCCACATATGAGTGTGGCAGGTAAAGCTATTGATGTGAATAAAGTGGTGGTCCTGTTCATCTTGCTGTTAGGATCTTTTTTTGCCACAACTGAGCCTTACTACAGAGGTTGCTGGCAGATTTGGGCCCTGTTGTCCTTGACTGGCACCTGAATTCTCCATTGCCATTTACGGTTTAGTCTCATTGAGAAAACTGGAGAAAAACCTCACTGCAATCCCAGGAAAACCCATCGATCAGCAACAGTGCCAGCTGCTTGTCTGTGAGAAGTGTGAGTACATAAATTGTATGATGAAACCTCAATGAGAGATGCAGAGCTGTTTCCTGGGCTTAAATCTTTTTGTCACGGCCTTAAAAACTTCTGTGTTTGTGTATGCTAAAACCCTTCCTGTGAGACAGAAATAGCTGCAATTATTAATTTAGTCATCTGTGTAGTTTATAATTCCAGGACATTTAGAGGTAAGGCACTTTGCACTCGATATACAATTTCCAAAGATAATACCTGACAAAACGAAGACTTACAGTGACAGCATCACTGAGCTTTATCCTAAGGAATTAAATGAGTTCAAAACCTATCATCAGTCACTGATAGGATTTGCTTCTATCTGCTTAAATCCTGCATAAAGTGCCAGTGAATTGTTAAAAGCTGAAGATGATAATTAGACAGCCTAATATAAACCTGTGAAAGAATGGTATTATTAGGAGTAAAGTGCTGTATTATTGCCATGTGTAAAGTAGTTCCCGATTTTGGCAGTACGAGTTGTATTACTCTCTCCTCTCTTAATGGAGTATCAGAGAAAAACCAAACTGAGCAAGCCATTGCAGATTCTGAGACCCTCAAAACACTGAGCTTTCCTCATGAGACATTCCAGGCTTAGGTGCTAAAACACTGCATCAGAATTAAGTCATACCTCCTGGCATGAATCAGCTGCTAAATCCAGTTCAATCATGTATCTTTGGTACAAATCCCTCCTGGTTAACTGCAGTGTGGAGTAAGGTGCCAAAGGAACCTCCAGACTCAGGTGCCAGAAGCACTGCTGAGGAGCATTAGGCTGAGAGTAAAAAAAACAAACAAACAAACAAAAAAATACAACAGAAAAATAGAAAAGGAGGCGCTGAAGTAGTTACAGGGTGGAACAAATAACTTTGTCATCGGCAAGCGTCCCAGACGACGACTCAGACACACTGCCAACTAGATGCAGAATGTTTAAATGTTCAAATGTTCAAAAAGTAATGAGACACCCGATTCTACCAGTTAAGATTATTTGTGACTGCGCTGCTCCAGCGCCGCTGGGGCTCCGCCGCCGCATCAAACCCTGCCAGGCGGACACCGGGCACACCTGGGCAGGTGGGCAGCGGCGCACCCTCGCAGGGCTGCAGCTCCAGACGGAGCTTTCCCTCCCTTCTCGGGCACCGCGTTCCTCCCTAAACATCTTCGAGATAAAGAAACTCAAGCAAACAAAAATACCCGAAAGAGTTCGGGGCTGCAGGACCCGAGTCCCAGCTGAGCGCGGGCGGGCCTCCCCTGCGAGTGTCACTCAGCGGAGGCTCCGCGCCTGCCGGAGCCCGGCACGGCCAGAGGACCGGCTGCCCCGGCAGCCCCCGGCAGCCCCCGGCCGGGCACCGGAGCCCGCAGCCGCGGCTGCCCGGGGG